>AP028453.1:5030674-5630674 GCA_036509395.1 Antheraea yamamai | reverse complement strand
GAAATTATAAATTTATTTCCTGCCAAAATTACCGCTCAACGCGCCTAAATAAGTTTTCACTTCAAAAATATGATTATGATAGAGAAATGAGCACGTTCGACGGCGCTCAGCCTAAACGCTCTCGTTACACTGTCTTAAATCTAAACAGACCGAGTCACAGTCTGAGTCACAGTCGAGAAACAAACCGAAATGAAATATTTACAAAATTAATATGTCACTAACGGCGCCAGTTTCTACTCACGGTGACGTCTATACTAGTCGTGAGACTGTATCCCAGACGCTACCACGGACTGTACTATTTTTATGGAAAAGTTCAGTAAAAAGGGTTAATTATTAATAACGATTGTATTACTGTAATCGTCTTGAGTTCCTAACATATGTGATTGTTAAGCATGGTGTGTATTCAAATGTACCGCTCGATAATAGATGTCAGCAGTATATGTAAGTATATGTTGCTATACTAGATGTCACCCTTGTACTTCGTAAATAATCTACTTCTATTAAAATAGATTATAAACGATGTTAATTTGTGATATATTTTTTTAATTGATTTGTATTTATTTCTGGCTAAATATGTTGCAAAATATGAACTCAGTCATATACTTTTGTACGTATACATTTATGAATGTAAATTTGTAAGCATGAGCCACGGATTAATTTTTTTTCAAACCGATGCAGAAACTTCATAGTGGCGTCGCTCTCTCCGGTTTTTGAGATACTTAACTCACTAATCTATACATATAATAAGAATGTAAATCTAACGTGTCTGTACTTTTTAGATTTCTGTGAAAAAAATTGTTGCAGGTGTCTTGGAATAAGAAATAAAATACATTTCAATCATTTTTACAAATGTTTGTCTGTCTGTTTATTTGAACACGCATTACTGCTAAAGTACAGCGTTCCCGAAAATCATAAAGCACTTTCTCGAGTAACATTTCGTCTTGGTTTCATTAAAATCGGTTCACTCTATCAAAAGTTATTGTAATTTTAATGACGTCGCGACCTAAGTACGTGAGAAAAGTAGATAAATATATGGATTTAATACATTCAGATGACTTTATTAGTCACTGTCTTGTCCATCAGCTTTCACGTGGACGAAGTCGCGGGCACAGCTAGTCTATACTAATATTATAAAAAGTTGTGAGTTTGTGACGTTGTAGGGGATAATCTCAGGAACTACTGGTCCGATTTGAAAAAAATCAGTGTTATATAGCTCATTTATCGAGGTAGGTTATAAGTTATCATCACGCCAAGACTAATAGGAGCGGAGCAGCAATGAAGAATTTTTTAAAATCAAGTGTTTTTTTTCTCTTGACAGCTTCCGCTGCGTGTTAGCGTTAGCCCAATGTACCTAACTATTCCCCGCGAACGAAGTCGCGGACAGAGGCTTGTATAATATATAGTCGTTGATATTTTTCATGAATGGGACAATAAAAATCCTTTAATAAATTTGTGCTCTTTATTGTCTTTTTAATAACATTTTCAATTATGTAACATGGAATTATATAGGCGGGAAAAAATAGAGTCTCTATAATGATGTGAATTGTTGAAACGGCAAAATTCAAATCAACATCTCTTCATAATTTACTTGTAGTGTAGATCTGTGTGGCGCTTTTTCTTGCAAAGCGACAGTGAGTCAACCAGGCTTCCGTATGGTAGGCGCTTTGTGGAGTATAATTTTTATGTTTAATCAGAGTACGATTTTGGCGCCCCCTGGAACAGCTGCCCGGAGCAGGATTGCCTAGAGGAAACCTAGATTCGGGGCTGCTAAGCATCGTAGCAATCTGGAATACTCCGTAATAAACATTAATTTAATTATTTATATGTTACTATATATGTATACTAGCAGATATCTATACATCGCACCCAGTCTCGAACTCCGTGAGTGCGAAAGCGTTATCACTACATAGTATAAAACAAAGTCGCTTTCTCTGTCCCTATATCCCTATGTATGCTTAAATCTTTAAAACTACGCAACGGATTTTGATGCGGTTTTTTTTAATAGATAGAGTGATTGAAGAGGAAGGTTTATATATATAATAACATCCATTAAATATTGGAGAAATACTGTTATTTTTGTGGTTTCTAATGTGTTGTTGTAAATAATTACATGTTTTCCGCTTACATTGCAACAAACGCAGGCGAGCCACGGGGAGTAATGAATAAATCAAAACTACTGGATCGATTTTAATCATTTTTTCAGTGAATGGCATAGGCTATATATTTTATACCCGTGCGAAGCCGGAGCGGGCCGCTAGTAAGTACATAAAAAACTACTCAAAACATAAGGTTTCATCCATTTAAAAATAAGTTAGGTCTGGCAGCTCTGGGCTCTTGGTCTATACGTTTTTGTTTGACATAAAATTAGCTATTTTCAATATCTAAAGAACTTTTACTAGGCCCGTTTGTTTTCTTCACACTATATAATATGTCGACCAGGTTAACAATAAAACTTCGGACATGTAAGCAAAAAAATGGGAAAACAAGAATTGTTGAGTTTTTTTAACTGAAGGAAAATCTACCCAATATCTTCAAATTGAAGTATGAACTAGTCTCATTCGTCAATTCAAATTCCTTAAATCTTTACCATCACAGTAAAGTATGAACCGAAATTAAAATAAGAATGCCAAGGAAAAACGTACCTGTTACCTAATAAAGAAAAAAAAAATCTGTAAAAAATACGACGAAATAAAATTACCATTGCCTAAAAAAGTTTTTAATTAAAAAAATATAACTTCCCGCCAATCAGTGTTGCCAGTTAAACGAGTCAAAACCAGAGAGTATTAAATTAAGGAAAGCGAGTGCGCCTGACCGCGCCTCGGGGCCTGTCCGTCAGCAGCGGCTAACAACATTAATTAATCGTGCCTGATTCTGAACGAAACCTCCAAGGTCTAACATAAATATTTATTTTAAAAATAAACCACTAACAAACTGTTATCAAAATTTTCTCATTATTTCTTTCATAAACAAGGTTGAAATCATTACATAGTATAAAACAAAGTCCCCTACCGCGTCTGTCTGTCTGTCTGTTCGCGATAAACTCAAAAACTACCGAACGGATTGTCATGCGGTTTTCACCGGTGGATAGAGTGATTGATGAGGAACGTTTTAGTATATAATTTGTCAAGGACTTTTTCATAATCTGGGCGGGATAACGTCTGCCGGGTCCGCTAGTTCATAATAAAGTACTTTAAAAATATCTAAATAAATTATAGGATGTCGTCAATTCATAGCCGTGTCTGCAAATTTGTATGCTTTTTTCGAAGTGAAACTTCTAATGCGTCTTCCAACAAGGTTGCGTTAAACGTTTAACGCTACCATGGAGGGGGTATGAAAGCACTGTTGCGTTAAACGTTCAACGCTCCCGAGGAGGGGGAATAGAGAGAGACAGAGCGTGAAAAATAATCAAACATTTCGTATCTCACTTTAGTTATCATAATCCCATTGTAAATGTTATAGATTTGGATATTTCTCCACTCGAAAATGATAATTAAAAGATGCGATCAATTGTGAATTGTAAGCAATGTTAATAAAGTTTGTCTTAAAGAAACAATATGATTTCACTAAATATCAACTTCTACCCCTTACTATTTTCATTTCCATATTACGAAGTTTCACTTCTTCCGCGCGGAGGGACTCCACGCACTATTTTTTTTTGTCTAATAAATTCTCTAAGTTACCTTTTTTAATAGTATGATTAGAAATATCAACAAAGACTTTATTTACTTTAAACTACATGCGAAAAGTTGCTGACACTGGAGGCAGAGTTTTTGACGGGATCTTATCTGCCATATAGTGCCTTTTACATTCTATTCATGATCTTGTGTTATTTGACCCTATATTTTGAGTTTGCTTCCTATATCTTGAAATGCCATGTAGTGGTCTTTATATTTTATCCATAATATTATGTTATTTGGCTCTATATTGTGTAATATTGGTCGTGTTTTACGTAATATAGTTCGGTTATTGTGCACAAGTGAAGTGGATCGGAAATAATACCTCGGAGCATCAATTCTAAATTGCCACAAAAACTCCCAGGAAAGTTCTAACAAGATGGCCACCATCTTGTTAGTTCATTGAAATTATATCAAGAAATTTGTAATATCGTCACTCACAATAGAACAAGACTCTATATTTTGAAATATTGGTGACATTTTGGTGACAGTTCGGTTATTATAAGTCAAGTGGATGGAAAATAATACCACGGTGCATGAATTATGTGATGCCACAAAAACTCCCTGGAAAGTGGACACCATCTTCTTTGAAGTATAGCTTAAAACTGGAGTATATTGCAGTCCACACTCTCCCTGCACTATCAAATACATTGCGAGAAAGACAACTGCAACTCGGACTGATTTACACTAAATAGTCTTAATTATGATTTTGTAATTCCCTGTGTCCTCCTCCAAAACTGAATTGAGAATAATTAATTTTTCCAATCAAATATAAGAAGTAATTGATCTATGTCTGTATGTGTGTCTTATATTTATTACTAGCGGGCCCGGCTGATGTTGTCCTGCCCTGATTATAAAAAAAATCATTGATAAATTATATACCAAAACGTTCCTCATGAACCACTTTATCCACTGGTGAAAACCGCATGAAAATCCGTTCAGTAGTTTTTGAGTTTATCGCGAACAGACAGACAGACGCGGTAGGGGACTTTGTTTTATACTATGTAATGATATTATTCGAATGTTTTTGAATATCTGGAAATGGCATCTATCAAAGGGCATTTTTAGTACTTTTAGCAGGTTCCTAGCTCTTATAATATTTATTTATAAGAGATATAGATTGCTTGATGGAAAATATTTGATCTAATTCCATATCTGTGGCAAAACAGAGGAATACATTTGTATGGGCTTGACATCGCCCGCGTTTTCTCTTAAGACCTCTTTTCAACCATTTGTATTTAGTTCTCGGGTTCTTATGACTGCTTATACGACTATAACATTGTTACTGAGGATATAAAAGGAGTGACTAAAAAATTTATTCACCAACCTCATGCTGCTTAGCGACAGGTTTTCAACCTGGAAGTGGTTGATTGCTAGGCGATTATAAAAAAAGTCCTACTTAACATCAAAAATGGGCTGCATGCCTGTAAAATACCATAAAAGACCTATAATAACGTCGACGTTGTCCCGCCCTGACAATTAAAAAAACCTACTATCCGACCGCAGGGTAACCTTCCGGGTTCAAATATGAATTTGAAATATTGTCGAATCCATTGGAACACACAACAAAAAAATCATCAAAATTTGTCCAACCGTTTAGGAGGAGTTCAGTCACATACACACGGACAGAGGAATTATATATATAAAGATGAATGTGCGTGAAACGCCTAATGTACTCGTAACTAACGTATTTAAGTTGATAATAATTATTAATACTGTATCCGTCTAAATAGCTTTGGAATTGTACGTCTCCTTTTTTTAGAACATATGATGAGTATAGTGGGCTATCCTTAAAAGAGAGATATATGCCCTTGCTGACTTTTTTGTAGATCTATAAAAGGGGAATATCCCAACAGCAGGCAGTTAGGAAGCGTTTTCGATAAAAACTCCCAGGCGGCTTGACTTTTTCCGACGTTTCCAACAGTTATCGTTGTATTTCAACCAATTTAGACAAGACCTTGACAAATTATATACCTAAATCACTGTATCGACTGGTGAAAACAGCATGAGAATCCGTTCAGTAGTTTTTGAGTTTATCGCGAACAGACAGACGTAGCAGAGGATTTTGTTTTTCACTATGTAATGATGATACCAGATGTGCCCGCAACTCCGTCCACATGAAACCTAATATAAAAAAAAACCCAGCTATTTTTAAAGTTATCGTATGTCTTAAGTCCATTTACGTGTCTACTTTTCTCTCGTACTTAACTCGTGCTGTCATTAAAAGTACAATAACTTTTGATATACTGAACCGATTTTAATGAAACAAAGACTAAATAGAAAGAGGTTTTATCATAATCGTTAGTGATGCGTGTTCAAACACACAGACAGACAGACATTTAAAAACATGATTGAAATGTATTTTATTAGTTATTCCTAGACACCTGCAACAATTTACTTTACAAAAATGTAAAAAGTACAGACACGTTAGATTTACATTCTTATTATATCTATACCAATATAGTAAAGCTGAAGAGTTTGTTTGTTGGAACGTGCTAATCTCAGGAACTACTGGTCCGATTTGAAAAATCCAGTGTTACATAGCTCATTTATCGAGGAACCCTATAGGCTCAATACCGTCACGCTAAGATAAATAGGAGCGGAGCACAAATGAAGAACGTTTCAAAATGGTTTTTTTTTCCTTTCGAGAGCTTCCGCTGCGTGTTAGCGTTAGCCCAAAGTATACTACGACGAAGTCACGGGAACAGCTAGTGTAAAAAGATAAATCATTTAAAATCAAATGGCCCGTGAAGTCCATTCAATATTTATTAAACAGTTATCTCAGTTTATTTGTCGTCGTTTCGATTCTTCAATAAGTTACGACCCCACATACGGCGTTATTAATTCGTCGTATAATATCTGTACTATCAATAGGGCAGGGAATTTTATTTATTGATATATGTATGATATGAGTACCCTATTTCATATTTTGTTGTAGTAAAAAGTTAAAAATCTCATCTATAAGTAAAGTGATACCCGCGGCTTAGTCTGTGTTATTTATTACCTTAACTATATAAATATGCAGAGAAAACAAATATATAAAAAAATGTCGAGGCAGTCATAACAACTGCGGACAGAAGTGAAAACTCAAAACAATGGAATAAATGTGTTCTCCTTTGAATTTTGATATTAATTATAGTGCGTATGACAATATTAAAATTTCAGAATTTGTTTATTGATATTATTAACATTAGTGTGGTTTTCATATCTATTGGCACTCGGAGCAAAAATTATATACATTTTTATAAAGTCTATTAATCAATCAAATATATGATGAACTGCGAAATATCAATATTACATGTACACAGACCACTATACTACGCGTCGCTAGTCTGACGCAAGCCACGCAAGCGCATTACGGCCGGGCATGCTGACGTAGCATGTCATGACGCGAAACTATAAATGTATCTCCTAACAAAAATACCGCTCAACGCGCCTAAAGAAGTTTCCACTTCAGAAATGAACGCAAAAATGTACTTTATCTATACTAATATTATAAAGAGGTAAAGTTTGTTTGTGACGTTGTGACGTTGTAGGGGGTAATCTCAGGAACTACTGGTCCGATTTGAATAATTCTTTCAGTGTTATATAGCTCATTAATCGAGAATGGTTATAGGCTATATATCATCACGCTAAGGCCAATAGGAGCGGAGCACCAATGAAGAATGTTTCAAAATCGGGGTTTTTTCCTCTTGAGAGCTTCCGCTGCGTGTTAGCGTTAGCCTAGCTATTCCACGCGAACGAATGCCGGCGGTAATATCTGGGGAGTCGGAGAATAAATGGTCGAACCAAAACGTTTCTTACGAACGCTGCCTTAACAATGAGAGATATATGATTGAGTTCTAGAAAAAAATTGTAGCTTGATAATGCCTATCTCCGCCCAACGAAGTGGGCACGGGTCGGCTAGTTCGTAAATAATTTTATTCGTTTATTTCCATTCTTCTACGCATGCGTACCCCACCGTTTGCTCACTTCATACATCGATGTACGCATAGTGTATGTAATGTAGAACCTCGTTAAGTCGAACCTCGTTAAGTAGAAAACCTCCAAATCTCGAAAAAATGTTTTGTTCCCTTCCCTTCAAACACCAAAATTACTCGAAATCTCAACCCTTTATTAGTCGAAATAATCAGTGAGTCCCTCCAAGCCATTTTGGTACATGTATTGGAAGCCATGAGAAGAGCTGAGAAAGCTTGGCGAAATTTAACTGCGCCTACTATAGAAAACTGTTATGTACAGGTTTTTCATCGTCGTCAAGCGAAGGAGCTGAAGCTGATATTTCACCTCCTGCAAAATGTAATACAGTGGTATCTGAATCAGGAATATCTTTTGGGGACTCTGTTACGTGCGATGGTGAAGTTATTTTTTTTTTATTTATATATCTTTTATACACTTACGTGTCACAATATGTATACTTAAAGAATAATAAACTATATTTTCACTTTTTATTCTCTCCTTGCAACTATAAATGACATAACTTTTCTATATCTATCCATATTTAAAGTTAAATGTAAAACAAATGTTTTAACACACGTTTTCATTAGTCGTGACTTTCATCATCAGACTATTCGGAGTCATCTGTACAATTGAATTAAATCTTGAATAATGATTGCAAAACACGTGCCACCAACTTATCTGGAGAGTAGACCAAAATATGAACATAGGTGCCATTTAAAAAATCAAAAAAGTAATACTTTTATCTATAATAATTATTCTCTTCTATACAGAAAATCAATTATATTAAAATATTTTAATGACTTATAATGAAATATTGAAAATATTATGACTGCTGGGACATTATCCGACGACGAAATTATCGATTCGGTAGCTCAGAGAACCGATACTAATGATTTGGATGACATAGAAGACTCGAATAATACTATATACGCTCTATAGGTTGCCATAAAAGCGGCAAGAACCGCAATGTATACTTTACGGATTTTAAAGAGCAAACCAGCAACTCTTAACTACAAGAATTTCCGCTATTTATACCTTAGACAATGCTATACATAGAGAACATCCGAATTATCTAAAGCAAAGAAAAAAGTAGTGACTTTTTTTAATGCCTAATTTTATTTAAGGGTGTTTTGAAATAATGTTGATTTTATAAAAAATAAAAATATGTGTGTCACCTCTGCCACTTGAATTTTTATTTATTTTACCTCTCTAACTCAAAATTTATAAGAATGAATCTCAACATCTTTATGTCGAAATAAAATCCGCCTAAGTCGAAGTTCTCTATAACTCTAATTTTTTGGCGTCTCTTTTGAAGTTCGACTTATAGAGGTTCTACTGTACAATTAATAATATAAAAAATGATAGATAGCGGTCTGCGGTTGTGTGCGAATCACTTAAAACTGCTCGATAGATTTTGATTTTTTTTTTAATTTCATTTCTTAGATACTTCGCCCTTATCTAATACACAAAAACATTATCCCGATGTCTTAATTTATACATAAAAATTAAGTGTCTGTATGTAATATCAAAATAATTTTTTTTACTGATTGGGTGTGAAAGTATACACGCAAATGATAAAAAAAGTGCAATTTTTAAATTTTTTGTCAGTCTGTCTGTCTGTTTGTTCCGGATAATCTCCGAAACGGCTGGACTGATTTTGACAAACATTTCACTGGCAGATAGAAAAAAATACAGCTTAGGCTATTTTAAATTAGACTAGCTATTAACCGTGGCTTCGCCTGCAGTGCTATCTCCAAAACGGTTTGACCGATGTTTACAAGACTTTCACCGGCATATAGCGGACATTATAAAAAAAATTCAAGCAATTTTAGTGTATACTAGCTGTTAATCGTGGCTTCGCCCGCAGTGCTATCTCCAAAACGGTTAGTTCGGTCTTCACGAAACCTACATTGATAGATATCTGATCTTATAAAAAGTAATTTAAGCAATTTTAGTTTATACTAGCTGTTAACCATGGCTTCGGTCGCAGTGCTATCTCCAAAACGGTTCGCACGATCTTCACGAAACTTTCACTGGCAGATAGCAGACCTTATAAAAAGTAATTCAAGCAATTTTAGTTTATACTAGCTGTTAACAGTGGCTTCACCCGCAGTGCTATCTCCAAAACGGTTAGACCGGTTTTAACGAAACTTTCACTGGCAGATAGCGGATCTTATAAAAAGTATTTTATTTTAGACTAGCTGTTAACGGTGGCTTTGCCCGCTGTACTATCATCAAAACGGTTAGACCGATTGTCACGGGACTTTCACTGGTAGATAGCGAACCTTATAGAAAGTAATTGAGGTTATTCTATTTTAGACTAGCTGTTACCCGCAACTTTGTCTGCCTGAAATTTAGCAAGATTTCAACTCATTCTTTATTTTTAATAGGAGAAATAATTATCGGCTTATTGTTTACAATTCGACATTATAATAATTAATAACTTTAATTATATAGAGGTCTTCCTAATAAGATCTTAGATTATAAACGTATTACGTAAATAGTCCTATAATACAATTTCCTGCAGAACAGACAAGCGTTTATTTTTTGTATAGACACAAAATCTTAATTATAATGGCAATGTATATTAAATATAATGTAAATCTTTATAATTATATTTTAAGTTATTGTTTCATTAGTTCCTTATACAGTGTAAGTGAGCACTGAGTTAGTTATATGGTGGGTTAAGGTTCCAAATATGTTGTTGATGATAAACCTCATCGACACACTGTTAGTATTTGTATATCTAATGTACACGTTACATGTTACTGTTAGTGGCGTGCGTGTCGTACTTACAATTGCTTTTAAAGAGCATTTCTATAATTGTACATAGTCTCACAATTTTATAATTCTTTAATACGATTTAAAAAAAACGTGTGCCGTGCTGCGGGTACAGCTAGCTTAAAATAAAGTTATTGCGGTTTTAAGAAACTATATTTTTTTATAAAAACTACGCACATTTAGGGATGTTGTTTATTGACGTGGAGAAGTGGGGCAAGCAGTGTAGTGCGCATGCGTGGGAGAGGGAAAGTTAATGTATAACATATTGTTTTAGGAGTTTTTTGCGGGATGTCGGAATGTCATGTAGTGGAATTTATATTTTTTTTATATTTTCTTCATAATCTTGCCTTATTTCACTCCATATTTTGTAATATTGGTGGTGTGTAACGTAATATAGTTCGGTTATTGTACACAAGTGAAGTGGATCGGAAATAATACCACACTGGCCATAAAAACTCCCGGGAAAGTTCTAACAAGACGGCCACCATCTTGTTAGTTAATTGAAATGATCGCAAGAAACTTGTAATACCATTAGCTACTCGACAATGGCAGTAATAATCTACTAGAAGATTGCTTGCCAAAAAATAAAAATAAAAACATTTTGTTTTATATTTGGTAACCAATCTTCTAGTAGTTTATTACTGCCATTGTCTAGTAATCTAGTAGGTAATAATATTACATGTGTCTTGCGATAATTTCAATATTCTAACAAAATGGTGGCTCCCTATTTAGAACTTTCCAGAGAGTTTTTGTATCATCTCAGAATTTATTCTCCGTGCTATTATTTCCCATCCTCTTATGCACAGTAACTGAACTATATTACGTAAGATGCCACCAATATTACAAAATATAAAGTCAAATAACACAAGATTATGAATAAAATCCACTACATTTTTTTTTTTTTTTTTTTTATATCATAGGAGGCAAACGAACAGGTGGGTCACCTGATGTAAGTGATCACCACCGACCATAGACACTTGCAACACCAGGGGAGTCGCAAGTGCGTTGCCAGCCTGTATAGGGAGGGGGGAGGAAGGGAAGGGGAAAGTGGAAGGGGAGGGGAGGTGGGTGTCCGGCGTCAAGACATGACCGACTCAAAACCCGCCAAAAACTCCTGGGTAACTTAAGTCACATGGAGACTTTGTAAGCAAAGTATATTTTGTTTACTGTTATGTGATGATATTAAATAGAACACCTATAAAATATTTAACATATTTCGAGAAATGTACTTCTATCAATAAAGTTAAACTCCACATATTACGTGATATCTAAAGTTCCAAAGCAGAGTGTACGATACGTTGAACATGGTAAATAAAAAATATAAAACAAAGTTTAGAACATCGCCGTGGAATGGCAGCTGCCTTCCGCACCCACGCCATTTTTGATTGAAACTCGCTTTCCCTATTTCGGATTTTCTAAACTCTGACGTTCGACGTGTGAAAGAAAATATTTTAACGTTTTTTTATTCCCCACGAAATGATTATCCATCAAGAATTATAAATTTTATGTACCGGAATGATATTTTTAATTATCACATTAAAAAACAAGTTTTCGAGCGATGATAGGAGACGATTTGTAAACATTAGCCAGCTTTAAAGTCAATTGTAGCGTAAAAATACACGAACGCTAACATTATTTATGGTCTTCGCAATACATTTCTATAGTAAACATCATTAATAAAAACTTCCTTTTATATCAAAACATCAATAAATTATCTGACAATTGAATTCGCGCGTTTTGAAATGTCAAATTAGGCCGCCATTTCTGTCGATTGTCAAACCTCTTTGTTCTTTTTTTCGGGTGCGTTCACGCGTTCATTTTTTTTTTTTTTTTAAAGAAGGGGTGACGAGAGCAATGTTTATATGGGGCTTTAGTGTATTTTTAGTATCTATTTCTCGTATTGCGTGTGGCCTTTCCACGTTTGCCATTTGGATTAAGGTGTTTTTGTTCGTTGTAATCCCTTAAGGAATGTAGTGGTTTTTTTAAAGTTGATCTGATACATTTTTGTGTCGGCGTGAGAATTCTCAACGCGGAGCTTTAAAAACTATGAGCACTTGCTGTAATTATTTGGGCATGTGATTCTCGAATCAACAATTACAAGTAAATAATTTTATAGATATATCCGATTTTTAATTGCAAAAAATATATAACAAATATGAAAGTATATTTGTTGTTTAATCATAATTAAACTACTGCAAAGGTAATTATATTTCACATAGAAACTGATTATTTCGTGGAGTATGGATATAGGATACTCTATAAAAATGATTTAAATTACCTAATTTGCGCCCAGCAAAATTATAGAGAGCGAGTATGTTACAATGATTAACGCAAAAACTACGAATACATTTGAAACTGGGTTGTAGATGAGAATATTGTGATAGCTATGTGATTTATATATATCTATCTATCATAGGACGCAAACAAACAGGTGGGTCACCTGATGTTAAGTGATCACCACCGTCCATAGACACCAGCAACACCAGAGGAGTCGAAAGTGCGTTGCCAGCCAGTGTTTGGGGAAACGGAGGGAGGGGGGGGAAAGAGGAGAGGGGAAGTGGGCCTCCGGCGCTCTCACTGCCCTAAGGAAACGCAACAATGCAAGCACTGTTACTTCATTTCTATGAGAGGGTGGTAGTACCCCGGGCGAGCCGACCCATTCGTGCTGAAACCAATAATAGCTTCAACGTGGCTCTACCACCTACTAAACTTCTACACCTACTTTGCGTGTGACCAGTAAATAACCCGACACAACGTAATGAGTCGTCGCGTGACAGTTACATAGAGTAGTATGACGTCACTACTCTATATTGTCAATTGGTCGTTGCTCTTAGACAACTAGCCACTAGAGCCACCAAAGGAAATCAGAATAAATTATTCATGTCTAGTGGAGAACCCCTTTCCTTTTTTTTTTTTTTTTTTATTGTAGCTCGGCAAAGTGACTGTACTGTGCCTGATGGTAAGCACAGTACAATCCAAAAACAATGGCGACCACCGAAAGACATACTATCTATCGCCGGTCGCCGCTGTCATGCCGGCCTGAAAGCGACCCAGTCAGGGACAGCCCCCACCCCGGTTGCTGGATATACACCGGCTGATCCCGGAACGCGACACGCCCAAACGTGTCACTATGGCGGGTGTTCCACCTGGTGTACGGTGGTCGCGATCCAGTCGGGTACAGACACCCTACTAAAGTCCTCTACATCATTTACTATACATTTATACTATTTGTAAAATTTAATTGTAATAAAAAGTCAATTAAAAGAAATCTACTCTAAAAGATACACTAGAACGTCTTTGACCGTATTCAGGTATATATATCTATACTAATACTAGCGGACCGGGCGGACGTTGTCCTGCCTTGAAAACAAAAAAAATCCTAAAAGTCGATCGCAGCGCCACCTGCCGGGTCCAATTGTGAATCTAAACCATTCTCGAATCTCCACGAACACACACAAAAAATTTCATCAAAATCGGTCCAGTCGTTTAGGAGGAGTCCAGTCACATACACACGCACACAAGAAATATATATATTAAGATTATAAAGGTGGAGGGTTGGCTTGTATCGTTGTACGCGCTAATCTCAGGTACTACTGGTCCGATTTGAAACATTCTTTCAGAGTTACATAGCTCATTTATGGAAGAAGGCTATAGACTATATATCATCACGCTGAGACCAATAGGAGCGGAGCACCAATGAAGAATGTTTCAAAATCGGTATTTTTTTCCTTTTGAGAGCTTTCGTTGCGTGTTAGCGTTAGCCCAAAGTAACTATTCCACGCGGACGAAGTTGCGGGCAGAAGCTAGTATATAATACATTTTATACACATAAGCTAAATGTTAAGGATCCATTAAAGTATTACGTAAGCATCAAAGGGGTCGGGGAGAGGTGTCTTTGATTTGTTTTTTTTTGTTTTTAACGGATGCGGGTTTTGGATGTGTAAGTGAGGTGCGCGGTTTTATCCATTGGGTATAAGACCATCACTATAATAGTGAAGAAGCTACCTAGTCTTGTCAATAACATACCAATATATCATACATTATACATTTCCTATTTGATTTTCAAGAGTACCCTGATCTATCTTCGCGATTAAAGGTCCTATGCTATTTTACTAAATGCTAAATTAAAGTAAAACCCAGTTCAAAATATCCCCTTTGCAATAAAAAAAGAATTCTCCAAATCGGTTTACAAATTACGGGTTCTAAGGTAACAAATATTAAAAAAAAATTCTTGTCGAAATAAATTAATATCTCTAACAGTTTATCTCCTTGAAAATTTTGAAAAACAAATTTTGTTAAAACAGTTTTGTTAAAAAGAGATTTTGTTAAAACAAATGTAACGATAAACAAATGCTTTTGTAGTTTGAAGAATTGATTAAATCAACAAATATTACCATATCCATAGCGTGCGAACAGTCATTGTTTCACATGTGATGTATGCTTCAATTGAACGTGTAGTGCGGGGAACACGCTGTGTACAGAGCTTGTAAACACACCGCTTGACGACCACAGGTACGCACTGAAGGAAGCATTGTAAAATCGGCAATTTTTTTTGCAAAAGCCCTCGCAGTCTAGGCTGGACTGGCTGGTAAACGATGGGCATATTTAAAAATTTGGTCCAAAGTACTATTTGTCGATGTAACATTTCGCTTATGTGTATATTTTGTTTTGTTTAATGTTAATGGATTAGTTATATTATGTACGTAGGCCTCCAGCGCTCTATCTTTTTTTTTATTAACGTGAGGTAATCCCTTATGGATACGCCACCTTCTCGGGGGAGAGAGAGTTATGTCTGACTCGCACGGATTAAAACTCTACGGTGTATAGTTCGCCGCATAGTAGGGATCGAACCTGCTGTCTGATCTAAAAAACGGTCCCTGTGGCTGTCTGGCAAGGTGATATTGCCAGATTTCGTCCTACTATAAAGAGGCAATCTGGGTACACAACTAGTCGCCTCCCCTCGTCAGCCTCGCCTGTGCAATGAGGAGATGAGCCCGACCGAACGAAACGCAACAATGCGATCGTTACTTCATGTCGGTTTTCTATGAGAGGGTGGTACTACCCCGGACGAGCCGACCCATTCATGCTGAACCAGGAATAACTTCAGCTTGGCTCTACCTACCTACAACCTACCACCTATCGGCTGAGACACAGAGAAGGGAGATGTTTTTAATCGTTTCCCTACAGCTTCATTACATAGTATAAAACAAAGTCCCCTACCGCGTCTGTCTGTCTGTCTGTTCGCGATAAACTCAAAAACTACTGAACGGATCTTAATGCGGTTTTCACCAGTGGATAAAGTGATTCACGAGGAACGTTTTGGTATATAATTTATCCAGGATTTTTTTATAATCAGAGCGGGACAACGTCTGCCGGGCTCGCTAGTATTTACATATAGATATCATTACATAGTATAAAACAAAGTACCCTGCCGAGTCTGTCTGTCTGTCTGTTCGCGATAAACTCAAAAACTACTGAACGGATCTTTATGCGGTTTTCACCAGTGGATATAGTGGTTCACGAGGAACGTTTTGGTATATAATTTATCCAGGATTTTTTTATAATCAGAGCGGGACAACGTCTGCCGGGCTCGCTAGTATTTACATATAGATATCATTACATAGTATAAAACAAAGTACCCTGCCGAGTCTGTCTGTCTGTCTGTTCGCGATAAACTCAAAAACTACTGAACGGATCTTTATGCGGTTTTCACCAGTGGATAAAGTGATTCACGAGGAACGTTTTGGTATATAATTTATCCAGGATTTTTTTATAATCAGGGCGGGACAACGTCTGCCGGACCCGCTAGTATTTACATATAGATATTATGGAATAATTATGAATTGCCCGAGTGCATACCTGCGCGCTTTTAACTAGGCATCGCGTTACGTTATTGTAAAGATACGTTCACTATACGAGTGTATTGTGTTACAGTTTATCCGACAAATTTGGTTACATGTTGTAATTTTTCAACATTCTTTGTATCCGACTTCTCATTTTGGTTGTTTTTTTTTTTAATAAAGCAAAGCACTCTGCACTGTTTAGTCCAGTTTTTTTTAATATACTATATACTTATTAGCGTTTAGCTACAATCCTAGAGTTTTTGGCGAGATCTTATGCATGTTATGTAACGGTTTTTATATTTTACTCACAATCTTGTGTTATTTAGCTCTGTATTTTGTAATATTGGTGGTGTTTTATAGATTGGTTATTGGATACAAGACAAAAAACGCTAATTAATAAAATCATCTGAATCTAATAAGTCCATTTACTTATCTGCTATTAGTATTACAATATTTTTTGATAAAGTAAACCGATTTTTGGAAACAAAAACTAATTGTTCCTCGAAGGCATTCTTTATGATTTCCGTTTTATTGTGAACGCAGTACTTTAGCAGTGTGCAAACAAACAGACAGACAGACGTTTCTAAGAATTATTGAATATACCTGGAATAATTTTTTTACAAAAGTCTAAAAAATACAGACACGTTCGGTTTACATTCTCATTATATGTATAGAAGATACTAGCTTTTGCTCGCAGCTTCGCCTGTGCTAATGTCGATTTGATCTATCCCAGGAATAATACAATCATTCTGGATAGAAAATACCACATGCCCTTTCCTGTACTACCTCTCAAAACGTGTATATAAAATGTTATAGTAGTTAAAACGATTTACAAATACAATAATAATATTAGTTACATGTATAAAGCTAACCAAATTAGTGTAGAATAAAGTTAACTGGATAGTAATGTTAGGTTTTTATGTAATGAATGGACCCGCCTGCGGAACTTAGTGTAACAGATAACAACAAACAAAACTACCCACGAACAAGCGGTTAACTGACCCCAATAGTAAACATTTGCAGAAGCACTTTGCGAGATATCTTTTTACAGTATACGGTTACAAATTGCGAATTTCTATCTCGAGCCCTTATATAGCCTTTTGGGGTCCGTGTGGTTTTTGCAAGGGAATCCTTGATATATTTATATTTTGTACTAGCCTCTGCCCGCGACTTCGTCCGCGTGGAATAGTTACTTTGGCTTAACTAACACGCAGCGGAAACTCTGAAAAGGTAAGAAAACCCCTATTTTGAACATTCTTCATTGGTGCTCCGCTCCTATTGGTCTTAGCGTGATGATATAATCTATAACCTTCCTTAATAAATGAGCTATATAACACTGAAAGAATTTTCAAAATCGGTTTAGTAGTTCCTGAGATTACCCCCTACAACGTCACAAACTCACAAACTTTACCTCTTTATAATATTAGTATAGATTAACTGCCCGTCCTGGCTTTGGTCGGGTATATGTACTGATTAATTTTAATGTAATTTTTAAAGTGACAACTTCTTTAATCGCGTGGAGCGGAATTTTTTACACAGGCGATCAATTTATAATTTCGCCTTATGACATGCTAGTAAGCGTGACTGGCCGTATTGCACTTACTAGCTACGCGTGGTATAAAAGCCTGTGTATATCTAATATTGATATATTGTATTGAAATTGTGCAGTCCATTATAAGTTTGACTAGCTGTACCCGCAGCTCCGCACACGTTTTTTTAAATCGTTTAAAGAATTATAAAATTGTGCGACTATGTTCCATTACAGCAATGCTCTTTAAAAGCAAGTGTAAGTACGACACGCACGCCACTTACAGTAACATGTAACGTGTACATTAGATATATAAATACTAACAGCGTGCCAAATGAGGTTTATCATCAGCAACATATTTGGAACCTTAACCCAAAATATAACTACCTCAGTGCTCACTTACACTGTATAAGGAACTAATAAAACAATGACTTAAAGATGTTATTATGATGATATAATATGCCCATATTGTCAATAAATAATACGTTTATGGTCTTTTTATCTTATCGTTTTAGAAAGACCCCTTCTATATTCAAATTTCCTATTAATAATTATAATGTTGAATTGTATACAATGAATGAGCTGACGTCTTGAAATCTCGCATAAATATAAATCAATAGAACTAATAAAACTTTATATCTGTCTAAGCAGTTTTTAATATTCGACAATTCAAATATTGCTCATTGAACTCGAAACAATTTTCTTATGTGTTACTATGATTACTGAGTTAAGTAGACGAAAGCGCGGTAAATAAAACAAAATGGCCGCCAAAATAACCAAAAAGACAATATAATTCAAATTACATACATAGTTACAGATATATGAATTTCAAATAAATTTATTCTTGGAGTCCAGTAAAACGCACATCTTATGCACACGTTTACAGTGAACAACATATTTTTGCTAAACTTCATGCGGACGAAGTCGCGGGTAATAGATAATCTAAAATAGAATAACTTAAATTACTTCCTATAAGGTCAGATATTAGGTCTTTACCTATGAAATTGCCGTTTTGTATGAAAAAATTTAAACGAATTTTTTTCATGTATTTTTTATTTGTATTACGTGCGCTGGTGGACCGGTGGGACTCTCCGATGCTGGCTCGCTGGATACGGCTACATGCAGTCATACAGTGAATTTCCACCATCACCGGAGGTTTCACTCGGACTTGCCACTTAATGTTATATACTGTGTTCTGTGTTTTTGTTTATAATTTATTTTTCTGTTTTATTATTATTACTAATACTAATTTTTTAATCCTGTAATTGTACCCACAAATATGGACGTAACGATGAGTCTGAAATAAATTATATCATTATTATTATTATTAATCGAAGTAATCACCCATGCAATCAATGCATCTTTGCCAACGCAGTGGCAGTTTATTGATGCCCTTCTTAAAGAAATCAGCTGGACGGGAGGCAACAAATTCTTCAAAGGCATTTTGTACTGCCTCTCGGGTATTGAATTTTTTTCCCGCCAAGGAATTATCCAAATTCTAGAAAAAGTAGTAGTCTGTAGGCGCAAGGTCTGGTGAGTAGGGCGGATGACGGAGAACTTCCAACCCCAGTTCTTGCAACTTGGAGACCGTCCGCTGTGCAGTATGAGGTGTATGAGGAGGATGTGGAGTATGAGGAATCACATCGGCGCTAGACCACCAAACAGTGACCATCACTTTTCTAGGGGTAAGTTTTCGTTTAGGGCATTGTTTAGGTGCTGAACCAGGATCCAACCAACTTGCTGAGCACTTGCGGTTATCAAACAGAATCCATTTTTCATCGCAGGTAACAATGCGGTTCAAAATTCCTTCATTTGTGTGTCTGTTGAGCAGTGCAAGGCACGTCTCGACGCGTACTTCGCGCTGGCGATCACTGAGTTCGTGGGGCACCCATTTGTCAAGCTGTTTTACCTTACGGTCTAACCGTTTTGGAGATAGCACTGCGGGTGTTAACAGCTAGTATAAACTAAAATTACTTGAATTACTTTTTTATAAGGTCAGCTATCTGCCAGTGAAAGTCTCGTGAAGACGGATCTAACCGTTTTGGAGATAGCACTGCGGGCGAAGCCACGGTTAACAGGTAGTATAAACTAAAATTGCTTGAATTACTTTTTATAAGGTCAGATATCTGTCAATAAAAGTTTTGTAAAGATCGGTCCAACCGTTGTGAAGATAGTACTGCCGGCGAAGCCACGGTTAGCAGCTAGTATAAATTAAAATTGATTAAATTACTTTTTATATAGTCAGCTATTTGCCAGTGAAAGTCCCGTGGAAATCGGTTCAACCGTTTTTGAGATAGCACTGCAGACAAAGCCACGGTTCACAGCTAGTCTAAATTAGAGTAGCCTAAGTAACCCGCTGTAATTTCTCCTATTTGCCAGTGAAATTCCCGTCAAAATCGGTCCAGCCGTTTCGGAGATTAGCCGGAACAAACAGACAGATAGACAGACCGACAAAAATTTTAAAAATTGCAATTTTGTTATCAGTAGCGTGTATACTTTCACACCTAATCAGTAAAAAAATGTTATTTTGATATTACATACAGACACTTCATTTTTATTATATGTATAGATAGAAGATATAGATGAATTAATAAACCGTATAAAAAAGTATATCACTTTTATTCGGAGTGTCAATACATACGAAAGAGAGACTAATGTTAATAATTTCAATAAAAAAATTTGCAAAATTTAAATAATTCACACTTTATATAATAAAAAAATTAAAAGGAGACGATTTTTTTTATCAAGTAACCGACTACACCTTACATTCATATATGGTCTCTCATTGAAAATTACCGCTGTAGTAATTGTACTGCTGCATGTAGCCGAACGGGGATGCTGTTGTGGGCCATTTCTAATAAATATATGTTTCATTGTCGAAAGTCGTGGTGATCTAGTGGTTTGACCGGAGGGATATCATTCCGAAGTCCGCAGGTTCGACCCCGGCGTGTACCAACGAGTTTTTCGGAAATCGCATAGATTTACTATTTAAATCGGTAACACTATCGACTGACGGTGAAGGAAAACATCGTGAGGAAACTCGAACCTGAGGAATGTTCTTGTACTACTACTGTATGTGGGGAAACATAGAACTGTGGATTTCTTAGAGTTTGAAATCTATATTAATTACTAATACATATATACTAATTATCTATACTAATATTATAACGAGGTAAAGTTTGTGTAGTCCGGTGAAGCTGTTAAGACCTTGCTAGGTCAATAGCGTAGTCAGTTCGAAGGAAAAAAAACGGTAAAGTTTGTGAGGTTCTGGGGGGTAATATCTAGGAATTACTTGTCCGATTTGAAAAATTCTTTCAGTGTTAAATAGCTCATTTATCAAGAAAGACTTATAGGTTATATCATCACGTTAAGACACATGGGAGCGGAGCACCAATGAAGAATGTTTCAAAATCGGGTTTTTTTCCCTCTGGATAGCTTCCTCTGCGTTAGCGTCAGCCCAAAGTAACTATTCCACACGAACGAAGTCAATACGTCGTGTGCTCGCGTAGTGATTTTGCCCATACTTTCATAGGTCTCTTGCAGGGTGATGATAATATATGTGTATTTTCTTTATTTGTGATGTGTTTAACGATAAAACATTTTTGCTTTCTGCTTCTTCTTTTCTCTGCACACACGCCGTAGCTAGGGGGGAGGGGGCATTATGGGGCAATGCCCTACCTTAAAAATACCAAAAACTAAGATAAATAGTCATGATTAAATTGTTTGTTCATAGTTTGAAATTTAAAAAAATGTAGGGATAGTCTTAAACTAAGTCTAAACTTTTCCGAACATACCACAGTTTGCGACATTCGAGGGCAGATCAATTGTGATCAGAATTATGCTTAACATGACTTTTTTATATAAACTTTTCAATAACCACGTTGATAATTCAGAACTTTTGAATCGATTTAACATTAATGTGCCTTCCAGACTACCTAGATATCCAGTCTCGTTATTTGGTCACAAAAGCTACAGAACCAATTTAGGATATTTTTCCATCGTTCCCAGCCTATCACGTCAATATAACGACTTTGTTAAAAAAGATCACACTAAAGACTTATTTAGCGATTAACTATTTCATTTCATATCTAAAATTAGTTTTTCATTTAATAAATGATTTCATGATTTTTTTTCCTTATTTTTAAGTTATTATACACAAGCGGGACCGGAAGACGTTGCACCGCCCTGGTTATTAAAAAAAATCTTTGACAACAAAAAACGTTCCTCTTGAATCAGTTTATCCACTGGGGAAAACCGCATGAAAATCCGTTCAGTAGTTTTTGAGTTTATCGCGAACAGACAGACAGACAGACAGACGCGGTGGGGGACTTTGTTTTATACTATGTAATGATAATGATTATCAAATTGTTTTATTTTATTTTCTTGTTCCTTTTTAATCTTTTCATAATTGTATCCTCTACTTTGACTGTGTTCCGCATTATACTTTATGTTGATAAATGCTGTAATCAACTTTAATTAGTGACATAAATAGTTATAAGTATTTGCATGTATGTTTTAGCTTCTTTTTTATGTGACTGTTGTTGATTCTTTACGATAAATAAATAAATAATTTTTTTGCCTCCGCCCTACCTGTTACCAACGCTGTCCTACCTCAAATTCGACTCTAGCTACAGTCCTGCCTCCACGTACTCCCCGAGTAGTGCATAAAAGTAACACATTTTTATCCGCTGCCCTGTTCCACATAAATTGAACCTCGTACCGATAAATAGAGTAATCAATCAATCGACTATAATAACAGATGAATGCTCTATTTACCATACGATTAAATAACTTACAAAGAAAATGATACCAAAATCTTCCCTTTTACAGTATAACAATACCTATAAATAATAGAATGCCAACTGAAGGTCAATCTATCAATATTTTTGAAGATCTTCCTACTGTCTTACGCACTCTCTATATAGGTTTTTTGAAAGTGAAACTTCTTATGGAGGGCTTTGAAATTGTGATCCGCAACTTTCTTGTGTGAAAAATGGCTTGGGTTAACACTGTGTCGAGTAGAGTGTTGAAAGCACCGGTTCGGTCAAAAAACGTCTGAGTTTAGTTTGTAATTTTCATGCAATTATAGCGTGCATATCGGGTAATCCGATATACATCTGGCAACACTGATCTCGACAATACAAGGTTTAATTAATAGTTTTACAATAAAAGCGTAAATCCAATAAAATAAACGCACTAATGCATAGTAAATCCTAACAAGTTGCGACACGTGGCGGGCACGCGTGTGTGCGGCATGGCGTTGGCGTCAGATGTTGTGGAAGCGAGACGGCGAAATGTAAAGAGAGAGATATTTGTACTGCTAATGTCCCTTTGTTGACCTTCCTAATCTTAGCAATATAATATCTACAAGTTAACTGAAATATATAATTGAAGTGAAACTTCTTTATCGGCGTTGGAAAAAATTTACCGTCACATTTTTCCGTTACGCGCCATCTTTTTTGTATTCATGTCTATGATAATAAAATCCCTTTGTTTAAACTTTATCTAATTTAACTTTATTTTTTAATATATTAATGAAATTGTTTGCCATAAAGAAAGAAAGGGTTTTTTTTTTTTTTTTTTTTAACCAATTTCTGGAAAGTTGCATATAGATCATTTTGCGAAAAATAAGGCCTTAAACAAGTTTCACTTCTTACGTGTGTACACTAGTACACGCACACATTTTTTGTTTATATTTGTTTATTTGTTTATATTTTCCCTATTTATTTAACACTAGCTGTGCACGCAACATCAACCGCGTGGAACCTTATGTAAAAAAACAGGGATTAATAAAGTCATCTGAATCTATTAAGTTTATTTACTAATACTTCCCTTATCAAACTGAAATAGTTTAGAAAATTAACCGATACGAAATATATATAAGAGTTGTTGAGGTATGTATGCTTGGTACACATATGAGTCAGAATTTCTTAAACGGGCCACTAAAAATCGACTATTCGATTTTGATATATCTATGAGCATATTTTGGTAGCTTTATATGTTGGAAGTAATACCCTAAAATGATTTTTGAAAATTTCAATTTTTCAAAAATTTATGATCGAGTAAAAATTTCGAGTACTTTTTTTTAAATTAAAATATATCAGTGAATAATTGCTGGATTTTAATGAAACTCGGTTTGTATGCTAAGGAATAGCAGATGAATAGAACAAAAATAATTTACGTAAAAAAAAAAAATTGTTTATTATTAATTAGTTTCATAATAAACAAATGGTAATTTAACTAACTTCTCGGTGTTGTAGAAAAAAAAAATTTTATAAAAATATTTGTTGAACTATTAACTAAATGACGGCACAAGAAAATTTTAGTGCTCTCTTACCAAGAAAAACATATAAACGATTGAATGTGGTAGACAGCGGCCGAGGCGGACGTGCTACGCCGAGCGATGCTCCTATGCCGAGCTTCCGAACGTACTTCTACCTTCTGCAATTCTCCAGGCTAAATAAAACTTTAAAAATAAATGGCATTATTAAATATTTATTAAAATTTAGAATTTATTTCTTTACAGCATCTGATAATTCTAATTCTTTTTCATCTTCATCACTATGCAAATTACAATTTTCTGCATCTTGCCCTGGTTTATTTACATCTTTAAACTGAATCTTTCAACCTATAAAGCTACCAAAATATGCTCATAGATATATCAAAATTGAATAGTCGATTTTTAGTGGCCCGCTTAAGAAATTCTGCCTCTATATGTTTCAACAACTCATATATATATGAATAGTTAGCTTACCTTAGGTTAGCTCAGATAGGTCGCGAATTGCATGTTTCAGGTAACAGCCCAAGCCGAGGTGTGCCGTGCACCCTTGAGTTAGTTGTCAAATAAAATCGGCTGAGTGCCTTAAGCGCTCGCCTTAGTAGTCCGGTGAAGCTGTTAAGACCTTGCTAGATCAATAACGTAGTCAGTTCGAAAAAAAAGAAATCTATTTACATATCTTGTAGATGGTAGAGCTACGCTGAAGCTAATACTGGTTTCAGCATGCATGGGTCAGCTCGCCCACGGTACTACCACCCGACACACAGAAACACCCACGTGAAGTAACAGTGCTTACATTGTTGCGTTTCGATCGGTCAGTGAGAGCGCCGGAGCCCCCCCCTAACCCCTCCTCCTGCAAATACAGGTTGGCAACGCACTTGCGACTCCCCTGGTGTTGCTAGTGTCTATGGACGGCGGTGATAACTTAACATCAGGTGACCCGGCTGTTCGTTTGCCTCCTATGATATAAAAAAAACGACTTTTCTTTCGTACTTAAGTCGCGTCGTCATTAAATGTACAATAATTTTTGATAGACTGAACCGAATTTGATGAAACAAACACTAAATGTTACTCGGAGATATGCTTTATGGTCATCTCGGTGAAGTTGTATCATGAACGCCGTATTTTAACAGTTATGCGTGTTCATACAAACATTGGGTTGCGATCATATAGCGGCATGCTATGATGGTCATTTTGACACATTAGTGACGTGAAATGTCGATTTATTTATAACTAGCATCTGCCCGCGACTTCGTTCGCGTGGAATAACTATTCCACTTTGGGCTAACGCTAACACGCAGCGGAAGCTCTCAAGAAGAAAAAAAAACGATTTTGAAACATTCTTCATTGGTGGTCCGTGCCTATTGGTCTTAGCGTGATGATATCTAGCCTATAATCTTCCCCGATAAATGAGCTATATAACACTGAAAGAATTTTTCAAATCGGACCAGTAGTTCCTGAGATTACCCCTTACAACGTCACAAACTCACAAACTTTACCTCTTCATAATATTAGTACCTATAGATAATATGATAAAATGCTGTTCTATTTTGTTTTCAGCATTAACGCGAGTTTGCCGGTGGTGGTATTTGTGCTGGTCAGTGATCCTATATAAGTATAATCATATATGGGGCCTAATTATACAATTTCGAATTTTGAAAAATAGAAATGCCCAATTTTTTTTTAGATAATACTCTAATAATTTTAATCCATTAGGGGTTCTATCAAACGTTGTTTTTTTTTGCTAGTAAAAGTCTGAAAAGATATTTTCACGGAACCATATTATATAGTTAGACGTAGTACTAGTTAAATAAATATATACTAGAGGGCCTGGTGGACGTTGTCCCGGCTGGATAATAAAAAAAACAACTATAAATACAACTAGCTGACCCGTGCCCACTTCGTTGGGCGGTAATATACATTATCAAGCTACAACTTTTTTCTATAACTCGATCATATATCTCTCATAGTTAAGGCAGCGTTTGTAAGAAACGTTTTCGTTCGACCATTTTTTCCCCGACTTACCCCCTACAACCTCACAAACTTTATTTCTTCATAATATTAGGTCTTTACCTATGAAATTGCCGTTTTGTATGAAAAAATTTAAACGAATTTTTTTCATGTATTTTTTTATTTGTATTAATCGAAGTAATCACCCATGCAATCAATGCATCTTTGCCAACGCAGTGGCAGTTTATTGATGCCCTTCTTAAAGAAAGCAGCTGGACGGGAGGCAACAAATTCTTCAAATGCATTTGTACTGCCTGTCGGGTATTGAATTTTTTTCCCGCCAAAGAGTTATCCAAATTCTGGAAAAAGGAGTAGTCTGTAGGCGCAAGGTCTGGTGAGTAGGGCGGATGACCGAGAACTTCCAACCCCAGTTCTTGCAACTTGGAGACCGTCAGCTGTGCAGTATGAGGTCGTGCGTTGTCGTGCAGGAGCAGCGGAAACGAGCGATTGACCAATGCTAGTTGGAGATGTGCCAGCTTCTCCATCATTGTGTTCAGTCTTCACAGCACACATCTGCAGTAATGCTCACCCCGTTTGGTAAGAAGCTGTGATGAATCACACCGGCGCTAGGCCACCAAACAATGACCATCACTTTTCTAGGCGTAAGTTTTCGTTTAGGGCATTGTTTAGGTGCTGAACCAGGATCCAACCAACTTGCTGAGCGCTTGCGGTTATCAGACAGAATCCATTTTTCATTGCAAGTAACAATGCGGTTCAAAATTCCTTCATTTGTGTGTCTGTTGAGCAGTGCAAGGCACGTCTCGACGCGTACTTCGCACTGGCGATCATTGAGTTCGTGGGGCACCCATTGTCAAGCTTTTTTACCTTGCCAATTTGACGCAAATGGAACAATATTGTTTGGACGCTAACGTCGAAAGCTGCTGCTAACTCAGCCGTAGATTTTGTATCATCAGCTTCCACAATCGTCTTTAATTCGTCATTGTCGACCAAAGTCTTCGGACGACCGCGAGGTTCATTTTTCAGGTCGAAATTCCCAGAACGGAAGCGAGCAAACCAATAACAGGTGGTGCGTTGGTTTGTAGTGTTAGTTCCGTAAACGTCGTTGATGTTGCGTGCCGCTTGTGCCGCGTTGCTGTCACGACGGTACTGATATTCCATAATTACTCGAATTTTTAACGTATCCCTGATGACAAAAAAAATTGAAATGCAATAAAAATGTAAAACTAATCAATAAACAAATGACTACTTTTGGAAAAAGAATTCCATGTTTTTAAAATAAAATTAATTTAAAATTAGAATTCTTAGCCAAACAAAAATTATTTTGATTTGAAATGGCCAGTACTGTAGAACGGCAATTTCATAGGTAAAGACCTATTATAATAATAATATAATTAATTAATGGCTTCTGCCCACGACTTTTTACGCGTGGAAAAGTTATTGTGGGCTAACACGCAGCGGAAGCTCTCAAAAGGAAAAAACCCCCGATTTTAAAACATTATTCATTGTTGCTCCGCTCCTGTTGGTCTTAGCGTGATTATATATAGCCTATAACCTTCCTCGATAACTGAGCTATCTAAAACTGAAAAAATTTTTCATATCGGGCTGGTAATTCTTGAGATTAGCGCGTACAAGCAACAAACAAACCCTCCAGTTTTATAATAATCTTAATATATATATTTCTTGTGTGCGTGTGTATGTGACTGAACTCCTCCTAAACGACTGGACCGATTTTGATGAAATTTTTTGTGCGTGTTCCAGTGGATCCGAGAATGGTTTAGATTCACAATTGGACCCGGTAGGTGGCGCTGCGGTTGACTTTTACGATTTTTTTTATTATCAAGGCAGGACAACGTCCGCCTGGCCCGCTAGTATTAGTATAGATTTACTTAGTACAAAATCATAGGCTGAAGCTAGCTCATACTTAACTATCACACACTAAAACTTTGTTACAATACTAAAAGCACTAACTGTGTAATCCTAACATCCAATGCAGAATGTTTCAAAATTGGGGTTATTTTCCCTTTTGGAAGCTTCCGCTTCGTGTTAGCATTAGCTCAAAGTAACAATTCGACACAGACGAAATCGCGGGCACGGCTAGTAATGCATATATTTATTTATATCTCCTATATAGGGTGTACATCAAACGCGGTAATTTCCTCGTGAAGACATATGTTTTTGACGTGATTTCTGGCGGCGCGTGCCACACACGTGCTTCGGTGATGTCTGCTTGCGATCGATCTTGGATCTGAGGGTGACTTTCTTAGTTATGTTTATACGTCGAATGTATTATACTGGATTTTTTATCTCAATGATAACCATGATGCATTGTAACTTGCGTTGACAATCGTTTGTGGTTATTACATGTTGATCTGCAACATATATTAAGAACTAGATGATCCGCGCAACTTCGTCTACGTGAAATCGGTTCCTACCGGTTCCAGTTGTATTTTTAAATTCGAAAAATCTTAAAAAAACCTAAAACCCGATTAGAGCGATACCCACCGTTTCCGGTTATGAAATCACACAATTCAGGGACCCTCTCAAACACGTACCTAGTTGATTTGCGAAAAATCTTTTTAAATAATATCTATCTAATAATATTTATCTTTTTAATTTTTTTCTGCGGTAGTGACTACTGAATTCAATTGGAATAAAACTATCCTATATTATATTGGCGATAAATGTCTTCCTAGTACCCCCTGGATAGCTCATGTGATCATGTGCCACTCACCTCCGCGCCCCGCTTACTATTCTCATAGGACCAGCGGAAGCAACAACGCAATAATTTTACCGGTTTATAGTTTTGATTTCGCATTATCTTCTGACCAACTTCATCAATTAACATGCCGTAAAAAGTAAATTTTATACCCATGAAATTTCCATTTTGATTTAACTATTTGTTTTTTCTGAAAAGCTAAACGTAATGAATAATATTATGAATAATATATAATATACCTTACGCCTTACCTTACCTTACGCCCGGGGTAGTACTACACTCTCACAGAAAACCGACGTGAAGTAACAGTGCTTGCATTGTTGCGTTTCGTTCGGTCAGTGAGAGGGCCGAAAGCCAGCCCCGCCCTACCCCCTTTTTATTATATTCGACATCAACGAAGTCGCGGATGATGGTATAGAATAAAATAGCCTAAGTTACTTCTTATAACTTCAGTTATCTGTTATATTATTATTTCAACGACATAACTGTTCCCAAAAATGCTAATATATGTTATAGAAGTGAATAAAATAATGAATCATCTCTCTGAAGGTCTATACTTTATGGATAAATATAAAGGTGCGAACAGATGTCACCCGCAGCGTCGCAGCGACTGTTAGCCGTTGTTTATAGCGATTTTCACACCTTTTGTAAACGCCTACATGACCGGAGGTTATGACAAAAATACGAGGCTATTCAACTACTTGTCTGATATTGTAGTAGTCGTTTTGGCAACCCATCTTCAAAAGTTCATTCTAATGTAACAACTGTGGAAATAATATTAAAACTCTTATAATGAATCAATTACGTTTAAGTTATACTTGACTGCTAAGCTCATTTTTTTTTATTGAAGTTATACTTCTTTTGGCGCGTTAGGGAAAAATGTTGAGAGTAAATTTCTACGATGCGCGCGCACACCGTCACGAAAAACCGACACCCTGAAGTTATTACGATGCGTGCGCACACCATCACGAAAAACCGACACTCTGAAGTTATTACGATGTGCGCGCACACCGTCACGAAAAACCGACACCCTGAAGTTATTACGATGCGCGCGCACACCATCACGAAAAACCGACACTCTGAAGTTATTACGATGTGCGCGCACACCGTCACGAAAAACCGACACCCTGAAGTTGGTTATAGTTAACTTTTTCTATTGTTAGTGTCATTTTTTCTACAAACGTAGAATAAGGCGAAAGATAAAACTTTTGAGAAGTTTTTTATCTTGTTACGCCAAAGATAGACCAGGGCCGAAGCCTTCAAAAATGGTAAAAAATGAAAAAAAATAACAGTCGGATGAAAAGGAGGGGAATATGATAAAAATGGGAGGAAAAATAAATTACGGTCGATCCGAGTTCGGGAAGTGGGAGGGGGTGAGTTTTTAAGGGTAAAAAATGGTTTATCTCGATTTCCGGCAAAACTACAAGTCCTATGGAAAAAAGTTAAATGGCAAAGTAGTAGGTAATAAAAAGATCTACAACTTTTGTATTTACATTTTTTTCACATAACCTCAAAATTTAGGTGAATAATTCAAATAACCAAGTTTTTGGTTTTTTATTTTTATCTTTTTCAAAAAAATTTTTTTTCTACGAAATTTGGTGAACATTTACCTTATTATATCCCAAATACACTGTAATTTATTTGATTTAAAATATTTATTTTTTCGCCTTATTTTAACTTAATATCAAAAAAGCACCCTAATTTTCAATCGAAAATTCTCGCATCAAAATATCAGCTTTTTCCAAAAAGTAGGGGGTTTTTTGTTTGTTGAAATCTCTACTTCCTGATGGTGTAAAAAAATATACATTACTATATATAGTAAATGTTCTCAGAAAATGCAAAAAATTGAAAAAAACTCAAATTCGAAAATTTTTTTTTAATCATTATGTACAATTTTGAGCTATTTATTAAAATGTACACTTTAATTACTCAAAAAACGTAAGATTTCATGTTACATTGATAAACGAAAAAATTGCAAATTGAAATATGTTAAATTTTAAAAATTGCATTTTTGTTATCACTAGATATACACTACTTTCATACCCAATAATTAAAATTAAATAATTGTTATTTTGATATTACATACAGACACTTCATTTTTATTATATGTGTAGATATAAATATGTATACATCATATTTGCGCGTAATTATTTTTCTATAAGAAAAGTAACCTAAGTTACTCTTTATAATATCAGCTATCTGCCAGTGAAAGTCCCATCAAAATCTGTCTAATCGTTTCTGAGATTACCCGGAACAAACAGACAGGTCAAAATTTTAAAAACTGCTATTTTTTCATAACCATCTAATAAGAAGTTGCTATTTTAACATTACATACAGACATTTCAATTTTATTCATTTGTGTAAACATGAAAAAAAGTGGCAGGGGCCAAATAATACAGTATACAGACAAACTAATAGATATAAGCTCCATACAAACGAATATAGACCTTAATCATAAGTGTGTCAACACTGGTCAACAAGCTGTTAGCAGCAAAAGTTTTAGAAAAAAACTTGAACAACAACAAAGTATGTCCTAATGTAGAATTATAATTTAAAAATACTGGTTAGATATTTAATAAATAATAGTTTAAAAAAACTAAAAAAACACGCTTTCATATAAAATCCAACTAAAAAACAGAAAATAAAATTTAATAAATTTAGATTAAGAATAGTGTAAATTAGAAAAAATGTATGTTTTTGTAAAAAGTGACAAAAAAATTATAAAAATACTGATATCAGTATATTAACATGCGATGCGTCACTGTGCGTGTTTAGCGTGTTTTTTTAGTTTTTTTAAACTATTATTTATTTTTCATTTTTTAGTTAAAAATTTTTTTTAACTTTTTTTTTTCAGTTTATTGCATTGTCATCGACCTTTGACAGGTGTGCAAAGTTTGAATTAAATCTGATCGTTCAAAGTAGGACAAAATCGAGCTCAAAGGGGTCGGTTACAAACATACATACATACAGGTGAAGCTAATAAAAGCGTGATAAAAATCTGATCCGCCATTTTGAAATCTGTGTGTTAAACAATCACCAGAGGGTTTAATATTGTATACATAACTTTTCATAGATACATTATTCCTATTTATATTGTTTCGGCTTGTTTTGTTACTACCTTACATGGTCGATTTTAAGAGTCACTAAAGGGAAAAACTGGCTAAGTCACATTTACAAAACTTTACAGGAGAGAAAATTAAAATTTTGAAAGCATTTTATGGTGAACTTGAATACATTAGAATGAATGTTTTTGAAAGGAAATTTTGTATGTTATTTGTATTTGGAAGAGTTTTCTGTATAAAATGTGCCTAATAATACGTCAAGTTGTCAAGTTAAGTTGCCAAGTCACGTTGTCAAGTCACAGACTTAGCTAGTTATTCACTATTAAAGAAGAAATACAAAAACAAAAAAAATGTGACACAACGCGTTTTACGCTTGTTTTAGATAGTCATATTAGGAAATGAATATTTTTGTGGACATAAACTACAAAAAATCAATTTGAAAAAAATAGACTTAGCCGGTTTTTCCCTTTAGCCCTTCATTTCGTTTTTAATTGTTTCAACTTTAGTGAATACTCGGCGTTTTAAAAGCGTCCATATGTCGCTTAATCTAACATATAGATAGTAGCCCACTTCCCTCCTCCTTCCCTAACCCCTATCCCGGAAGTGTCGAAAGAAGTCAAGCCGTCTGTTTTTTTATAGGTGGTAGAGGCACGCTGAAACTATTACTGGTTTCAGCTTGAATACCCGGACTCGCTCGGGGTACTACCATCCGACACACAGAAAACCGACGTGAAGTAACAGTGCTTCCATTTTTGCGTTTCGATCGGTCAGTGAGAGCGCCGGATATCCACTTCCCCTCCCCCTCCCTAACTCCTCTCCCCTCCCCTAAACACAGGCTGGCAACGCACTTGCGACTCCCCTGGTCTTGCAAGTGTCTATGGACGGTGGTGATCACTTAACTTGACCCACCTGTTTGTTTCCCTACTATGATATAAAAAAAAGTAGGTGTATCGTTAACGTTATACAATAGAAAGTTTTTGTATAAATCGATTGTTGACGTTCAGATCTCGGTTAATTACTAGTGTCGAGACGACAACTTTTTGGTTGTCATGCACGTGAACGTCAACAATAAAGGAAAAAGAAAAGGTGACATTTGACTCATCTGTTTATCATCGAACGATCGAGAAGGTCTTGTTATAATCAGCAGTCGAAGTATCAAAACAAGAATCATAATCCAACATTCGTGGAAGCTGCCACAGCTAGCTGCAACACAAAGGAGATGACGAGATACGTGCATTTTATCTTTACTGTTGTTAGCTGGATCCTGGTCCCCCAGAGTAGCAGAAAGCCACCATAAGTCATTTCGGCGGTGCGCATGCTACAGTAGGTGAGCGGTGTTATTAGGCGAAGGTTAAAGTGCTAGAAACTTTGAAGCTGGCTTAGTTGATAGCGTGTTCGGGCACAACATCGATGGACGTAGGTTCGAATCCTAGCAGCTGAGTTGGAGCTTTCCGTGAAGGAAAATATTGTGATGAGACGATAGTGGTAGACTTTTTAAATCCACTCTCTAGTTGAAAATCTCTCGTCAAGCACCTGTTGGTGTGTTCCGCAGCTGCACTTAGCGTGTTTACCTTCTTACAACACATCGGCATTTAACATCACATTATATTGTACTTAAACGTATTATTTACCTATAGTGTAAAAAACAAAAAGAGTGCGTGTAACCGTCACACGCGATTGAAGTAAAACTTTTTAAATATACTTGATTTTATCAATAAATAGTTTATGAAAAAATCGATCGAAAGTTTTTGAAAAAAAAGGTGTGTGTGCGATTCACACACGATAGAAGTGAAACTTCAGTAAATCGACAGAAGAATGAGATGAATATATATAACAAGGGTAGGATAATTACAAAGTTTATTTGTTTAAAAATAAAAGTATTTTGATTAATTTTAAAATATATTTTATATTGTATTTAACATATGTTACAGTGTACAGCTCACGTACTTTTCACATATACTAACACACGTTAAATGTTTGAAAAAAAAACGATTCTAAAGAAGTTTCACTTCAAAATAATAGAATTAATTATGTATAATGGGCGCGCGACCGTGCTGACATCTGGTTTCAATGTAAGTAAGTAACAAATTAAATCAAAGCTTCGTTATCTGTAGTGCCATCTATCAGCTAATTCGGAACTTAAATAACACAGGGAATATTATTAGCAACTCTTTGTTATAAAGTAAATAAAAAATGGAAAAATACTATATGATAAGTAACGAATTACATTAATTATGATTTAATAGAAGTGTTGGTTATGATTAATTATTATCTAACCGGATGATACAGAAACGTGACGTCATATTGCCGTAACGTACTTCCGTTGCATTGTCGTCCAGTTATCTCCTAGTCGCGCCTAAAGAAGTTTTACTTCATAAAGTTAATATTCTAGAGAGAACATTCTGTTTTTATTTATTTTATTCTATGGTATTACTTACGTATACTTTACAATACCCTGGTTATATGTAGTCCTCTTGCAGAATTCTCCTTTCTTCGTTCTGTTTATTCGTCTCAATGTCTGGAAAAGAACTGTTTTTGGTCGCACTGTTGCGCGATTATGTATCTAACTATTCGTTATCAGCGACATTATCTGTGCGGAATTTGGCAAAACAAATTTTACCAGTGTAATAGTGCGCGTGGGACGCACGCAATACCGAAAACTGCAGTTATTTAGTATATTTGGACAGAACTTTATTTTTTTTCTGAAATAATAGTTACTCCTTATAACATTAGCTATCTCCCAGTGAAGGTCTCGTCAAAATCGGTCCAACCGTTTCGGAGATACGCCGTCACAAACAAACAAACAGACAGACATGTTAAACATTGTTTTTTTGTTATAACTACCATTTATACTTTCATACCTATTTAGTGAAAGGATATTATTGATATTACAATAGATAGTCTCATTTAATTTTTTTGTATAGATATAAATGACAGATGAAAATGTCTGTACGTCGATTACACTTCGATTTACGACACCGGAATCGTGAAGCTTCGAGAAAGCACTTGTTTGTGAGTTTACAATACTTAGATAAGGTTAGAATATTCAGTAGCATCACATACTTACAACGTTGACTTATTTGTTATTATGAATTTATACGTAACTAGCTGTGCCCGCGACTTCGTCCGCGTGGAACATTTTATAAAAAAACAATGATTAATACAGTCATCTGAATGTATTAAGCCCATTTACTTATCTACTTTTCTCTCGTACTTACGCCGCGTCGTCATTAAAATTACAATAACTTTTTATAGAGTGGACCGATTTTAATGAAACAAAGACTAAGTTATTCTCGGAGATATGCTTTATGATTTTATATACCCAGTACTTTAGCAATGATGCGTGTCCATACAAACAGACAGACATTTCTAAAAGTGATTGAAATGTATTCTATTACTTATACCTGCAACAATTTTTTTCACAGAAATCTAAAGTAGATATAAATGTTAATAGAGACGACTAAATTGTTCCAGCTATTTCTTCACTTTTCTTACACTGTTTAATTTTTTTATTAAGACTAAATAATAAGTAAAGGTAAAAAATATGTATAGAAAAAACACAAATACATTTTATAATCATATTTATTTTCACATAAAATGTACATGTTACATTTTTTTTTATATTTTACGTTTATTCGAGTCCTCACAAAACTTATTACAATATTTGAGATCACTTACCTTAAACATTTTAAATAAATATTTACAATCATTTATACTACATTTGGTGCAAATTTTTATTTATTTATTATTTTTTTTATAAATGAATGATTTTTCACAGTGTATATATATCCTGAATATCTTTGAATATGTTGCTAGAGAATTATAATCTGTATTGTGAAGGTTTTATTTTGTCGCTGTCTCAATATTCGCGATAATGGTACATATAGAGTTTATGGCGGGATCTTAATGTGTCATGTAGTGGATTTTATATTTTATTCATAATCTTGAATTATTTCACTCTATATTTTGTAATATTGGTGGTAATTTACACACACAGTGCACAGTTGAAGTGGATGGGATATAATACCACGGACCATGAATTCTGAGAGCAAAAAAGCACCCTGGAAAGTTCTAACAAGAGAGCCACCATCTTGTAGGAATATTGAAATTATTCACACGACACTTATTGTGTAAAATATGTTGTAATCTCCATTGAAACAAAACATTGACACTGGCAAGTGCATATGCGGAACCAAAACAAGAAAAATAAGAAGAATGTTATATAGAGAGTTTTAGGCCGGATCTTGATGTATCATGTTTTTTTTTTTTTTATCGTAGCTCGGCAAAGTGACTGTACTGTGCCTGATGGTAAGCACAGTACAATCCAAAAACAATGGCGACCACCGAAAGACATACTATCCATCGCTGGTCGCCGCTGTCATGCCGGCCTGAAACTGCCCTCCCCCCTCGGTTGCTGGATATACACCGGCTGATCCCGGAACGAGACACGCCCAAACGTGCCACTATAGCGGGTGTTCCACCTGGTGTACGGTGGTCGCGATCCAGTCGGGTACAGACACCCTACCACCTGTAGTGGATTTTATTCATAACCTTGTGTTATTTCACTGTATATATTGTAATATTAGTGTTATTTTACGTAATATAGTTTAGGTATTGTGCACAAGCGTATGGTAGATAATACCACGGAGCATTAATTCTGAAATGACACAAAAACTCCCTGAAAATTTGTAGCGAAGGAGCCACTTTGTTGTTAGAACGTTGAAATGATCAAATGACACTTGTAATCATACAGTTATATTCATTAGCATATAGAAACCCAAGACACACAGTCTCGAATAAAAGTAGCGCTCAAAACCGTCCCGCAAAAACTCACCAATGTGGTTATAGTTATGCGATAAACTTATTACGCAAATTCAACCTTACCAGAATGATTTAAAGTTGTTTTTATAAGAACGCAAGCGACGCGAGACTATTTGAAATGACTACATAATCCAAAATTTAGCACTCATTTGTGTGTGCCGGCTGTGAGACATTGAATGTGCGTTTTGGGTTTTTGTATATCAATGGTTATAATACGGAAGATTGGGTGCCAAAAACCAAAAATGTCATGTAAATATGTATGTGTTTTAGGCGGGATCACAGTCTATCATGCAATTTCTTTTATCCTTTATCTGAGGTTATTTAATTCGATATTTTGTGATATCTGTTACATCTTACGTGATATATTTCGATTATTGTGCAAGAATTAAGTGGACTGGACTAATACCACAGGGTATACAGTCTGAGATGTCACAGTTACTTTGAGTTCATTGAGCTCCCCGTCATATATTTAGTTCCTCGGCCTATTATATCAATATTATATGTGAAAATAAATAAATAAAAGATTATTTACATAACGTAGAATGTAAAAAATAGTAGTTGTACGAATTCACAGCTGTGACAGATAATTTTCAATGTCATGTGAAAAATAATGCTTGAAAAGTCACATGTATATTCTAAACACCTGAAATGTCTAGGGAGGTTATGGATAGTTTTTCAACTTAAAGGCTACATTGTTTTTATGTTCATTTTGTTTTAACTGCCATTGTCGAGTAGTTAATAGTATTACAAGTTCTTCTTCCATTCCATTTTTGGCAACCAGTTCTTTGTCAAGTGAGTATCGATATTACAAGTTTCTTGATATAATTACAATGAACTAACACGATGGCGGCCATCTTGTTAGAACATTCCATGGAGTTTTTGTGGCATCTCAGAATTAATGGTCCGTGGTATTATTTTCCATTCACTTCACTTATGCACAATAAACAAACTCTATTACATAAAACACCACCAATTTTACACAATATAGAGTCAAGTAACACGAGATTATGAATAAAATATAAAATCCACTACATGACAGACCAAAATCCCGCCAAAAACTCATTTTGGGTTCTTCGTTTTGGTATTTCGAATTTGTTTTTTGTTTTTCTACGTTTTCTCTTCATAATTATATTTTTATTAATAAGATTAATTGTTAATTTGGATATATTTAAACAAGTAGGCTCATAGGTTCCCGCTTTATTATCCTACGTCTGTAAAATTATTTGTTACAAGACTTTCACAACGTAATTTGAACGAACCTTGTTATAACTGTTTTGATGATACAATATAAAAAGTAAATTAACAAAGAGAACAAAACCTCATAATTTTTCATTTACGCTATTAGAGTTTAAAACAAGTGCCTTACTACATAAAATATATTTAATCTATACATTATACCCGAGAATTATGTCTAAAATTTACAAGACTACGTATATATATATACAAAAACAGGTCAGGTTACATTGATCTCTTCATCGGACGCGCTTGCGTCACTTTCATAGTCATCTCCGTCCTCCATATTTGAATATTCCCGCGTGTACAACGGAACGGCGGCCATTTTGTCTTCATAACCTCTAAAATCGGAAGTCGTTGGGTAAATCTTGTTCTTATCTTCCTGATCTTCGTTGATAGGCGATAAAGGTGACAGTTTCTGCTTATCCGCTTCGGCGTCGGACAAGTCGGGATGAGGATTATTTTTATTCGGCAATGTCTGTTCCCGAGACCCTCCTGAAGCGAGCAATTCTCTTTCTTTAGAATTGCGCCACTTCATGCGACGATTTTGAAACCAGATCTTTACCTGTGAAAAAAAAAACATTGTTGAACGTAGGAAGGACCAGTTTTATATATATACTAGCAGGCCGGGCGGACGTTGTCCTGCCTTGATAATAAAAAAAAATATCTAAAAGTCAACCGCAGCGCCACCTACGGGATCCATTCTCGGATCCACTGGAACACGCACACAAAATTTCATCAAAATCGGTCCAGCCGTTTAAGAGTTCAGTGACATACACACGTACAGAATAAATTTATATATAAAGATTTGAGAGAGAGATGAAAGCTCCTTTAGTTTTGGCAGGAGATAAATTCATATTTTCAAGTTATGATATGCTACGTAAGTATGCCCGGCCGTAATGCGCTTACGCGGCTTACGTCACACTAGCGACGCGTAGTGTATAGGACCCTGTGTACATGTAATATTGATATTTCGCAGCTCATCATGCGTTTGATTGATTAATAGACTTTATGAAAATGTATATAATTATTGTTCCGAGTGTCAATAGATATGAAAACCGCACTAATGTTAATAATATCAATAAATAAATGCTGAAATTTGAATATTGTCGTTCACACTATCTATACTAATATTATAAAGAGGTAAAGTTTGTGAGTTTGTGACGTTGTGGCGTTGTAAGGGGTAATCTCAGGAACTACTGGTCCGATTTGAATAATTCTTTCAGTGTTATATAGCTCATTCATTGAGAATGGTTATAGGCTATATATCATCACGCTAAAGCCAATAGGAGCGGAGCACAGATGAAAAATGTTTCAAAATCGAGATGTTTTTTCTTTTTGAGAGCTTCTGCTGTCAGCGTTAGCCCAGAGTAGTAACTATTACTACGCGGACGAAGTCGCGGGCAGGGGCTATAATCTATATACTAATATTATAAAGAGGTAAAGTTTGTGAATTCGTGAGTTTGTGACGTTGTAGAGGGTAATCTCAGGAACTACTAAACCGATTTTGAAAATTCTTCTACCAATAGCAAGCCACGTTATTTGTGAGTATCATAGGATATATATCATCACGTTAAGGGCAATAGGAGCGGAGCAACAATGAAAAATGTTTTAAAATCGGGGCTTTTTTTCCTTTTGAGAGCTTCCGCTGCGTCTTAGCCCAAAATAACTATTCCACGCGTACAAAGTACGAAGGGCAGAAGCTATTAACTAATTATATTATCTATAATAATATTATAAAGAGGTAAAGTTTGTGAGGTTGTAGGGGGTAATATCTGGGGAGTCGGAGAAAAATGGTCGAACAAAACGTTTCTTACGAACGCTGCCTTAATTATGAGATATATATGATTGAGTTCTAGAGAAAAGTTGTAGCTTGATAATGCCTATTACCGCCCAACGAAGTGGGCACGGGTCGGCTAGTAATTAATATGAAAAGTCAAAAGATAACACATTTATTTAATTTAATTTAATTGTTTCACTTCTGTCGGCAGGTCCTATGACTGCCTCGACTGTTTATTGAAGTGAAACTTTTTTCAGTGCCTCAATTTTTTTCGTCCATCTATCGCATGTCGCATTACAGCCGGCGCGCGGCCGTGGAGTACGGGTAAAATGAAAGGCGCTCGGCAGACAAGCCAAAGCCAATATCTGTATCATCTGAATTATTGTATTTATTATATATTCCGTACTCTAATATGCATATCGAAATTAAAATGTACAGTTGTCTAAATATTGATTTCCCATTATCATTCCCATTTTCCAATTATTAGGTTAAAATTTAAAACGCGATTTTAATCCGAATAATTTTCCGAAAATTTACAATTAAGTGTCTACGATTCCGAAAAAAGGTTTCGCTTTCATCGTGGTCTCATAAAACCACATAATAATTTTCCGTAATATTATTTTTTATTTAGATAAATTAATACTTTCTATGCAATTCGTATTAGAATCAAATCAGTACAGAAATACGTTCTATTGGCATTATAAAAAATAACCCCATATTTCCGACGAAAAAAAATACGATCATAAAAATTACACCAAACAGTTCCGAAAACGCATTAACAACTTTTTTCTCACATCGATTTCTCATTTTATCACACATTTTGTTCGTGAATTCTAACAGTTTTATGGAATACGCCGTATAATGTGCATTGTGTTTTTGACGTCTGTTTATTGATGGGCAAAGGCGTGGCTGCACGCGGGTGTTGCTTTGCCTCAGTTTGAATTAAAAAAAAAAACGACGCGTGTCATTATACCGCGGGTGATTTTCGTTTTATTTTTAAATGTAGGTGACTTTTTAATCTCATTGTTTGCGAGCAACTTCAATTTCTTTATAATTAGAAGAAATATTTAGTATATAATATACGGCGCTAAATTTATTATGCTTGCAAAGAAATTGTGTAATTCAAGAATATTTTTGGTTTCAGTTTTTTTCATGTTTTTTCTCTGTACAGAAAATATATTGTTAAAATTATAAACGACGCAGGCAAAGTTGCGAGTATTAGCTATTATACGACAAAAATTATTTCCAAATAATATATCATTTTTCAGTAACGTCTCCTTTATTGCTATTTTTCTGTATGTTCGAATTTACTGCGAAAAACATTTCAATCTGTTAGATTTTTTCTTGTAGACATCTAATTTCATATACAGATGAAATTAATATTACATTTCTTGAAATAGAAGATGCCCAAAGTAATAGTTACATCTAATCGAATAAAACAATATTAATGGCATAATAAGGAGAATTGTTAATTAAAAAATGACCAAGTATAAATTCATCTTTATTCAACGTCCAATGAATCAGATATCCGAACGCAGCCCGTTACCAAATTTGTAATATTCATATTTCGAATGAATATTCAAACGGCGCTGTGTTTACATTCACGGCGTTCCAATTCCAAATATTTGCATTTATTTATTTTTAAATTCGGAACTCTTTATTGTAGACTCGTTCCAGTTCTTTGTTTCCCTCGCTCACCATGAAGTTTGCATGCGTTTGGAATATGTTCTATCCCTTTTATACTAAATGAATGTTTAATAAACTATCTCGCTTTTATGTTTTACTTATTTGATTGACAGTTGTCATATTTGTGTAATGTCAAACTCTAATCGTATTCTATGTTATTGTATTTCGCATTCAAATAATTATAATATTCAAATAATGGATATTACGAATGTATTTGGCGTATCCTTTACAATAGAACCCTTTAAGTTGACTTTAAAAATGTTATATTTGCTTACTTTATTTTAATACAGTAGCATTTTGGTTTCTTTGTTATAGGAATTCTTCAAGTCGTGTAAATATTTACTGAAATAATTTTGTTATGTTCTTATTATTTTCATCTCTATGCAAACGGAAATAATAGATAATTAAATGACATTTTGAAGTTTTTGCGACATCTTAGTCTGTCGAATTATTATTTTCTTTTCATGAATGTGAATTACTAGCTGACCCCTGTCTACTTCGTTGGGCGGTACACATTTTTACTTGTGATGAAGTTGACTGTGATTCGGATAGTAGTGCTATGTATTTTATTAAAAAATCATAATTGTTGTTGATAATATGACCAATAAACATCACTTAACCATTTTAATTTTATTTTTTTTTATATAAAAAAACTAATTTTTGTGACTTAAAAATAAAAGTTAGACATGATATCGTTGACTTTTTTGTATACATTATTGAGCTCTACAACTTTTCAATAGAACTCAATCATATATCTCTCATCGTTAAGGCAGCGTTCGTAAGAAACGTTTTCGTTCGATCGTTTTTTCTCCGACTTACTTTGCAAGTCCGACTATTACAAAAACGTCTTTTCATTTTTCGGTTAATATATAGCATATGATACTAACAAATAACGTGGCTTTCTATTGATAAAAGAATTTTCAAAATCGGTTTAGTAGATCCCGAGATTACCCCCTACAACCTCACAAACTCGCAAGCTTTACCTCGGAGGATCTTTTAAATTCAATGTCCAGTGTTAATTAATTTTAAATGAGATTACTTTGATGTACAAAACAATGACTAATAAATTCATCGGAACGTATTTAGTCCATTCGCTTATCTACTTTTCTCTCATACTTAAGTCGCGGCGCCATTAAAATTACAATAACTTTTTATAGAGTGGACCGATTTTAATGAAACAAAGACTAAGTTACTCCCGAGGATATGCTTTATGATTTGCTTTCTCGAGGTTTTATTGTGAATCCAGTACTTTAGCAGTGATGCGTGTTCAGACAAACAGACAGACAGACATTTCTAAAAATGATTAAAATGTATTCTATTACTTATTCCTAGACTCCAATAATTTTTTTCACGAAAATCGAAAAAGCACGGACACGTTACATTTACATTCTTATTATATGTATAGATTTGATTCTGTATCATGTGCGGCTTGAACGAGATCTTGAAGCGTATTTCTAAACAAAATTTTAATCTATACATATTATAGTAAATGGCAAAATTGATCTGTTTGGCTGGGCTAATATAAGTCTAATCTAGGCTATACCTATTTTGACAATACTTACCACCAGTTAGAGAATCTTATAGATTACGATTTAGGCTCAACCTTTTACTGCAGAGCCTTAAATAAATTAATTACGCGCAAGAGAACTATGAGAAAATTAACATTAGGAAAATACAATATGGCGGACAATCTATATTTACTAGATCGAAACCGCAGCCACTAGCTAGTAATTAAAAAAATGTCAATCATTATATTAATAAGATATTAATATTAAAAATATAGGTATTGTAATTTTGCTTTCAAATTACATTAGGACCTAAAAAGTCATGTCCGCCGCCCGGGCAGTTAAACTGCACAGGCCTATGTGGTGGAGGCTCATCACAGTTCGTCAAGGGGTCTACCATCTTGACCCCTCAGACCGCAGTTGGAGCCCCTTAGACAACACCTGTCGTAGGAGCAAACGTAGTGATGATTAGACAGTCCCTGCTCCCCCGGCCAAAAGGTGTAAGAAGGTACCGTGGGGTTTTAGTCCGTGCGACTCGGGCATATCCATCTTTTGCAGCTCGGCGCGATGGATGTCCGTTAGGGATCTTTAAGAGGTGGTAGAGCCACGCTGAAGGTATTATCGGTTTCAGCATGAGTGGGTCGGCTCGCCCGGGGTAGTACCACTCTCTCGCAGAAAATCGACGTGAAGTAACAGTGCTTGCATTATTGCGTTTCGTTCGGTCAGTGAGAGCGCCGGATAACCCACCTCCCCTCTCGCTCGCCCATTCTCCTCTCCCCCTCCCTCAAACACAGGGTGGCAACACACTTGTGACTCTTCTGGTGTTGCAAGTGTCTATGGACGGTGGTGATCACTTAACATCAGGTGACCCACCTGTTCGTTTGCCTCCTATGATATAAAAAAAAATCCCCATGATAAAGGCCCTATAAACGTCAAAAGTATCACCGGCTCGGGAAACTCCAGTCATCTAGAAGAATCGGCAAAAAAACTCGATCTGATTACATCATAATCTACAAATTTTTACATAGTTACAAACATGGATGGTTGAAGTCCGCCTCAAACTTTTTGGTCGCTTTGAGAGAGAAAATAAGAAATGAAAATATAAAAACATTGAAAATAAGATATTACTTAAAATAAGGTTAATTTATTATCTTAAGTTAAACAGAAACATATCTCTATTTTGACGGAATCGATTATATAACATCTCCTTTCCCAACTCCCCACTACTTTATAGACCAATCCGAAGCGGTTACGGATCTCTTTATCTCATATAAATTGTAATAAAAGTGAATACGTCAAAAAGTAATTAATTCCGAGGATTGGCACCCCTGTCTTTGTAGTGTTGTGACCGCGTAACAAACTTATCGATATTTCAATTTTTTAGACACTATTGACAATATTTGGTGAAATTAAAAACATTGTGTCGTTACATTTCAAAATAAGTGAAATACAATTTTGGTTGTTCCAAATATTTTACGTTATTTTTCAAGATCTTCAATTTTGGTACATGTAAAATAAAAAAAAAATAAAAACCTTATGAGCGGTAAAATTTGAACTTCATTCTCGGTGTATAAAAATGCGAAATAAAAAAAAATACATTTTGAAACGTAACGACTCAATTATCCACGTATTGTTATAAAGCTGTAGATATTTTTGTTTGTTTGTTTATTCAAACGCGTTAAACTTCTAGAGCGATTTGAAGGTTTATTTTTTAATTCTATAATTTACAAGCCATTGCTCGCGGCTTCGATCGCTTTTAAAATCAAAATCAAAAACACTTTATTCAATTTAGGCTCTAATACGGCGCTTATGAACGTCAAAACCACCACCGGTTCGGAAAAACAGCTCAGTCCTCGAGAGACTAGTATAGATTTAATGTAACTCTCAGAAATAGTACATTCTTTTTTCTGTACCTTTGACAACACGTTCATTAAATTTATTAATGATCGGTTGAGTACTCTAGGCGTGAAAGAACAAACTCACATTAGTATTTATATTATTAGTTATTATTATTAATGTGTTTATTATTATTATTAATGTGCTTTATTCTTAATTACTGAGTAGGTGGTTGGTAGGTTTTTTGTGGGTGGTAGAGCCACGCTGAAGCTATTACTGGTTTCAGCATGAATGGGTCGGCTCGCCCGGGGTAGTACCACCCTCTCACAGAAAACCGACGTGGAGTAACAGTGCTTGCATTGTTGCGTTTCGTTCGGTCAGTGAGAGTGCCGGAGACCCACCTCCCTTCCCCTTCCCCTTCCCTCCCCCCCACACAGGTTGACAACGCACTTGCGATTCCCCTGGTGTTGCAAGTGTCTATAGAGGGTGGTGATCACTTACTCAGGTGACCCACCTGTTCGTTTGCCTCCTATGATATAAAAAAAAAAAAATAATTGGATTAAACTGTTTATAATTTCTAAGATTTTCATCCGTTTACCACATAAGCAATGATAAAAGTCACGAAATAAACCGGTGTCACGCCGCACGCGAAGTCTTAACAAAATGTCATACGTTGGTTCAGATGTTTATCGATAAAATTCGTATCTTGATTTCGTTTTTGATTTAATGCAAACCTAAATTAGTGTCACAATAAGTAAAATCGAATTTCACGCGACACCGGTTCATTTAGTGAGTTTTATCATTGCTTATGTGGAAAACAGGTGAAAATCTTAAAAATTGTAAATTTTAATCCAATTTAAATTACTCAACAATTAACAATAAAACACATTAATAATAATAAAATCGAAGCAAACAGCTGTGATAAAAAGGATGATATTGTATTATATTATTAACTAACGTTTGCCGAAACGTTGTCCCGCCCTGATTATGAAAAACTCCTTGACAAATTATATATAAAACGTTCCTCATCAACCACTCTATCCACCAGTGAAAACCGCATGAAAATCCGTTCGGTAGTTTTTGAGTTTATCGCGAACAGACAGACAGACAGACGCGGTAGGGGACTTTGTTTTATACTATGTAATGATAGTAGACAACACAGAATATTTTTTAAAAGTGCGAGATAGTCATATGTCAACGATCGTGTGGTCTGGAGTTGACTTCTCTCTATGCATCTACTAAAAATAATTGTAACATGTAATGTATTTTAAATTTGATATGTGTATATATATATGTTAAAAAATTACACCGATCAAGTTTCTTGCCGGTTCAATGAGTGGTTGTTCGTCAGAACCGGTGGCAATTTTAACGTTCATTTGCGCCTTATTAGGACCTAAATTATATAAAATATTTTTAATTTTGACTTATTTCTATGTATCATACTAACTGTATTTTTATAAAAATCAATAATAAAAAAGTTGGTCTTCATTAGACGTCTTACATATGTGGTATTTTCATAAAAACTAACAATAATGAGGCGGGTAATTAGTTTAATTGAATGTATCGATAAATTCATATGATTTTTACCGTTCACTGGGGCATATCTAGCGAGTCCCCTAAAAGGGCCGGGGCGTCAGCTGCCGGCGGCATATTGTCGCCAAATAACTGCCTTCATAGAAACATGTCGCGGAACTGCGGAGTAATCCCGTACTCAGGGACACCGCTTCGCGATGACCAATTGTTTCTCATAAATTCACTCGCTTTCGTGAAAGTTACTATATGTATCCTGACTAGTGGCTCGTCCTACATGATAACAATGTACTATTGTGACCTGTTATAGGGATTGCCGTCAGAACTGAAAACTCAAAACAATGGAATATCGTATTCTTATATTGAAATTATTATCATTAATCTGGTATTCACATCTATTGGAAGCACAAATAATAATTAGCATTTAATAGCAATATAATAAGCATTTTAATACAATTTATTAATCAATCAAACGTGATGTGCTGCGCTATATCAATACAACGCATCGATAATAGACGTACACAGCCCGCTATACTATGTATCGCTCGTATGGTGCGAGCCGCGCAAGCGCAATACGCTCTGTCCCGCTTTACTAGCATGTCATGACGCGAAATCATAACTTTATCGCATGCCAAAAATACCGCTCAACGCGCGTTATACCCTTTTTTTATGTAATTTTTAATCAACTTCAAGTAGGTTCTTATTTCGTTTGGATTTTTTTATGCTCGCCACCTTTGAACCTCGTCATTCGAACTGTTATGAAATTATATTAGTATTGCTAAAAGCTGAGCAAGCAATAATTAAAATAATATAAAGATAATGTTTTTTAAAGAGAGCTATAATTAATCAGTCGTTGGAATCAGTCTTACTGTAAGTCTCGCACCGAGACAACATTCCTCCTTTGTTCAGTAAATGAAAGTGATATGAATTTTCGCATTTTATAAAAAAATATTAAAGTCTCAATATTATTAAGGATTTTTTTGCTGAAGAGTAAAACCTCGTTTTATTTAAACGAAAACTTACCATTTTTATTAGTAACTAAAACTCGTTAATAGTAATTAAATTAAAAAAAAACAAGACAAACGGCCGACAAACAGTGTACTTACTTGTGTATACAGTGTCTTAACTTATTTATATGTAGACTTTCGTATTGTAGGAGTTAAAGTTTGTTTTGGTCGTAGCGATTAAGGGATTTGACTTGTGGAATACCAATTCTATACCCGCATGTTCAAATCTAGCAAACATTTTTTTTTTTTACTTTATTTTTGGCAACCAATCTTATAGATTATTACTGCCATTGTCGAGTAGTTATTAGTATTACAAGTTCTTCTTCCATTCCATTTTGGCAACCAGTCTTCTAGTAGACTATTACTGCCATTGTCAAGTGAGTATCGATATTACAAGTTTCTTGATATAATTTCAATGAACTAACAAGATGGTGGCCATCTTGTTAGAACTTTCCATGGAATTTTTGTGGCATCTCAGAATTCATGGTCCGTGGTATTATTTTCCATTCAGTTCACTTATGTACAACAAACAAACTATATTACATAAAACACCACCAATTTTACACAATATAGAGTCAAGTAACACAAGATTATGAAATAAAAATAATATCCACTACTATCCACAGACCAAGATCCCGCCAAAAACTCCCTAGCAAACATTAACGAGTTTGAATGCAAGAATATCTATTAACTTTAAATTGCAACAATGTAGACTTTTAATTAAGGGTCATATCAACAGAATGATGAAGTAAATGATTTTTCTAATAACACAGCGAGTATTGTGGATAGCTCTGAAATCACCAATTCGTCATAGGCTAGCGTTGTGACAGTACCCGTATCTTCCTGAATGTATTTAGCCCAGCAGTTGTAGTGTTGCAGGTTGACATTATTCCAATTCTATTATTCCAAATTGTTATAAAACTTTTGGCGTGTGTTTATATTCACCTGCCGATTCACACCGATGATATTATAACTATACTAGCGGGCACGGCGGACGGTATCCCGTCCTGATAATAAAAAAATATGTTGCTCAGATACGGGCGGATTGACAGGGCCGTCGTCAAAAATAAGCTAACTGGCCAAGTTTTAACAAGGCGCTGTCGAAGCGCTTAAGATGTATCTATCATTACATATTATAAAACAAAGTTCTTTGTCTGTCTGTCTGTTCAGGATAAACTCAAAAACTACTTTAAACGGATTTTCATGCTGCTCTCATTAATATATAGAGTGATTCATGAGAAAGGTTTAGGTATATAATTTGTCAACATTTTTTGTAAATTCTTTGAAATATAACAATAATTGTTGGAAATGTCGGAAAAAGTCAAGCCCGCTGGGAGCTTTCGTCGAAAACGCTGCCTAAACCCTTTGAGATATAACAAAATAATTGGAATAATAAACGACACAGATGAAGTCGCGGGAATCAGCTCGATACAAATAAATAGAAATGGTTGTCTATATTTTTCTCAGTAATAAAAAAATCAATTCTAGTAGCGTTACACGGAGTCTATAAAAAAACGCAAAGTTATTCGTAACACAAATAATACAAACAGCTGTGCAATTCATAGTTCTTGTTTCTTTATTAATAGTCACACTAATCGATACTAAACTGAAGGCCGTCACTATCGACAATTCAATTTGCCCGGCACAATGAATGTTTCACGCGCCAAATTAAAAAAGTAACGTTCGATATTTAAAAATTTGACAAATGATCGCCCGCGTTCGAAGTTTGAATCGAATGTGCGAACATCGATCAATAACTAATTGGTTACGGCGAATCGGCGAGCGTTATTTGTCATTCTATTTTCAAATTTATTTAAAAAAAATGTTGTTGATTAAGGCGTTGCTATTCGGACATAAATATTCATGAGAACGTATTTTTTGTTTTCTTTGTTATGCTTATCTGTTTTCAATGAATTTAATTTAACCCTAGCTGATCGCCCTGACTTCTGAAACCAAGTCTTCCTTTTACATTAGGCCAATGTAATTAAATAAACTGAACAATTTGGTTTTTTTTTAATTGGCAACTAATCTTCTAGTCGATTATTACTGCCATTGTTGAGTTTTTTGCGATTATTTCAATTAACTAACAAGATGGTGGCCGTCTTGTTAGAACTTTCCAGAGAGTTTTTGTGGCAAGTCAGAATCCATACTCCCTGGTATTATTTCCGATTCATTTCACTTATGCACATTTACCGAACTATATTACGTAAAACACCACCAATATTACAAAATATAGTCAAATATTACAAGACTATGAATAAAATATAAAGTCCACAACATTACATTCCAAGATCCCGCCAAAATCTCCCTATCGAACGTTAATCTGGTAATATTTTTGAAGATTTCCCTTGTCTTTATCTCACTCACACAAGCACCTATGTGCATGCAGTTTTTTCAACCTAATTTTTACACTTTTCTGTATCGGTTTTGAAGCATTTTTTTTCATATAAATCTTGTTCTGAGACTCACAAAGCCAACAAGAAATAATTAGGTAGATAACTTCAGCCGGCACATTTATTTGTATAGATTACAAAGTACTTTTCCTTTTCTGGGAACAGGTATTCAAAAAAATAAGCAATTATATGTGACTGATTTAAGACAAATAATGCTGATCAACCTCTTTTACAGTAAGTTATTATGAACGCTCACCGTCACATTGCCCTGGATTCAGTCCGTACAAACCGGATGATATCATTAAATAAATTCAAACAGCGCTCTCCCCCTTCACGTAGACTTCGAATTCTTACAGACATGATAAAATTATTAAATTTATTTCTTCTATTATTTATTCTATCTTCAGTAATAAATATCTCGAACGTAGCGTCGTTTAACTGTTTCAAGTTTGTGATTTTTTGTCACTAAAGTAGCATTTCTATTTACATATAAGTTTATTTTGTGTGTCTAGCAAATAGTTCTAAAGATTTGGATCAATTTTTGTATTCACTTTTAAAGTTTATTTATATAGTTGTTTTTCCTAAAAAAACGCGATTTTATAGGAAAAAAATCATTCTTAAAGTCTAGTTATTATTGTCCATTTCATATAGCGCCATCTCGTTATATTTTACAGTACATTTGTCATTGGCAATGCATGATAACCTACTGCTACCTCGGAATTTTGTAAGATGGCGCTATATGACTCTATCCGCATTCTACAATGATAGTCTTACATCCAACAAAATCAATGATCATCCAGGTATATAATAAATGTAAGTAATTTTGGCCGATAAATGTATAACTTGTTAAACAGGATATGGAATAGGATAAATGCAGGGTGGTTGAAATGGCGAAAGGTGTCTGGTGTAACTTGTGATCCACGAATGCCTTTGAAACTCGAGGGGAAGGTTTATAAAACTATGATAAGACCAGTCATGCTGTATGCATCTGAGTGCTGGACTATGAATGAGACGGATGAGAGAAAACTACATGAGCAAAGATGCGAGTGATAAGGTGGATATATGGTGTAACTAGATAAGTTTAGGAATGAATATATCAGAGGTAGTTTAAAAATAGCACCAGTGACAGAGAAGTTGAGGAGTAATAGGTTAGCATGGTATGGGCATGACACGAGGAGAGATGACGACCATGTAACTAGAAAAGCTTTGAGTATGACGGTCGATGGATATAAGAGTAGAGACCGAAAAAAAAGTAATGGATGTATTGTGTGAAAAATGTGTGAATACTGAGATGACATCTGATAGGCGAGAGTGGAAAAGGAAAACGTGTTGTGCCGACCCTACTTAGGTGGGATAAAGGCAAGACGATGATGATGATGGAATATATAATTTATTAATAACAACTATTACGCCACTAATATTATTAATTAATAGTAATAAATCTGGGTTGTAAATAAAAATAAATAATTAGGTAATAAAGTAAATGTAATCAAACTTTTTATTAAATCATTGTTATAATATATTATTTATATTTGTGTACCAAGTGCCATGTCTACCACATTACTACATCAGAGTTCGTAACGGCCGGCGCCCGACAATTATTTAACGTCAAACGCAGGCAGCGCGCCAAGATTACGCGGATACCGACCCGCGGCGTGTGCACTCGCCTTTACGTGACGTTCGATATTTCAAATCATAAACGTGTTTTAATAAACATTCCAATTTCAAATATCACTTGATAACGTTCTATCGTTCGATATTTGAATTTATTACTCCAATCTTCTATACATATGATAAGAATGTAAATGTAACGTGTCTGTACTTTTTAGATTTTCGTGACAAAAAATTGTTGCAGGTGTCTAGGAATAAGTAATAGAATACATTTTTAGAAACGTCTGTCTGTCTGTTTGTATGAACACGCATCACTGTTAAAGTACTGGGTTCACAATAAAACGTCATCAAGGAAAGCATAAAGCATATCCTTGAGAATAACTTAGTCTTTGTTTCATTAAAATCGGTCCACTCTATCATAAGTTATTGTAATTTGAATGACGGCTCGAGGTAAGTCGAAGATTTACTTTATGTTTTTATTGTAAAATCAATAATTTAGCAATGATGCGTGTTCATACAGACAGACAGATATTTCTAAAAACGATTGTTTTTGATTACTTATGCCAAGACACCTGTAACAATTTTTTTTCACAAAAATCGAAAAAATACAGAGACGTTAGATTTACATTCTTATTATATATGTATAGAATATATTATATAATGTAAATACGGTTCCTTTGAGGCTTATAACGTCAGAACTACTAAAAGTATCGGCATAGGATTTTGACCATTCGACGCGGATTATTAAAACTTTAATAAGTCTGTATTAAATTAAGCTATCCTGATTATTTTTATTGTATACTAGCGGGCCCGGCAGATGTTGTCCCGCCCTGATTATAAAAAAAACCTAGACAAATTATATACCAAAACGTTCCTCGGGCATCACTTTATCCACTGGTGAAAGCCGCATAAAGATCCGTTCAGTAGTTTTTGAGTTTTTCGCGAACAGACAGACAGACAGACGCGGTAGGGGACTTTGTTTTATACTATGTAGTGACTAGCTGACCCGTGCTCACTTCGTTGGGCGGTAAACATTTATAAAAAACTACTTTTTGTCACTTAAATATAAAAGTTAGACATATGCCGTGGTATTACAAAAAAGTTAAATACGTATTAAATAACTTGGTTTAAAAAAGTTTCCTAATAAATGCACCGCGCTCGCCCGAGGCAAGTTCGTGTTATCCTTTTTCACAAGTCTAAACTAACGTAACCAAAGCGAGACAAAAGAACAAGATGGCGACCGCGGTGCATTTAATATGAGACGTTTTTAAAGCCAGGGTTCAATACGTATTTAACTTTTTTGTAATAATACCGATGCTGTCGATAACTTTTTTTTTAGGCATTATCAAGCTACAACTTTTCTCTAGAACTCAATCATATATCTCTCTCTGTAAGAAACGTTTTCGATCGATCATGTTTTCTCCGACTTACTTTGCAAATACGACTACCACAAAAAAGGGTTTTCATTTTTCGGGTTTTTTTTTTATGTCATAGGAGGCAAACGAACAGGCGGGTCACCCGATGTTAAGTAATCACCGCCGTCCATAGACACTAGCAACACCAGGGGAGTCGCAAGTGCGTTGCCAGCCTGTGTTAATGGGACGGGGGGAAGAAGGGAAAGGGAGAGGAGAGAGGAGGGGAGGTGGGCCTCGGGCACTCTGACTGACCGAACGAAACGCAACAATGCAAACACTGTTACTTCACGTCGGTTTTCCGTGATAGGGTGGTACTACCCCGGCCGAGCCGACCCATTCACGCTGAAACCAGTAATATAACATGTCAAGTTAACATGTAGCCTATGACACTCACAAATAACGTGGCTTTCTATTGGTGAAAATCGGTTTAGTAAATCCAAATATTACCCCCTACAACGTCACAAACTCACAAACTTTACCATTTTACAATATTATCATTAATAAGGTCCCGGTTTCTAAGAAGTAAAACAAAAAAAATGGTTGAATTCTATCGAGTAGGTTTTGCGTGATGCGCTCACGACGTCTTACCTCCATTCATTCATTTTTTTTTTTTATTGTAGCTCGGCAAAGTGATTGTACTGTGCCTGATGGTAAGCACAGTACAATCCAAAAACAATGGCGACCACCGAAAGACATACTATCTATCGCCGGTCGCCGCTGTCATGCCGGCCTGAAAGCGACCCAGTCAGGGACAGACCCCCCCCCCGGTTGCTGGATATACACCGGCTGATCCCGGAACGCGACACGCCCAAACGTGCCACTATGGTGGGTGTTCCACCTGGTGTACGGTGGTCGCGATCCAGTCGGGTACAGACACCCTACCACCCCGCATTTTTTTCATATCATTTCATTTATATTTCATTTATCTACATTAGTGATACTGCTATTAGCAAATTGCAAGTGAAAGAATCAGTAGAACGAGAGGTAGCTCTGCATTGAATATGTTAAGATGGGAGGGATTCGTTGGAAGGGGAGGGTACCTACATCAAAAGCGGTTAGATCAGATTATATTCTATTGTTATGCGACAATTAATTAACCCGACAATAGATTCAAACCACTTGTGAGTTTGTTCAGAGCATCGCGGTATTAGTATATATATCTGTACGCTACACATAAGTTGTATGAATACATTTATTAGGTTATTTATCTATTTATAGAGGAAATATGCTGGTCCGGAGGTTTACTGGTTACACACCAAGTGTAATAATAACATTATTTTAAGCCTATTGTCAGAGCTTCTACACAGGGAATCTTTTTTTTTTCGAACTGACTACGCTATTGACCTATCAAAGTCTTAACAGCTTCGCCGGACTACTAAGGCGAGCGCTTTAGGCACTCAGCTGATTTTATTTAACAACAAGGGTGCACGGCACACCTCGGCTTGTGCTGTTGCCTGTTACATGTAATTCGCAACCTATCCGAGCTAACCTAAGGTAAGCTAACTATTCATACATATATGAGTTGTTGAAACATATATATGTAACAAGCATACATACCTCAACAACTCTTATATATATTTTGGTAGGTGGTAGAGCCACGCTGAAGCTATTATTGGTTTTAGCATGAATGGGTCGGCTCGCCCGGGGAAGTACCACCCTCTCATAGAAAACCGACGTGAAGTAATAGTGCTTGCATTGTTGCGTTTCGTTCGGTCAGTGAGAGCGCCGGAGGCCCACCTCCCCTCCCCTCCTCTCTCCTCTCCCATGTCCCTCCCTCCCTTTCCCCCAAACACAGGCTGGCAACGCACTTTCGACTCTCCCGGTGTTGTTAGTGTCTATGGACGGTAGTGATCACTTAACATCAGGCGACCCACCTATTCGTTTGCCTGCGCTACGACATAAAAAAAAAGAAAGTATCGGATAATTTTCTAAACTATTTCAGTTTGATAAAGGAAAAAAAACCCTTCCAATTGCATGTGTAAGCCTGTATGCGTGCACGTGTGTGGAGGTGCTATGTGTAATGTTGTCGCAGTGATGTAAGATTTTGTGTGAGTGTACCGCGCGGACAGCGCACTCAAGGGCTCCACACCGAGGGAACGGACCTAGACTTGAACCGCTGCCAAGGGGGCCTAATCTGGTATACACAAAGAATCTCTGGACCTCATATTGTATACTTGCGTATACAGTACAATAATGTCTTCAGGGCATTGTTGGGGCTGCCTCGATATTATTGCACCGGGCATGTTTGCTGAAGCTCGTGTGGACGATTTTTACGCAATCATTCATAAAACAGCAAACTCCCTGATCGATTGCGTGGCAGCTTAAATAATGTCTTGATAATGTTATCGAGTAGGCATGACAGTTTGTTTATTTACAAATGGACAAAGTTTTTAAAAACTGTATGCCCCTATACAAGTTAATAACTTTGATTGTGTGGGTGTAGAATGTAATCTATAGGTACACATAATCATTACATAGTATAAAATAAAGTCCCTTACCGCGTCTGTCGTCTGTCTGTTCGCGATAAACTCAAAAACTACCGAACGGATTTTCATGCGGTTTTCACCAGTGGATACAGTAATTCATGGGGCACGTTTTAGTATATAATTTGTCAAGGATGTTTGCATAATCAGGGCGGGACAACGTCTGCCGGGCACGCTAGTAAAAATATAAATCTAAAGTGTCTTGTCTTTCGATTTTTGTGAAAAATATTGTTGCAGGTGTCTAGAAATAAGTAATAGAATACATTTCAATCATTTTTTAAAATGTCTATCTGTCTGTTTGTATGAACATGCATCACTGCTGAAGCACTGGGTTCACAATGAAACACCAAATTATAAATCATATCTTCGGGAGTAACTTAGTCTTTGTTTCATTAAAATCGGTGCACTCTATCAAAAGTTATTGTAATTTGAATGACGGCTCGAGTTAAGTACCAGAGAAGAGTAGAAATATATACTATTGTTTGTTTGTTTGGTTGAACGCGCTAACCTCAGGAACTACTGGTCTTATTTGACAAATTTCTTCGGTGTTTGATAGCTCATTTATCGAGGAAAGCTATTGGCTATATATCATCACGCTAAGACCAGTGGGAGAACAGCCCGAATTAAGAATGTTTCATAACCGTTTTTTTTTCCTTTTGAGACCTTCCTCTGCGTGTTAGCGTTAGTACAAAGTAGCTATTCCACGCGGACGAAGTCGCGGGCAGAAGCTAATTTGTAAATATAATTGAATCTACTAAAACATGCTTACGTTAAGTTTACTAACAAAAAAAAAATGGATGTAATATCTGAATTAACTAAATTATTATTAGCACATATTTGCAAGTACGAGTGCTAGTCCAGTGATCGAAGTTCGACGGTAGAGAAAAAAAACTTTCTCAATTTTTTTATTGATAGCACTAAAGCTCGTCAATAGCTACAAAATAAAAAAAAAAGAATGAAGAAAACCGACTGAGAAACAGAGGATATTATTAACAGTTTCCCCACTGCCTATTTATATATGTATACTAGCGGGCACGGCGGACGTTGTCCCGCCCGGATAACAAAAAAAAAATCTTGGCAAATTATATACGTTTAGGTATATAACCATAACCACTTTATCTACTGGTGAAAACCGCAAGAAAATCCGTTCAGTAGTTTTTGAGTTTATCGCGAACAGACAGACAGACAGACGCGCCAGAGGACTTTGTTTTATACTATGTAGTGATACATAAAATATTTCAAGTGAGAAAATGTTGCATGGAGCGAACAGATCTTTGTCACAGCATAAGCAGGTTTTCAGGTGCGAGCGTCGCAGCACTGATTTTCTAACAAGAACTGTTGCATTACAAATATATGATAATTATGGCCTAGTAGATATCGCGTTCGGACACAGCCGCAATGGACGTAGGTTCGAATCCTAGCAACCGAATGAACAATGAAACTATAACACGGTGTTAGGGCTTTTTCTAGGCCCGCCTGCCTAGCTACCGCCCTCAAGTATGCAGTCTATCGCCATTAGTTGCTGTGTGGATCACAACGCTAAACATGTACCTACCCACTGCTTATAAATAACGTAGATTTTGAAGCTATACTTCTTTTGGCGCGTTAGGGAAAAATGATGAGAGTAAATTTATACGATGCGCGCGCACACCGTCACGAAAAACCGACACCCTGAAGTTATTACGACGCGCGCGCACACCGTCACGAAAAACCGACACCGTGAAGTTTTTACGATGCGCGCGCACACCGTCACGAAAAACCGACACCCTGAAGATATTAGGATGCGCGCGCACACCGTCACGATAAACCTACACCCTGAAGTTAGCTATAGTCAACATTTTGTTTCTTTGTATTTGTTGTTTGTATTTCTTTGTATTAAAACTTTCATTGTATTAAATACCTTTTTTCTAATGTTAGTGTCGTTTTTTCTACAAACGTAGAATAAGGCGGGAGATAAAATTTTTGAAAAGATTTTTATGTTGTTACGCCAAAGAAGTATAACTTCTAACGCGTGTACATAAGTAAACACAGACTTTTTTTTTTAATTTAATAATTTTGTATTAAAAGAAGCTCTCGTGTTTTTTTTTAAATAAGTGCCAATTGTCTAAGAAGTAATACTAAAAAAAATATCGAAGTCTATCGAAGAGTTTTAAAATAATGCATGCATAATCGTTTTATTTATACGAATAATCGAAATTCGACTATAATTTTTGAAGTAAAACTTCTTTAGGCGCGACTAGGAGGTAACTGGATGACAATGCAACGGAAATCCGTTACGGCAATATGGCGTCACGTTTCTGTACCATCCGGTTTTTAAACAATATTGATTTTGTCAATAAATAGTTTATAAATATATCAATCAAAAATTTTAGATTTTTTTATAAAAAATATTATATTGATTAATAATAAAAATCATACAACAGAATTAATTATGTATATATGACCGCGCGACCGCGCTGCCATCTGGTTTCAATGTAAGTAACAAATTAAATCAAAGCTTCATTATATGTAGTGGCATCTATCAGCTAATTCGGAATTTAAATAACACAGGAAATATTATTAGCAACTCTTTCTTACAAAGTAAACGAAATATAGAAAAGTACGAACAGATTACTACGATAAGTAACGAATTAAATTAAAATAGAAGTTTTACTTCAATCGCGTGTGACGGTTACACGCACTCATTTTTTTTAAGTTCCAATATTATGAAAAAATTTGAACATTTTTCATTTTTTTTTACTGACACTAAAGCTCGTAAATAACCACTAAATAAAATGAATATTAATGAATGAAGAAAAACTGACAAGGCTATAATTCTCATCTATCTTACCTCTATGTATTTACATTTTCAAGAATATAGATAAATAATAAAAACCAAAATTCAAATCAAAATTCATCACACAAAAGTTTTACTTTGTAGAGAAATTGATACTACGACCTCTTAACTCAATATTAGTTATCATTGTTACTACGACATGGCAGCTATCGTCATATCAAAATGAGATATGTAGGGCATACAGTCTTAAGCGATTCAATAACAGCCCCTATTATGCTTTATTGTAGGAATAAATGGAGAAATCCATAGCTCAATAACAAAGAACAATAAAAGGAAATTGTGAAAGAGTAAATTGCACGCCAAAAACACGACTCGTCCACCCATTTCCCTCGATAACCAACATGGCGCGCTATAAAAAAAATAGTCGGAATACAGAAAAATAACATCCATAAATATTTGAAAACGGAACGTCTTGAGACACGAGACGAAAACGATTCCTCCCTAAACGTTAGAAAGGGACGACGTCCGCACGACAATTGCGTCTTAAAACGCTTTTCTATTGGTCGATTTGTATCGAATAAAAGTAAGCAACGTTTCCATTGGCCGTTGAATTCTTTTTTTCTTTTCACCGCGTTCGGATAACCGTACGGTATTTTTTATACCGATACCTGAATTTTACGACGGAGCACTTGCTACCAGATTTTCAGTATATTTGGTTTGTCAAAGTGCTTTTATATTTATCATCTGGACGTTTTATTACTTACGGGATTGTTTTTTGACATTCTTGATTATGAGATCTCAATTAGTACTAATTTGGTGATATTTTGGACATAGCCCATAAACCTGCCAGTAACTACAGTATCTCAGAAACAGAAAATATTTTAAGTTATAGAGTTTTTAACTTATGAAGGGTTCATGTTACACTCGCACTTTCGCTGCACACTTTTTTGAAGGCCAAATCATGCCGTTTCTCGAAGTTTTCTACCCAGCCATTACTAGCTTTAAAATTACGGATTTTCAGCGAATTCTAAAATACTTTCTCCAGATTCTCGTTTCTTCAAGAGTTCAGCTTCTTTTTTAATTATAATTGATAATGTACTTTCGTGTATTCCAAACTGAGCCGCAACATCTTTGCTTTTTAATCCACTTTTCACCGCTTTTAATTTATTAGCGTATGTTAGTGTTATTAATTTTTGTGTTAACAATTTAACCTGTAAACACATGCAACCAATATATTTTGAGAAACCTCTTTGTTTTGTTCATTCGTTCGAAATGACTCATTGACAGACAGTTTATGTTACAGAGCTCATCGAAACATTTTATTAAGTAACTGATAGCTAATACTGAAATTGTTTGTTTAAGTTATAGAGGGTGCGTATTTTAAGTAATAGAGGTTTTAGGCTCTGAGGGGAAAGGAACAGATTATTTTTTTGAAGTTATAGAGGTATTTACCTTATCGTGGTTTGACTTATCGAGGTTCTACTGTAGCTTGTATTTTTATGAAATCATAGGGCTCTTTCTATGCCTGCCCGGCGCTAAATGGCCCGGCTTACACTAGTGTTAACACTACCTACCACCCGTAAACTGTAAATCTATCGTCAAACACTAGTTGCTGTAGGTATTCCGACAGCAGCACTTGAAAGTTAATCTTCTCGCTTTAGCGTGTATACCACCTTAGACCACGTCGTCATGTAATATCAGGTGTGGAGTTTTTGGCCGGATCTTGGTATGCCATGTAGTCGATTTTATATTTTATTCATAATCTTGTGTTACTTGACTCTATATTTTGTAATATTATGTACAAGTGAAATGTATAGAAAATAATAGTATGAATCATGGATTCTGACTTGCCACGAAAACTCCGTGGAAAGTTCTAACAAAATAGCCACCATTTTACTAGAACATTGGAATGTTCACAAGAAACTTGTACTATGACTTTGTCTACGACTTACTCTTACTACTACTACTTTGTCACTACTTACTCGACAAAGGCAGTAATAATCTACTAAAAGAATGGTTGCCAAAAAAAACCCCAGGTTTATCCAAAAACATTGGGTTTGGAGTTTCTACTTACGTTTGGAGTACTGCTGTCAACAGTCTGTTGACATTTGCCTCATTCGTTTATATGGAGCTTAAATCTTTACGGTGTTCTTACAAAAAAGTTAAACAGATATTGAATACTCGCTTTAAAAAAGTTTGGATACATACGTATTAAATGCACCGCGCTCGCCGAACGTTCGACATCTTGCTCTTCTATCTCTGTTCGGTTAGACTTGCGAAAAAGGATAACACGATCTTGCCGTGGCAGCCGTCGGTGAGCGCAGTGCATTTAATACGTAATTATTCAAACTTTTTTAAAGCAAGTATTCAATACGTATTTAACTTTTATGTGGTAACACCGTAAAGGTTTAACCTCCATATAAACGAATGAGGCAAATGTCAGCAGACTGTTGACAGCAGTACTCCAAACGTAAGTAGAAACTCCAAACCCCTGGTTAATGAAATGTTAATAAAAGTAAAACAAATATATCGAAATATTTTCAGTAGCCTCTCTGTAATGTCCGTACAAGGGCAGACCTTTATTATTTTCTTTGTATAAGAAGATTCTCAAGTCAAACACACTCTTTTCATTTGTTGAACACTAATCAATCAAATATTACCACCGGTTGCAGGACGGAAGAGGGTCCGTAATACGATAAACGCCCGCAATTATCTATCCCTCGGGACCTCTGTCGTGCCCTCGACAACTCCGCCGAACCCCACTTACGGTTACGCGGATCAACGAATGACTCTTTCAGCTTAGTTTTTGGCGGGAGCTTAGAATAACATGTAGTGGATTTTATATTTTATTCATCATTGTTATTTGACTCTATATTTTGTAATATCGGTGGTGTTGTACGTAATATAGTTCAGGCATTGTGCACATGATACCACGGAGCATGGATTCTGAGATGCCATAAAACCTACCTGGAAAGTTCTAACAAGAGGGCCACCATATTGTTAGAACATTGGAATTATGACAAGACACTTGTAATCTCATTGCTTACTCGACAATGGCAGACTACTAGAAGATCTACTATACCTAATAGAAGATTAGCTACCAAACAAAAAAAAATTGAGCTGTCACGGGACGCCTGGCAGATGTGAAACATATGTGTAACGTAGTAAACAACATTGTATACACTATAGGTATGCGAGTTCAGTGCGGCAAGAGAGATTATGCACAGGCCCTTGCGCATGGCATCTCGTCGCCACGTCTCGCCACGCCATAAATCACGTTTACCCTCGCCTATAGATGTTTTACATCTAAAGGCATTCTTTCAGCGGTATTTACATATTATTTATATCTATATAAGTAAAAAAACAATGGCCAATATACGTAATACGTAATAACGTAACATTTCAGAACTGCCACATCTATTTGGGTAGGTAATTATTTTTTTATTGCGTTTGTAAGGAAAAAGTTTGTATTCGGAGAATGTTTGGAATATATACTGAAAAGTGATTTTGGGTTAAAAAATCTCTATATAAAAAATGTGAATGGGTGACAGACAGCACTATTTTTTTTTAAACTAATCTTCCAGATTATTAGTGTCATTGTCGAGTAGGTTCGTCCGTTTGTACAAGTTCGTTTATATCATTTCAATAAACTAACAAGATGGTGGTTCCCTTGTTAGAACCTTCCAGGGAGCTTTTGTGGTAAGTTATTACCCGTATTTTCAAACGGAAAAATAAACCCAAGGCTACTAATGCGAGATGAAGAAGATAAAATTGCAAATAAAAAAAACATCGCCCACACAAGGAAAACTTATAAATCTCAATTTAAAAAACAGAGCGAGGGAGCGCAAAGAACCGATTACTTCCGCATTTTCCCGGTAAACACCGGTCCTTAGCCGGGGGCACGTTGATGACTTTATGAAACGGTGCCGGAGTGGTTCGATTTTATATAATAACAATAAAGGTGGATTCTATATTGAGGTACAATGAATTGTTTTAGGTTATTCAAAAACAATGTTGTGTGGGATTTTATATGGTAATTTTGCTGAAACTGCATTATTCGTTTTTTTTTTTAATTTTATTTATGTCAACCATATACTAATATACCAATCACCATATACCATACCAATCATTTCGACTATTTCTACCATTGTCGAGTATAATATTGCAAGTGTCTTGCAATAATTTCAATGTCCCAACAAGATGGTGGCCCCTTTGCTAGAACTTTCCAGGGAGTTTTTGCACAATAGTGCACAATAACATAACTATATTACGTAAAATACCACCAATATTACAAATAGTGTTGCCCAAATGCAAGACCAAGACGAGACTTGGCTTAGTCTTGGTTTTGCATAAATACACCTGGTCTTGGTCTTGGTATTGCGGTCTAAGTCTCGGTCTTGGTCTTGGTCTTGCAAAAATGCAAGACCAAGACTGCAAGACTGCAAGAAATTTTGGGCAACATTAATTACAAAATATAAAGTCAAATAACACAAGATTATAAATAAAATATAAAAAATATTACATTATAGAGTATAATCCCTCCAAAAACTCCTTAGTTTCTCGTTACAATGGCGGGAGAAATTCTATGTATTTTGCGTTTGAACATGTTATAGAGATAAAGATTAAGTTCCTTAGAACGCACGTATGGTGTTGTAAGAAATGTCACTTCGGAACATATTCCAGTCGATCTAAAAACCGATAAAAAGTTCGGTCGATTTAGTAGGTGGTAGAGCCACGCTGAATCTATTACTGGTTTCAGCATGAATGGGGCGGCCCGCCCGAAGTAGTACTACCCTCTCACGGAAAACCGACGTGAAGTAACAGTGCTTGCATTGTTGCGTTTCATTCAGTCAGTGAGAGCGCTGGAGGCCCACCTCCTTTTTCCCTTTTCTCCTATCCCTACCCCTCCCCCATACACAGGCTGGCAACGCACTTGCGACTCCCCTGGTGTTACAAGTGTCTATGGACGGTGGTGATCGCTTAACACCAGGTGACTCAGCTGTTCGTTTGCATCCTAACATTACATAGTATAAAACAAAGTCCCCCACCGCGTCTGTCTGTCTGTCTGTTCGCGATAAACTCAAAAACTACTGAACGGATTTTCATGCCAGTGGGTACAGTAATTCATGAGGAAGGTTTTAGTATATAATTTGTCAAGGGTTTTTTATAGTCAGGGCAGGACAGCGTCTGCCGGGCCCACTAGTGATATATAAAAAAAGAAATTTTATCCTGTATAATAGCTAATTACTTATTATTCTGCTCTTTCTGATAGTCAATACTACGAAAACTGTACCACCACTATGCTAGGGTTTAGAATTTCTAACCTTCTCATTCGGCACTAAACCAACATATATTGTGTTCGGGCATAAATTTGTTGGGTGTAGTCCAAATTTATTTTTGACACATTTTGTTAACGGAAAATCGGTGATGATCGGTCATTTGCTCGGCGGCCCTTGTTCCTAACGCGCACTATTCGAACTCGCTCACCGTACAAGCGACACGGCGGCTCGGAACATTATTTTTGTGCATTGTGTATGTACGTGTTGGATATTTGGTGCTCTTACCATCGGCAACGGCGGCGGAGAAGACGTTATATCAGGTAAGTGAGCGTTTAACCCGGTTATAAAGAAAATTCTTTCGGCAAATATTTATCCAGGGGTATCTACCTCCAGCCAATTTTACATACAGTCCACTACTAGGCTAGGTACCCCGATCAATGTCGGTGTGGTGGTTGCCACTCCATATTGGAAACTAGCTATCCTCCCCGACTTCACACGGGTGTACTAATGAAGAAAATGATACCAAATCTTGATGAAACCAAATGAAAGTTGTGCTGTTCTAGTGGTTTGACCGGTGGAATATCATTCCGATATCCCCAGATTCGAACCCAGGTAACAACGAATTTTTCGGAGTTCGCGTACATTTACTAATTTAAATTGGTAACAGTATCGGCTGACGGTGAAGGAAAACATCGTGAGGAAACCTGAACCTGAGGAAGGTTCTTGTAGTACTACTGAATGTGGGAAAACATAGAACTTTGGATTTCTCAGAGTTTGAAATCGCCCATATGTCGTCGACTGGCGTGGTGATTATGACCCCTTAGCTTCCTTCGGAGAGAGACCCATGGACAGATAGATTCTGTGGGTCTCCTATAGGTTGATGATGATACCAAATCTTCTCTTTATAGTACGAACGTCAATCTGTCAATACTGTAAACATATAGATCTCCTTTCTTACCAAAGACCAAACAGAATAATAGTTATTTCAGTAGTTTCATTATATTATTAATTTATATATTACTAGCGGGCCCGGCAGACGTTGTCCCGCCCTGATTATGAAAAAATCCTTGACAAATTATATACAAAAACGTTCCTCATCAAACACTCTATCCACCGGTGAAAACCGCATGAAAATCCGTTCGGTAGTTTTTTAGTTTATCGCGAACAGACAGACGCAGTAGGGGACTTTGTTTTATACTATGTAATGATATTATTGTAAAATTAACCTACAATTTGACCAGTTAATTTCAAAGGGCATGTAAGGTATGGAACGTAAGTAATGTTAAAAGTATTGAATGTAAGATGAAAAAAGGTAATTGGAACGTAAGAGTAAAATGACGGACGGGTAAACGACTTTTTCATTTACACGTGTGTATGTGTATTGTTTATTAAAGTAAAACTTCTTTAGGCGCGACTAGGAGGTAACTGGACGACAATGCAACGGAAGTCCGTTACGGCAATATGGCGTCACGTTTCTGTACCATCCGGTTTTTATATATTTTTGATTTTGTCAATAAATAGTTTATAAACAAATGAATCAAAATTTTTTGACAACAGTAAAATAATTTTCAATAAAAAATATTAAACTTAAAATTGAATAATAACAAAAATAATACAATAGAATTATTTATGTATATATGGACGCGCGACCGTGCTGCCATCTGGTTCCAATGTAAGTAACAAATTAAATCAAAGCTTCATTATCTGTAGTGCCATATATCAGCATAAACCAATCATATCATATTTGAAGTATGATAGTAATTAAATTATTGTTTTAAAATATATTGTGGTCGACGATAATAAATTTATATATTGCTAGTGTTATATCATGAATAAATGCTTTTTATGCCGCCAAAGAAGTTTCACTTCCATCGCGTGTGATTTACCCCGATTAACCCCGATTTTGAAACATTCTTCATTAGCGCTCCGCTTCTATTGGTCTTAGCGTGATGATATATAGCCCTATTCGATAAATCAGCTACCTAACACTTAATGAGTTTTTAAATAGGATCAGTAGTTCCTGAGATTAGCGCGTTCAAGCAAACTTTTCAACTTTATAATATTAGTATAGAGATGTCACAAAATAATTTAAAAATATTATTTAGTTAAGTATTCTTTCATATTAATGTTGTTATTAAGATCTATGACAGGACGTATACCTTACGTACTTGCTTGTAAGATCATATATATATATTTGTAATGATAATTAAGATTTAAAAAACTAATATATAAATTTAAATTATAACCTATCCATAGAAAAAAAAATATTACGTCCAAGTCTATGGACTCATTTTTTAATGCAACATAGAAAAGGCAAAGGCGACTGGCTGCGTGCAGCCAACAAAAAGGTTAATACCAACTCGTTCGTACCGAAATTCGAAATTCAAATATCGAATTGAACCGGTAATTGTTTTAAACCTCTTCTGAGAGCGCCGGGGGGCGTTTCCGTTCTCCCCTAGCGTGCGTCTGACAGCACCCTCCCTATTATACCCTTGGCGTAACAATTTTTTGTAACACCCTATGTTACGGAGACTCCCCTAAGCGGTTTACGTGGACGCGAATTTAACTAAACCTTGTAGCGTTATTTCGAATCGTTTCGTGACGATATAACGCGATTTTAATTCGTTTTAATGAATTAGAGATCTCTAATGTCGGGCGTGTTTCATTCGTTTAGCAATTGAAACACTTGGACTGTTTTCGAAGAGAAAGTTATTTTAGGGTTTTAACTGAAAATGGTGGGAGTAAACATCGTGTCGGGTAGTTGAAAATACCGGTATCAGGATATTATCATATATATCTTCTATACATATAATAAGAATGTAAATCTAACGTGTCTAAGTACTTTTTAGTTTTTTGTAAAATAAATTGTTGCAGATGTCTAGAAATAAGTAATAAAATACATTACAATGATTTCAGAAACATGTGTCTGTCTGTTTATTTGAATACGCATCACTGCTAAAGTACTGTGTTCACGATAAAACCATTTTAAGGAAATCATAAAACATATCTTTGAGTAATATGTAGTCTTTGTTTCGTTAAAATCGGTTCATTCTATCAAAAGTTATTGTAATTTTAATGACGACGCGACTTAAGTACGAGAGAAAAGTAGATAGTAATTATACTTAATACATTCAGATGACTTTATTAGTCATTATTAACCGACTTCAAAAAAATACAGTCGAATTGATAACCTCCTCCTTTTTTTTAACCGACTTCAAAAAAAGGAGGAGGTTATCAATTCGACTGTATTTTTTTTTTTTTTTTTTTATGTTTGTTACCTCATAACTTTGGACTGGGTGAACCGATTTTGATTATTCTTTTTTTATTTGAAAGCTGGTACTTTCCGTGTGGTCCCATTTCAATTTGGTCCAGTTCCGACAACGGCATCCAGTGCAAAACCGTATAAGTTTTAAATTTGCATTAAGTATGTACACGACAAATAGACGAATAACTCAATATCACGCTAACCGATTTCGATGATTCATTTTTTATTGGAAAGGATGTACTTCAAGGGTAGTTTGATGAGAGTTTGGTTAGGTTCTGATTATGGGATCCGTGAGAAAGTAAGAAAACTTTCAAGAAACGAGCCCCTTTCTTAAGGGCCGGCAACGCATCTGTGTTTCCTCTCGTGTCGCAGGCGTCCATGGGCGGCCGTGATCACTTACCATCAGGTGACCCGTATGTTCCTTTGCCACCAATATTATAAAAAAAACTCTTCAATTCTTAGGAGCCTATTGTGCTTATGTTCGTTGCTGTGTTGCAACATGACGCAAGCATTGTAATTACATTACTTAATGTGTATTATGTGTGAAGCGATGGTAGCCGAGTTGGTGGTAGAAACTATCGCGGATTATTGATAAGGTTGCGTTCGTACCAAACGTTACTTATTGTACAACCAATTGAAACCATATCGCATACCATACCGATAGATACCATACCGCAAAAAAGCGCATATTTTAATATACTTAAGGCGGAACGGAGTTCGCGGGCACTGCTGGTAAAATATATTTATGTACACTAAAAATGGAAAAATAAAGTAAATTTTCAAAAAAAAGTATTAACCGACTTCAATATCGATCAGAAACCCATAAGGCACTAAAAAGCGGAAAATAAATAGTTTATCAAATTAAACAAATTAAATAAAACATATGAATATGTGTGCTACCTAGAGATGTATTGGAAGAGATGTATTTTAAATTAAAATGATGATAAACTTTTTGCAAAATTAAAACGTGGCGCCATCTATGTGTTATCTATAACAGTCGGTCCTACATGTTCCTGTCAACAAACTAATTTAAAGCGCCATCTGTTCGAGACTGATGAAACTTACAATTAATAACAATAACCAACATTGACAATCATTTAATTTGTAATTAAAAAATACTGAGGGCGTTAATCCAAATACAAATAATCCCATCTCTCAAGTTGGAGCAAATTATACATAACTAGCTTCTGCCCGCGACTTCGTCCGCGTGGAATATTTATTTTGGGCTAACGCTAACAAGCAGCGGAAGCTCTCGAAAGAAAAAAAGATTTTGAAACATTTATTGGCGCTCCGCTCCTATTGGTCTTAGCATGATGTTATATAATTCCATCCTCGATAAATGAGCTATCTAAAACCGAAAGATTTTCTCAAATCGGACCGATAGTTTCTGAGATTAGCGCGTTCAACCATACAAACAAACAAACAAACTCTTCACCTTTATATATTAATATAGATTACCAACTTTTATGAAGATCAGTTTGAGTAGTTTCGAAGTTCATCGTGGACAAACATCATGTCCCTGGATTTTTATATATTAAAGATATATTAAGATACCTGTATTAGAAGAGAAAGCAGACCAGGAAAACAGAATTCTAGAAGATATAACTCACCTGACTGTCTTTCAGTCCTAGTTTCTCTGCTAACTTCTTCCTGTCCGGCTTGGATATGTACTTCTGGACTTGAAATCTCTTCTCGAGTCCCTTGCGTTGGAGATCTGAGAAGACTGCACGGCGCATCATACCGCGACGAGGTTTACCTAACACCAATATATTATGTCAGTCCAACAAGCCCATTGCACCACAAGTCCATTGCATGAAATTAAAATAATACATTACGCTTTTCTTATATACTTCTACATCTACAGAAGAAATAGTCACAATCACTGTAGGACCATTGTCTTCTTCCCGAAGGATGGTATGGGCATAATCAGCCCACGACGTATTGGCGATTACAAACTCTGTGAAATTCACAGTTTTATATTTTTCCACATAACTGATACTACAAGAATATTTCTCAGGTTCAGGTTTCCTCACGATGTTTTCCTTCACCGTCATCCGATAGCGTTACCAATTTAAATTAGTAAATGTACGCGAATTTCGAAAAATCTATCGTACATTTGTCATTCCACTGGCAAAACACTCGACCATCATGGTTACGACAAAACAGTGATTCAAATGATTAGAAGCAACTATAGGTTATTAATATTACTGAAAATATTGCAACATTTATTTAGCACGTTAAAAATTATATCGCGCGCGATAAATGTTGCTACAATTATAACGACGTAAGTAATACACTTTATTGGTTACGTTCGATTGATCATATTTTACTATAGTTGCGAATTATAACGACCGATCGTTGCTATAGCAAAATAACACTTCGTAATAATCGCTAAAATCGTCAAGACAAACGGTCTCAAACAAAAAAAAATTAACACCAGTTTTATTAAGAAGTGCCTAAAATTTGAAACCAAGTTGAACATATGTTTATAATACTTTATTACAAGAGTGTGTCCAAGCGGTCTCTAGCTCTGAATATGATTCGTTCAATTCAATCTTATCATTCAAAAACGTTCCATTACATGCAGATATTTTTCCAAACAATTTCAATCTATGAATAATATTTTCGTTCTAATTCTCATTAAGAATATTTACTTATTTTAATTTAAATTGGTTATTATTGTTGTGACATTATAGTTAAAAGAAAATGAAGTAATTGTTACAATAAGCAATTTATAAGATTTAAATATTACGTCAAAGTGCGTAAGGTGGAACAACAGCATAATGTCAGATTAAATACATTGTCAAATGTCAATAGTGTCATTGTCAAATGGAAATAGTGGCATAAAGTAGTAGTTATGATTTATTATAAAATTGTTTAATTTGTTTATTTCTTCCAAATTAAGTATTGCCACGAAATTTATAATTTACTAAGAAACGTCTTTTGCCGATAACTAAAAAATACAATAAATCACAATAAAATAAGAACTGTCAACTTAGGCAAGTGTTAGGCGATATATAAATTTAAATAATAAACAAGGGTAAGACACTCTTTTGTAATGAAACTTATTTTAATTATTTTCGTTTTTATCTAAAACCTATACTGTAATATTAATTTTTTTAGTAACAAAGGTGCAAAGTGTAAGCTACTTTATAATTCTATGTGTTTTTAATACGTTATAATTGAAGCAGATTTATTGTTAATACTACTGTAACGAATAACATTAATTCTGAAATTCACTATAATACACACATCAAAAAAATCTAAGCAACATGCGTGATATTACAAATTTTACCATTTATATTAATTAATTTCTAAGTATTTACTCAAATAAAGTGCGTAGGTAAGTAAACTTTTTTGTTATTGGCTGGTTGTAAAAAAAAAATTTGATTATGTTTTGTTTTTTCATAAAATTCAAATGACTGCGAATTTGTTTGAATTTAAGTGCGTTTTAATTACTACGTTTAGTCTTGATTTTATAATTTTACCAACCATTTAAATAAAGTTAGCGACAAAATTGAATTGTTAGATATTCTTTACGTCATGAAGCGACGTCATTTGATGGCAGATGAAATGCAAAGAGCTGTAGGGATGTTGCATGCGGGAAGTAATCAATCTCAGGTATCTCGACATTTTGGCATTCATAGAAGTGTTATTTGTCGTCTTTGGCAGCGCTACAATAATACAGGAGAACCCGCTGAACAGCATCCAGGCCGTAAAAGGAGTACAATCACTCGGCAAGACCGGTACATACAACTGACTACAAGACGCCAGCCGATGTTAACCGCTCGAGAGATAAGTTTGAGGCTACAAATTTCAAGTGGTGTTGATGTAAGTCCTCAAACTGTGCGAAATCGACTGCATGAGTACGGCCTACGAGCTCGACGCCCAATCAGGTGCCCACCGATACGTCACGGGAATCGCGCTCGTCGATATGAGTGGTGTAGAGAACGCATAACATGGACCCAGGAACAATGGGATAAAATTATGTTTTCCGATGAATCGCGATTCGGGTTTAAGCCTGATACAAGAAGGGTGCGAGTGTATCGTCGGCCCGGAAATACTGAAAGGCTCAGGTGCGTTCAGGAAGTTCATCCATACAGTGGCTCAACAGTTATGTATTGGGCGGGTATTATGAAGAACAGGCGAACTGAGCTCGTTTTTGTAAATGGAAACATGAATGCTGAAAATTACATTGAGGATATTCGTTCGATAAACGTAGCAATTAAAACGCACTTAAATTCAAACAAATTCGCAGTCATTTGAATTTTATGAAAAAACAAAACATAATCAAATTTTTTTTTTACAACCAGCCAGTATGTCATCAATAACAAAAAAGTTTACTTACCTACGCACTTTATTTGAGTAAATACTTAGAAATTAATTAATATAAATGGTAAAATTTGTAATATCACGCATGTTGCTTAGATTTTTTTGATGAGTGTATATAAACCACCAATAGAAGCAGCAATCAAAATCGATATTAATCTGTTGTAATAAAATCAATTTAATATAAGTTGAAGAAATAAACTGAGTCGGATTAAGAATCGAAAATTGTTAATAGTCTATGACATGTAAGAGCAATAACAATGTATTTATTTTACTATCTTTATAATCTGTCTTACCTCTTGAACTATGTGCCCACGGAAATCCACCGGGTAGCGGGAATACTTGGGTGTGCGCTTGCGATGGTCTCACTGCAACAAACAACATCTATATGAATAACTAGCTGTGTCCGCGACTTCGTCCGCGTGAAACCCTATGTAAACAGTGATTAATAAAATCATCCGAATGTATTAAGTCCATTTACTTCTCTACTTTTATCTCGTACATAACTCGAGCCGTCATTCAAATTACAATAACTCTTGATAGAGTGGACCGATTTTAATGAAACAAAGACTACGCTATTCCAATATATTTTATGATTTTCTTGGTGAGGTTTTATTCTAAGCCCGGTCCTTTAGCACTGATGCGTGTTCATACAAACATTTCACATTACATTTTCACAAAACAGACAGACATTTCTAAAAATGATTGAATAGTAATTTTATTAGTTATTAGCAGGCCCGGCAGACGCTGTCCCGCCCTGACAATCAAAAAATCCTTGACAAATTATATACCAAAACCTTCCTCGTGAATCACTTTATCCACCGGTGAAAACCGCAAGAAAATCCGTTCAGTAGTTTTTGAGTTTATCGCGAACAGACAGACAGACAGACGCGGTAGGGGACTTTGTTTTATACTATGTAATGATTCGTAGATGCCTGCAACAATTTTTTTCACGAAAATCTAAAAAGTACACACACGTTAGATTTACATTCTTATTATATGTGTAGAAGATATAGATAGACGTATCAGATAAGACCAATTGAAGCTACAATACAGTTACTGATTAGGTACATTAAAATAGTGATTCCAAAATTATAATTATTAAAACTAGTTACATTTTAGTTTGATAATAACTTTGGTTTAAGATCCATACAAGCGAATGTGGACTTTATGAACAACGGGTCAACAGACAGTTTGGCAACATAAGTTAAAAATTACAGAATTTATCACAAAACTTCGAATATTATAATAATAACAAATTATGTAATGTAATTTTTTTTTGTTTTTTGTAAATTGTATTATTAGATTATGAATTCACTGCTATATACTTTTTTTACTAAATCATATACTTAATGTACAATCTATTTATGGTTTATTCTTTTATGTCGGATAGAAAAGAAATTAAAAACATAGCATTCGCCATTTTGAGATTGAAATCGACGCGCCTTAAGAAGTTTTTGATTTAAAAAAACTTAAAATTGAATAAAATAGAAGAATAAGAATAAAATATATAGTATAAAACAAAGTCCCCCTACGGCGTCTGTCTGTCTGTCTGTTCGCGATAAACTCAAAAACTACTGAACGGATTTTCTTGCGGTTTTCACCAGTAGATAGAGTGATTCATGAGGAAGGTTTTAGTATATAATTTGTCAAGGATTTTTTTATTGTCAGGGCGGGACGACGTTTGCCGGGCCCGCTAGTATATAATATAAGAAGAATAAATATAAACCAGTTAAATATTCGGTTACAATGAAACAAATCTATTTTAAAACGGAACCACGTGCACCAGTTTATAAAGTTTATGATACAATAAAAAAAACCAAGTAGAAACAAAATCCCGGCTTTCATTATGCAATAAATATTAAAAAATATTTAAGCTACCAATATGTTGCGTTAGGAGAACGCCCTAATTTTTTTTTATAAACACCAAAATAAACGATTCCCATTATACTTGCGTGTTTGTATAACAGATTAATACAACAATAGGGTTCGTTTTTGTATTTGCGAATCAAATTGGGCGTTTATTTTATATCTGCCTATTGTTATTTCAAAGATTCGTTGTTGCTACTTACCTCACAATAGCTTATGGGAGGTATTTTTTATCTGTGTTACAATATTTTACGTTCTGGATGCTCGGCTTTTGGGCACGTTTGTTAACAATAAAATAACCGCATAATGGTGATAAGTTATTTGCTCATTTTTTTAAAGATTATATTTGATTTAACGTGTCAAGTTGTTTAGGATAACTAGCGATAAATAGAAATAGACGAACCGGAAAGATATAGGGAATGTCTTTATAATAATTTAAGAGTATTTTGCCAGGGACGAGTGCTTTTTTACCAGTTTTTATTTGACTTGCAATGTTTATTAGTGTGTTTAAATCAAATCTCGCAAGCTAAATTAGGACCGTTTCTTTTAGACCTAAGACTTTGCAATTCTGCATGTTTGTTCAGTCCCAGTGACAATACACGAAAATGCAATAGAAACAAAATGGAGAATTTAATAATTGTTGTCATATATACTGAAAAAGAAAACACGATTTAGCTCATTTGATAAAAGCTTAGTTTTAATATTTTTTTCTGGGTGAAAAGACGTGTCCTTTTCTATACATCTGCCAACGTGCATGCAAAATTATGACAATGAGTTAAGTAATCGTTAAAATGTGATAAAATATCAAATAATTTCATATTTTCATTTCTGATATTATTTAGAAATTATTATTATTTTTCTTTTTTTTAACCAACCTTATAGATTATTACTGTGATTGTCAAGTAAGTAATATCGATGTAATGTTAGAAGTGTGCTGTGATAATTTCTATGTTCTAACAAGATGGTGGCCTCTTTGTTAGAACTTTCCAGGGAGTTTTTCTGGCATCTCAGAATTCGTGCTCCGTATTACATGCCATCCACTTCACTTGTGCAGAATAACCGAACTATATTACGTAAAATGTCACCAATATTAAAAAATATAGAGTCAAATAACACGACATAATAAAATCTAGCTAAGTACTATTATAAAGCTGAAGAGGGAGTGTTTGCTGGTATTTTGGTCTGTCATGTAGTGGACTTTATATTTTATTCATAATCTTGTGTTACTTGACTCTATATTGTGTAAAATTGGTGGTGTTTTATGTAATATAGTTTGTTTATTGTGCATAAGTGAAGCGAATGGAAAATAATACCACGGACCATGAATTCTAAGATGTCACAAAAACTCCATGGAAAGTTCTAACAAGATGGCCGCCATCTTGTTAGTTCATTGTAATTATATCAAGAAACTTGTAATATCGACACTCACTTGACAATGGCAGTAATAGTCTACTAGAAGACTGGTTGCCAAAAATGGAATGGAAGAAGAACTTGTTACTATTATATTAACTACTCGACAATGGTAGTAATAATCTAAAAGATTGGTTGCCAAAAATAAAGTTAAAAAAGCTGAAGAGTTTGTTTGCTTGAATGCGCTAAACTTAGGATGGTCCGATTTGAAAAATTCTTTCAGTGTTAGATAGCTAGTTTATCGATGAAGGCTATATATCACGCTAAAACCAATAGGAGAAGAGCATCAATGAAGAATGTTGCAAAATCGTTTACTTTTTCCTTTAATATTTCCAGATGCGTGCGCTGTCCAAACGGCAACTATTCCACGTGGACGAAGTCGCGGGCAAAAAGTAGTATAATCAAAAAAGAAAAGCCACTTCATGATAGACTAAGTTCCCGCCAAAAACTCTAGAAATTATTGCTATGTATATATATATAGTGATGAAGTCTTACTTACCGGCTAAATATGGATGGTGACAGTGTGCCAACAGATGTTGGAGATGCTGATGCTGTACTGGTATAGGTCTGCTGGCTATCGGCTTTGCTATCGGCCAAGGATTCCCCATCATCGGCTGGCGATAATCTAGAACAAAGTTGTATATAACAATACACGTAAATGTTTTGTTTTGGAATTATCTGTATGTCAGACACTTGTTCGGACTTACAAGTGGCATTAAAACGTATTGTTTGAAGTAAAGACCTTTCTTTAATCGTCGAAGACTGGAGGTACATTGAATAACAACAATATAATTACGGTATTAACCAACCGAGCGAAGTTCAGTCGCCTAGCTACTGGATATTAAATCAAATCATTATCGATTCCTTCCTAATTTAATAGTATAATTAAGATCCGCGAACCGGAATTGAGATAAAATCATCAAAGGCCGATATTAAACGAGTAAGCTCACAACAACACCATTATAAATACAATACCGTTGAGAATGTTCACGATCGTTTTCTGTGGTCCAATTTGCGAACACAAAGCGATTAATTTTTTCAATCTTTCTCTTCTATACTTTAACATCGGTGTGTCGACTTTAAGCCCGATCGTGGTGGCCTAGTGGTTTGATCAATAGAACCGCGCAATGTACCAATTAATTTTTATGATAGTCTTGCTGAGAGCTACACATTATTTGTTTCTCATATTAATGACTTCTTATAAATTAGAGAAATGGTAGATATTATTTTTAGTCACAGAAATTCGCTTGTCTTAACGATCTCATCGAGGTTTCAATGAAGTCAATTCACAATTCACAAGTATGAAAACTGCCATTATAGCACGTTATAACCGAACGCGGTGTAGCGTGTACCCGACTAGGTCACAACTATCACATATATGGTGATAAACTAGTCACAGTGCGTCTGTTTTAGTCTGTCGCGTTTAGTGTTTATTTAGCACTCGTAAGGCCAAGAAAGCGGAATGAAATGTTGCATACACGTTGTTAATGGTACAAGGACATAAAATAGCTTTCATCAATCCAGCAAGATCACTGGTAAAAGGTTGTCTTTTAATAATACCGTAGAGTCTGATTTATCCGACACTATTAAAAAGCAGGTGTTGTCGTATTATTAAAATGTATCTATAGAATTTTTGGAGGATATACTAATGCCGCTACACAAGCACGAAATGCAAGTAGGGAGTGGTGTGAATTATTGGACGTCTCGGACTACTGAAGTGTCAGATTAGTGAAACTCTACCATAATTGGTTTAACTGAGCTTGTTTACTTTCACTAGGTATATGATTTTATTATTATTAGAAGCTTTTATTTAGCTCGCAATGTTTCTTAGTTTGTTTAGGTAAAATCTCGCAACCTGAATTAGCACCAGTTCCTTTAGGCCTACGATTCTGCAATTTTGTTTGTTTATTCAGTCCTGATGACAATACACGAAAATGAGATAAAAAGAAAATGGCGAATTTCAAAATGACCGTAATATATAATGAAATTTAAAATTCCATGTAAGTATTTTAAGGTATTTAAATAAAAGCTTGCTTTAAAGAATATTTTTGAAGTGTGTCTGCCTGTGTCTGGTTGTGTCTAGTAGTATACAAAAATGTGTAAATGTATAATTAAGTATTTATACTACGGGAGTTCGTATAGTATATAATTTACTAGCGGCCCGCTCCGGCTTCGCACGGGTATAAAATATATAGCCTATGTCATTCACTGAAAAAATGATTAAAATCGATCCAGTAGTTTTGATTTATTCATTACTGCCCGTGGCCCGCCTGCGTTTGTTGCAATGTAAGCGGAAAAAATGTAATAATTTACAACATCACATTAGAAACCTCAAAAATAACAGTATTCCTCCACTATTTAATGGATGTTATTATAGATATAAACCTTCCTCTTCAATCACTCTATCTATTAAAAAAAACCGCATCAGAATCCGTTGCGTAGTTTTAAAGATTTAAGCATACATAGGGATAAAGGGACAGAGAAAGCGACTTTGTTTTATACTATGTAGTGATAAGCATTCTTATATGCACATAATTTAATACATATAAGTCAAAGTAGTTTCACTTCTTCCGCGTGTACACGCTAGTGCACACAATATTTTTTAAGTGAATACTTCTTTAGGCACGTTGAGCCGTATATTTTGCAGCAGATAAATTTGTAATTTCCCGTTATGACATGACCGACCGTATTGCGCTTGCGTGGCTCGCGTCAAACTAGCGACGTGTAGTATAGCGGCCTGTGTACATGTAATATTGATTTTTTTGCAGCTCATCATACGTTTGATTGATTAATATACTTTATAAAAATGTATATAATTATTGCTCCGAGTGTCAATAAATAGGAAAACCACACGAATGTTAATAATTACAATAAACAAATTCTGAAATTTAAATAATGTCATTTACACTATAATTAATGTGAAAATTCAAAAGAGAACACGTTTATTTCATTGTTTTCAGTTTTCACTTCTGTCGGCAGTTTTTATGACTGCCTCGACTTTTTTTTGTATATTAATTTATTTGTTTACTAGCAAGCACGGCTGACGCTGTCCCGCCCTGAAAATAAATAAAATCTTGAAGATAGACCTATGCTGTCGGTGACTTTGTAGGCATTATCAAGTTCTACAACTTTTCTTTAGAACTCAATCATATATCTCTCATCGTTAAGGCAGTGTTCGTAAGAAACGTTTTCGTTCGACCGTTTTTTCTTCGCCTTACTTTGCTAATCCGACTATTGCAAAAAAGTCTTTTCATTTTTCGGGTTAATATATAGCCTATGACACTCACAAATAATGTGGCTTTCTATTGGTAAACGAATTTTAAAAATCGGTTTAGTAGATCTTACATATATTACACCCTACAACGACACAAACTCACAAACTTTACCTCTTTCTAATATTACTGTAGACTAGCCTCTGGCCGCGACTTCGTTCGCGTGGAATAGTTACTTTGGGCTAACGCTAACACGCAACGGAAGCTCTCAAGAGAAAAAAAACCCGATTTTGAAATATTCTTCATTGGTGCTCCGCTCCTATTGGTCTTAACGTGATGATATATAGCCTATAACCTTCCTCGATAAATGAGCTATATAACACTGAAAGAATTTTTCAAATCGGACCAGTAGTTCCTGAGATTACCCCTTACAACGTAACAAACTCACAAACTTTACCTCTTTATAATAGTATAGATAAACGCGGTCTCTTATAGTTCGCGGCACACGACACCCCGCGATTTCTTACCACCCCGCTGTCAAAGCCACGCCGCACCTAATATATTGTATAGCCTTTGTAATACCATTAATCATATCTGCAGAAGCGTTTTGTTCTTGACTCTCGCTTGTATTAATTTAAACACATTTTGTTTACACGTCGTGTGTTTATTTTGGAGTAATTAACTAATTACAGTCCTCGCTAAAGTTTTTGACCGCTATAAATATTTATTTTTATTTATATCAAAAATTTTAGGTATAATATCGAGGTAACGTTATGATAAATAGATGCCAATTTTAATTATCTATAATAATAAATTAATTTTATGTTTATTAAACTCTTAACTATTCAATACGTAAGCCCAAAGTTACAGTTACAGTTAGATTCAGAGTGGCCAAAAAAATACATTCTTCTTTTTTTTTTTGACGCGATAACGTTTTATAAATCGATGAACGACTGCAAGCACGAAAAAGCATAACTCATTGTCACGTTCCACCTGCGCCGAGCATGCAAGCGAGAGCGCGGAACAAGCGATAGAGAGGCGCGATCGGCCCAAGCATTCGGCTTTTCACGCATCTATCTATATATAGAATAAATCATTTCAATTCATAAAAGTATGCAATTTTTCATCAATTTTTTCCTATTACGTCATCGTCCGTAAAGCGAATTTACAGACAAACAATTTTTTTTTGTCATATGTAAGCAAAGTGCAACCGAAAAAATATCGCCATGTACAATGCACCAAAAGTTGTCGCTTCGTTGTCATAATATATTTGACTAACGAGTCTGGCAGAGTATAGGGTAAAAAACCAGGACAAATTATATACCTAAACCTTCCTCATGAATAATTTTATCTACTGGTGAAAACCGTATGAAAGTCTGTTGAGTAGTTTTTGAGTTTATCGCGAACAGACAGACAGAGAGACGTGCCAGAGGACTTTATTTCTATACTAATTACTATTAGTAATATATAGTATATATAATATATATAATATTATAAACAGGTAAAGTTTGTGACGTTGTGAGTTTGTGGGTTTGTGAATTTGTGACGTTGTGACGTTGTGGCGTTGTAAGGGGTAATCTCAAGAACTACTGGTCCGATTTGAATAATTCTTTCATTGTTATGTAGCTCATTCATAGAGAATGGTTATAGGCTATATATCAACATGCTAAGGCCAATAGGAGCGGAGCACAGATGAAAAATGTTTCAAAATCGAGATGTTTTTTTCTTTTTGAGAGCTTCTGCTGTGTGTCAACGTTAGCCCAGAGTAGTAACTATTACTACGCGGACGAAGTCGCGGGCAGGGGTTATAATCTATATACTAATATTTTAAAGAAGTAAAGTTTGTGAGTTTGTGACGTTGTAGGGGGTAATCTCAGGAACTACCAAACCGATTCTTTTACCAATAGAAAGCCACGTTATTTGTGAGTGTTATAAGCTTTATATCATCATGCTAAGGCTAATAGGAGCGGAGCAACACTGAAAAATGTTTTAAAATCGGGGTATTTTTTCCTTTTGAGAGCTTCCGCTGCGACTTAGCCCAAATAACTATTCCACGCGTGTGAAGTCGCGGGCAGAAGCTATTAACTAATTATATTATCTATAATCTATACTAATATTATAAAGAGGTAAAGTTTGTGAGGTTGTAGGGGGTAATATCTGGGGAGTCGGAGAAAAATGGTCGAACGAAAACGTTTCTTACGAACGCTGCCTTAATTATGAGATATATATGATTGAGTTCTAGAGAAAAGTTGTAGCTTGATAATGCCTATTACCGCCCAACGAAGTGGGCACGGGTCGGCTAGTATAATATGTAGTGATTATGCACAAGGCCGAACTTACGCTAATATTCAGAGTGAAAAAAAATATTCGCGAGGAGTGCTAATCCTAGTATCCCTCCCATGGTCGAAATTCGACCATAGCCTCTTTTGAAGAAACATAAATTTTAATTAAAATTTCAATGCAATTTACATTTGTTTCCGTGTGACATTTGTCTGTTCGGAATATCATAATAAACGATCTTCTCAATACACTAGCTTCTGCCAGCGACTGCGTCCGCGTGGAATATTTACTTTGTGCTAACACTAACACGCAGCGGAAGCTCTAAAAAAAAACTCCAATTTTGAAACGTTCTTCATTGTTGCCCCGCTCCTATTGGTCTTAGCGTGATATATAGCCTATAGCCTTCCTCGTTAAATTAGCTATATAACACTGAAAGAATTTTTCAAATCCGATAAGTAGTTCCTGAGATTAGCGCGTTCAACCAAACGAAGATTTATAATATTAGTATAGATTTAATGTTAGCATTTTTGGTATTTTTCGACGACGAAATTAATATATGTGACTGTTCGAATGTAGGAGAAGAAACTGCGTCCAATCTTTTCTAATTCATAATAACAAATCGTTAATTGCTTCTCAACAAACAAAAAAGATAATCAGATGACAAACTGAAGAGATAAAAGCAATTGAATTGCTTTGCCTCTGTCTATTTATAGATAGATTAATGATTGTCTATTGGTCTAAATTCGACTATCTATATATTAATAAGTGAAGTGAAAACTTTGTACGCCTTTTTAAGCGAATTGCGCGAACGGATGAACTTGGAATTTAGCATAGTTAAAGTTTATATGGAGGAGAAGTGCATAACGCTATTTTGTTTATATAAAATTCATTAAAAATACATGAACTTAATTAAAATATACATTACTCATACTACTGCTTGAATAACACAAAACATATACACACAAGTAAATGAAAAAGACGTTTCGCCATCCTTCCTTTTTCTTTATTTTTTGTCTCCCTTACTCTAATCACAATAATACTTAAATTATCTCTTTCGCGCTATTTCATTCCTTATCTATTTATTCTTTCACTCCCACCGTGCTATTCTATTGTCTTCCCATTCACTCTTACATCCCAAATACCTTTTCTCATCCTACATTCAATATTTTTAACGTAACTTACGTTCCATACCTTATACGTCCTTTGAAATTAACTGGACAAACTGTAGGTTAATTTTACAATAATATAATATGTAAATTCATAATATACATTAACTGATTATATAAAAATCCTTGACAAATAATATACCAAAATCTTCCTCATTAATCTATTTATCCACTGGTGAAAATCCGTTCCGTAGTTTTTGAGTTTATCGCGAACAGACAGACAGACGCAGTAGGGGACTTTATTTTTAACTATGTAATGATAAATACTTAAATAATTAATTGATAAATAATATATCTTTAATAAATTTATAAAACCACTGAAATAATTACTATTCTCTTTTGGTCTATTTATTATTCTATTGGTCTTATTGAATATGAAAATGAATTATGGTCGAATTTCGACCACTAGACGACAACTAGTATATAAAAAAAAGTTAAATTATAAATCTATGACGTCCAGTCTTAAACGATTAAGGTAAGAAAAGAGGGTGAGGTACATCCCTCCTGGAATTATCGAGGGTTGGCGGAGGCGTTGCCTCGGAAAAGTTCGCCCTTAAGCGCCCTAACGACTTAAAATGCGCTCGGGGTGTGATCAAATCATATTAATTTCATAAATTAATTCAACTCACCTTCCATGCGTATGGAAAATTTTTGATGATATTAATTTATCTAGGTAAATATATTTTTGTAGTGAAAACTTCTTAAGGAGCGAATTCGTGTCATGACATGCTACGTAAGCGTGACCGACGGTATTGCGTTTGTGCGGTTTGTGTCAGACTAGTGATGGATAGTATAGAGGGGCCTGTGTACATGTAATATTGATATTTTGCAGCGCATCATACATTTGATTGATTAATAGACTTTATAAAAATATATATAATTAGCGGGCCCGGCAGATGCTGTCCCGCCCTGACTATAAAAAACCCTTGACAAATTATATACTAAAACCTTCCTCATGAATCACTGTATCCACTGGTGAAAACCGCATGAAAATCCGTTCAGTAGTTTTTGAGTTTATTGCGAACAGACAGACAGACAGACGCGGTGGGGGACTTTGTTTTATACTATGTAATGATTATAGCTCCGAGTGCCAATAGATATGAATACCACACTAATGTTAATAATTTCAATAGACGAATTTTGAAATTTAAATATTGTCATCCACACTATAATTAATATTTAAATTCAAAGGAGAGCACAGTTTAAATCTCAATGTACTGAGTTTTCACTTCTGACGGCAGTCCTTATGACTGCCTCTCCTTTTTTATTTCTATGTCGTGGTAGTCGAGTAGTTTCACGAATTGTGACTTTGAGTTTGAGCAAGCGTTTTATACGTAACTAGCCGCTGCCCGCGACTTCGTTCGCGTGGAATAGTTACTTTGGGCTAACGCTAACACGCAGTGGAAGCTCTCAAGAGGAAAAAAAAACATTCTTCATTGGTGCTCCGCTCCTATTGGTCTTAACATGATGATATATAGCCTATAACCTTCCCCGATAAATTAGCTATATAACACTGAAAGAATTTTTCTAATCGAACCACTAGTTCTTGAGATTACCCCCTACAACGTCACAAACTTTACCTCTATATAATATTATATTAGTATGGATTAACTGCCCTTATAGCGGGTGCCTCTTATCTCACTCGTTTTTTTTTAAATAGAGTTCCTTTAACCCTAATTTCTTTAGTTGTCTGCACCAATTTTCAAATATTTTCTTTCATACAAACCTTGTCTTAACAATCTATACTATATCTGCACTAATCTATACTAATATTATAAAGAGGTACAGTTTGTGAGTTTGTGATGTCGTAGGGGGTAATCTCAGGAACTACTAAGCCAATGTTGTAAATTCTTTTACCAGTAGAAAGCCACGTTATTTGTGAGTGTCATAGGCTGTATATTAACCCGAAAAACGGAAAGACTTTTTTGTGGTAGTCGGATTTGCAAAGTCAGAGAAAATACGATCGAACGAAAACGTTTCTTACGAACGCTGCCTTAACGATGAGAGATATATGATTGAGTTGTATAGAAAAGTTGTAGACCTTGATAATGCCAACAAAAAAGTGACAATATTTATCTAACCTTTATAATTAAGTCACAAAACGTAGTTTTTTATAAATGTTTACCGCCCAACGATGTGGGCGCCGTGCTAGTTATTTATACAATAAAATAAGAACTTACCAAATAAATGCAGCCGTTGTGAAGTTAAACGTTTACATAGTATGTACACCCTTTATAGGTTGCAACTTCAATAGAACCCAACCAACCAAACCAAATAAGAGCAAAGAAACCCACGCCGTCACTCTTCCCCACGCTACAAAATGTCTCTGACTTGTATCAGAGGAAAGAAAGCAGGGAAAACAAAAAAAAAAAAACCTTTACATACATACGATTTTACGGCAATCGATTTTTATTAATACAGATAGGTAGTCTAAAAAACCTCTAATATTAAACTGGAAAAAAAATGCACATTCACACAGAGCTAATATTCCGAAATATAATAAAACCTTATTACACGCAAAATTGAACGGAGGAATAAGCGAAAAAAAACTACAATAATAATCGACGAAAGAGAATTTAATAAAAACTGGACACTTGAGAAAACAAGGTACGCATAAAAGAAGATAATTCTTTCACGACCCCTATACAACAATGGGCTATAAAATGCGTTTAAAAACCAACAGCGAAAAAAGCTGGCGAATCTCTAAACATAATAAAAGCGTACGAAGAATAAACTAACATACCCCAACGGAATTGATTATTATGACTTGATTACGGAAAAGAACGCCGCGACTCGAGCTCACGACGCTTACCCGTCTACAGAAAATCGCGACCGTTTACGCTTGTTACGTAAAATAGTCAAATCTCGTATCTCTGAAATTCGGGGCGACAGGTGGGACAGACTTCTGGAGGATCTCCGGCCGTCCCACCTGTCGTACTGGAAACTCTCGCGAACTTTAAAGTCGGATCTCACTACTCCGATGCCTCCTCTCGATAGAGGTTCCGGATTGCCTCCTGCGTTCGATAGCATAGATAAAGCGGAATGTCTTGCCGCGAGTTTAGAAACACAGTGTTCACCGAACACTGATAACACTGACCCTATCCATATTGGGTCGATCGAATTGTCGGTAGAGCATGCACTAGCGTCCCCTCCCGTGGATACCCTAACCTCAATAACTTTCGATGAAGTTTCGACCGCCATCCAGCGTCTCAAGCTTAGGAAGTCCCCAGGTCCCGATGGGATCAGGAACGAGGTACTGAGACTCCTTCCCGATCACATCATAGCTCTATTGGTCTGCATCTTCAATGCGGCCATGTCCCAGGGCCACTTTCCAGCCGCCTGGAAGAAGGCCGTAGTGATAGGCATACACAAGCCCGGCAAAAAAGCTACGCTTCCCGATAGCTATCGCCCGATTAGCCTGTTAGATACATTAGGTAAATTATACGAGCGGCTCCTTCTGAACCGTCTCCAGGTCTCGATTACAGATTTAAAATTAATACCACCTGAGCAGTTCGGATTTCGTGCCGAACACTCTTGCACGAATCAAGTACACCGCCTCACGGAGTACATTTTCTCTAATTTTAATGCCGACCCGAAACGTAAACCGAAACGCACAATTGCAGTCTTTTTCGATGTCGCCAAAGCCTTCGATAAGGTCTGGCACGGAGGGCTCATCCATAAATTATATAAATCTCACGTACCCGATAAGTTAATTCATATTATCCACGATTATCTCACTGATAGGACTTTCCGCTTTAGAGTGGATGGGGAACTATCCCTGCCCCACCCGATACGCTCAGGTGTGCCACAAGGCTCCATACTCGCGCCCTCGCTCTTCAATCTGTTCATCAGTGACCTACCTCGGTCTAAACGGGTCGAGGTAGGTTGCTATGCTGACGATACAGTTATTTACACTTCCAGCTTGCGGTCGGATTTTCTTAGGAAGCGCATCGAAAAGGCCGTTTGCACACTCGGTGAATGGTTTCGTCGATGGCGCATAGAAGTTAATCCTGATAAGAGCGCCGCGATACTCTTCGATGCTTTACGACGTAGTAATAACCTCGAGCCCATCAGGCTATACGGAACCGATATACCTTGGGCCGACGAGGTCAAATATCTCGGTGTTACATTAGATAAACATTTAAATTTCGAGTCACATATAGATAGAGTGCGAAACAAAGCCGCTATGGTCTTGGGTCGCCTCCATCCGTTGCTTTGTCATAGGAGTAAGATGTCCCTCAGACACAAGCTCACTTTGTATAAGACGTGTATCCGTCCCGTGATGACATATAGCAGTCCCGTTTTTGCGCATATGTCGAAAGATAATTTTCATAAGTTGCAGGTTCTTCAAAACCGCGTTTTACGTAAAGTAACCGGTGCTTCGTGGTACGTCCGGAGAGTTGATCTACATAGGGACCTAGGGATGCCTTCTATCTGGGCATACGTAAAATCACTTACGATTAGTTATTTTGAAAAAGCCGCGAATCATCCCAGTCCGTTAGTGGTATCCGCCACAAAATACGAACCCGTACCAAACGCTGCGCGCTGTAAAAGACGTCCGCGACATATTTTTACCGACCCTCCCGATGAAATAACGGCAGTGAACGATCAGTACCAGCCTGTCTCTCCAAACAGAGCGTGCTCACGCCCACGCCCGCGTAACCACAGATCACGCCGCCGTGGTCTGGGGGTAAATTTCGCTCCCGCACACCAGACTAGGCCCCCCTCGGCAGCGGCTCAAGCCTAGGTCCGATCCCTCGGCGTGGAGCCCTTGAGTACGCTGCTCGCGCGATACAGTGACACAAAATCTTACATCACTGCGACAACATTACACATATCACCTCCACGCACGTGCACGCATACACGCTTACACATGCAAGTGGAAGGGTTTTATTTTTTTCCCTTATAAAACTGAAATAGTTTAGAATATTATCCGATACGAAATATATATAAGAGTTGTTGAGGTATGTATGCTTGGTACACATATATGTTTCAACAACTCATATATGTATGAATAGTTAGCTTAGCTTAGGTTAGCTCAGATAGGTCGCGAATTCTCTCCAGCACCTTCCCGGTGTCGTCCAGCAAAACTAGGGGCCGGTACGCGGACGCGCAGTCCGGGGGGCGGCCTTCCTTTCTTATGAGGCAAAGCCGTCCCGTCTTCCAGGGCTTCGGGAACTGTCCGACCGCAAGACAGCGGTCAAACAGCTCCCGAAGCCACCCTCCCAGATGGTCCAACGCTATGGCTAGCACCCGGCCCGGGACCCCGTCGGGGCCGGGTGCTTTGCGCCCGGTGGCGCGGAGGCGCTCAATCGCCCTCCCCATCTCCTCCTCCGTGACCGGGGGAGGGATGACCGGCGCCTCCTCTGCCACCTGAGCAGGAGGCATGGGAGGAGGGGCTAATTCCGGAGGGCCGGGGAACAACGCTCCCACGACCCTCTCAACCACCACCGGCTGGAGAGTCTCCGTTGCCGGGGGCGCCTGGCCCCGGAATTTCTTCCGGGCCAGCTTGTACGGGCGCCCCCACGGATCCCTCTCCAGCTCCCGGAGCATCTCCTCCCATGCCTGCTCTTTCGCCCGGCTGATGGCGACCTGCAGCGTCTTCCTGCAGGTCCTGTAGTCGCCATACAGCCGGGCCTCCTCCTCGGAGTCCCTGTTGGTGCGTCTCCGACGGCTGCGCCCGTACAGCCGCCGGGCCGCGGAGCAGGCCGCACGAAGTTCCGCGATTTCGTGCGACCACCAGTACACCGCCCTCCTCTTTGGACGGTGTACGCTCCGCGGCATCGACGCGTCACAAACCTCCGTGAGAGCTTCACGGAGGCGGGCTGCAGACGCGTCGATATCACTGTCCGGGGGGGACATGGACCAGGCCTGGACGATGGCCGCCTCTACCGCTAGCTCCCGGTCGAGGCGGCTCATCGCCCATCGGGGGAACGTAGCACCCCTCCGGGGGCGGGTTACCGGCTCATTGTGGGAGGTAGAGACCTCGAATCTGATGTATCGGTGATCCGATAAGGTCTCCACCTCCTCCATCACCCTCCACCCCCGGACACGGCGTGCGACAGACGGGGTAGCAAACGATAGGTCCACTATAGACCCCCCGTTGTGTCGCACGCACGTGTAGACGCTCCCCCGGTTGAGGAGGGACAACCCATGTTGGGCTGCCCACTCCTCAAGAGCCTCACCACGTGGGTTCGTGGCCGTCGCTCCCCATGCCCTCGATTTGGCGTTAAAGGCGCCCATTAGAACGATGGGGAGCGGCTCCAGCCGCCTCACGACCGGCCCCAGCGAGTCCAAAAAGGACTCAAACTCGATGAGGGGCCGGTTCGGGGAGAAATATACCCCGAGGGTCGCGAAACCCCGTGAGGAGACCGCCACAAACCCGGCGCCCCTCTCCCTAATTGAGAGGGGTATTCCCCCCCCCGGACAATACTGCCACGGAGCCGTCCGTGTCTCCAGCCCAGTGAGGCTGGTCCGGAACATGGTACGGCTCCGCCACTACTGTAACATCAATATCCCACTCCGCCGCCGCCTGCAGGAGCAGGTCCTGGGCAGCAGCGGAGTGGTTTGCGTTAATCTGGAGGTAGCTGCTGTGGATGTAGTCCATTGACTATCCCACGGCAACTACCTCCATACACGCCACCTTTAAAAGGGGCGGCTTCCCTTTCACATGGGGGGGTCGACAATCACCTCCCCCCATAACGTGGCCCGCCGGCTTGCCGGCTTCTGCGCAGACAGCACACCGCAGCTTTGCGGTGCAGCTATCCGCGCAGTGCCCCTCCTCCCCGCATCGGAAGCAGGTCTTCTTCCTCTCTACAGCCGATGGGCACATCGGCCGGGTGTGGCCCAGGCCCATGCACTTGAAGCACCTGAGCGGTCTGCTGTCCAAGTGCTGAACCCGGGCCGAACTCCAGCCGATCAGGATTCGACCTGCTTCCACCAGCTTTCTTGCTGCCTCCACGGGGAGGGAAACAAATAGGGACTGGGTCCCATCTCCACGGGCCCTAAGGTCACCCACCCTCATTTGGGTGAGCCCACAGCCGGCTACCTTTGTTATGGCCTCCACGGCCTCGTCCCACGATACCGTGTCGTCGATTCCTACGACACGGATATCGGACTTTTTGACAGGCCGCACCACGGTGGCCAGCCCGAGCAGCGACTTCCTGACACTCGCCGCAAACTTGTCAACCTGCTCTGAGGGCAGGGTGCCAGGGACCGTCAGAAGTCGTGCTCCGGTTGCGCTAGGCCGCACCTTAACGGAGGGGATGCCGAATTCAGCGAGGGGCACCTCCATCCTGGCCTTCAGGAGCACCTCGCTGTACTTCGCCCCCAGTCTCTCAGCTTCCGGCTGGATCGTAACTAGTACGCCGGCTGAGCGAGGAGGAGCGAGTCGGTCCCTGACCCTCTTTCGCTTCCTCCTTTTTCTCCTGGCTCCAGACTTGGGGCCCGTGGCTGCTGCAGCCACCACCGGAGCTGACTTCTCCTTCTTTCTCCTGTGGCGGCGGACTACAGTCGTCCACTCCATATCTGAAGGGGCCGAGGCTGCTGGATGCGGCACGGGCTTCGGAGGCGGATTGCGGGACCCTGAGGCGAATCCCACCCTGGGATCCACTCCAGTTCCCTCCGTGGCGGAACGGCGCTCCGCGATCCGTTTCGCTGCCTTGGGTGGGCCGGGAATGGCTTTCGCCTTATCGCCTGCAAGTGCCGGCCTCAGTATTTTGGGCGGCAGGAGACGGTCGTCCAAGGCAGCCAGCCTGGCATTGAGCATCTCTCCTACTGTGTTCAGCAGAGAGTGCTCAAGCCTGCCAACCGTTTTCGACAGCATGTCCTCCAACTCCTGAGGTCGCACCGCAGAAGGCCGTGGAGAAGGCTGAGGAGGAGGCGGCGGAGGAGCCAGCGGAGGTGGCATCTCTTTCTTTCCGCTCGCCTCCCGTCGCCACGCAAGAAGCTCCTCCTTGAGTTTCGCAACCTCGGCTCGGAGGTTGCGCGTCTCCCTCTGCAGGCGCCTGGTTTCCTCTGCCTCGGTGCGGAGGGCCAGGATTTCTACCACCTCCTGGAGGGTCAGGGCTGCCGTCTTCAGGGCCCTAATGAGAGGCCCCTTGACGTTCCCTGACTTCGTGGCCACCTCCACGATGGTGGCCGTTTGCCCGCTGGCCAGCTCCATCAGCCGATCTGCATCAAGCGCCTCCAAGTTGGTCACCACGGTCTTGGCGGGCCGAGAGACAGAGGGCTTAGCGTTAGCGGGCTGCGGAGTGCATGGTTCTGCATTGTCCTCCTGCGCGCTTTCCTCTGTCGCTGTCCGGGTAGAGCAGCGTGAGAGAGCACGGTCGTAAGACCCATCGGCCTCCCCAAGCACAGAGCGCTTGGAAGAAGCCGAGCGGTTGCATCGCGCTCTCCCTCTACTCGATCTCACTGGGCCCACCTTCGGGGCTTCCATGCTGGCCTCCAACTGAACGAGTCTGTCCTGACGCTGGCGCTTCTTGGCACCGGTCTGGTCCAGACGCTTGCAGTCCGCTGCAGCACATACCATGTCGCTTGCTTTTTCAAAGTCCTTGTTCGTAGCCGTGGTCGTGGGATCGCACGTGATTGTGCCCCCCCCAGAAAACGAGGGGCTGCCCGAGCTCGAGAGCTCGGGGAGGGATTCTCCACCCGCTGTGCGGGTGGTACCCTCCTGGGGTAATTCGATTTCAATGCGTGCTTCCATCATAACTCCCTTCAAACGTCGAGTTTGCGGTACGCCCGCCGAGACCAGTGTGAAACACCAGTCTCGCCGGCCGCTATCCGGAACTGGGCCGTTGGGGCTCAAACTGAGCCCTCATCCGCCCCAGCCCGGTAATAGGTGTGCCGCGCACATGCCACACCTATGTCAGGTATCAGCCGCCGACCGAGAATCGGTCGACGTTGCCCGGGGTGCACCACGAGGAGGTTCCTGACATCGCACCCCAAATCCCGGGTCGTCCGGCATCTTGAGGAAGTGGGGCCGAACTTGTCGGACGCGCAGTTCGGCTTCCGGTCAGGGCGTTCCACGTTGGACGCTCTGACCCTCCTTAAACAGGTCTCCACGGAGGCGACCTCTCAAGGCGATAGAATATTGGCGGTGTCCTTGGACATCGCCAACGCCTTCAACAGTCTGCCGCATGGTGTTATACGGGAGGCGCTCCGCTTTTTCGGAGTGCCCCCGTACCTGCGGCGGCTGTTGGAGGCGTACCTGGACGGGAGAGAGGTCGCTTTCGTAGACGCCAGAGGGCAGATGGTCCGGCGCCATACGGCTTGCGGGGTTCCACAGGGGTCGGTCTTGGGCCCGCTCCTGTGGAACATGGGCTACGACTGGGTGCTCCGCGGCGCGCTCCCTTCTGGAGCGCGCCTCATTTGCTACGCGGATGACACCCTAGTCGTAGCCCAGGGGGGGGGAATTAAGTGAGTTGATGCGCCTGACCACGGAAGCCGTTACGCTCGTGGTCGGGCGCATCAGGAGACTGGGCCTTGAGGTGGCTCTCGAGAAGACCGAGGCCCTAATGTTCCATGGGCCTCGGCGAGGGCCACCTCCAGGGGCCCACATTTATGTGGAGGGCGTTCGTGTCAGGGTGGGGACCCAGATGAAGTATCTGGGCCTCACCCTGGACGGACGATGGCGGTTCGAGCCCCACTTTCAGGGGCTCGGACCGCGCATAGTCAAGGCGGCAGCGGCACTCGGACGACTCCTCCCCAACACGGGGGGGCCGGGTGCCGCCTGCCGCCGCCTTTACATGGGGGTCGTTCGGTCCATGGCTGCCTACGGGGCACCGTTGTGGGTCGACGCCCTCAACGCCACGAATATCCGTGCGCTGCGAGCTGCGCAGCGTACCGTGGCGTTGAGGGTGATACGAGGGTACCGAACGGTGTCCTCGGCGGCGGCCATGGTGCTGGCTGGCTCCCTTCCCTGGGAGCTAGAGGCGGAGGTGCTTGCCGCCGTATATACTTATACGGCGGCTAAGAAACGGATGAGGGAGCCTCTGGCTCCCAGGGAAATAGAGGAAATAAGAAGGAAAGAAAGAGAAGCGAGGATGGAGAGTTGGAGGCAGGACCTGGCGGACGCGCGTTACGGTCGATACACGATCGACGCCGTCCGTCCGGTCCTGCCGGAATGGAATCAGAGGAAGTGGGGCTCCCTGACGTTCCGTCTGGTGCAGGTGCTGACCGGGCACGGGTGCTTCGGTTGGTACCTGCATCGGATGGCACGCAGGGAGCCAACCGCCGTATGCCATCAGTGCGGCGTTGACCCGGACACCGCGCAGCACACTTTGTCTGAGTGTGCTGCGTGGGAGGAGCAGCGTCGCACTCTGGCTGCGGCGGTAGGGCGGGATCTCTCACTGCCGAGCGTGGTTGCGGCCATGCTCGGCAGTGAGGATGTATGGAACGCAATGGCCTCCTTCTGCGAGGAAGTCGTCTCGCAGAAGGAGGCGGCGGAGAGGGTCCGTGAGGAAGACCCTCAAAGTGGCCGTCTCCGCCAACGGAGGACAGGCAGGAGGAGGCGGCAGTTTGACCGCCTCCTCCCACCGTAACCGGATCTAGGGAAGATGGGTCGGGGGGCCCATCTTCCCATTGCACAGATCCGGCGGACGGAGGAGATGGCCGGTGTGTACCCGGCTGTCTCCTAACAGGACGGGGCCCGGCGGCGGCGCTTTCGCTGCTGGGCCAACCGCTGGGGTGGCACGATGAAGTCTATAGAGATCTCGTGCCGCCCCAACTATAGCGGCAGACGTACACCGTGGGGTTTTAGTCCGTGCGAGTCGGACATAACCCACCCTCTCCCCCGAGAGGGTGGTGTATCCATAAGGGATTTCCCCACGCTAAAAAAAAAAAAAAAAAAAAAAAAAAAAAAAAAAGATAGGTCGCGAATTGCATGTATCAGGCAACAGCCAAAGCCGAGGTGTGCCGCGCATCCTTGAGCTAGTTGTCAAAATGAAATCGGCTGAGTGCCTTAAGCGCTCGCCTTAGTAGTCCGGTGAAGCTGTTAAGACCTTGCTTGGTCAATAGCGTAGTCAGTTCGAAAAACAAAAAAAAAAAAAAAACATACCCCAAAATGTATTTCGACATTCAAGATATAATGTGGCTTCACAGTAGCGATTTACACACAAAGTAGCCAACGCTGTGGGTTTGAATCTATACTAATGTTAAAAAGCTGAAGAGTTTGTTTGCTTAAACGCGCTAAACTCAGGAACTACTGGTCTGATTTGAAAAATTCTTTCAGAGTTAGATAGCTCATTTATTGAGGAAGGTTATAGGCTATATATCATCACGCTAAGACCAATAGTAGCGGAGCACCAGTGAAGAATGTTTCAAAACAGTTGTTTTTCCTTTTGAGAGCTTCCACTGCGTGTTAGCGTTAGCCCAAATTAACTATTCCACGCGGACGAAGCCGCGGGCAGTAGTTAGTCCTCCAATAAATTTTTATTCGCGACTAGCTGTGCCTGCGATTTCGCCCCCGTGGAACCTGATGTAGGAAACTGTGACTAATAAAGTCATCTGAATCAATTCTAATGACTATCTATTTTTCTCTCGTACTTAACTCCCGTCGTCAATAAAATTACAATTTTAATAGACTAAATCTATTTTAATGAAACAAAGACTAAATGTTACTCGAAAATATAATTTACGATTTTTTTGAAAAGGTTTTATCATAAAGGCAGTAAGTTATCAGTGATGCATGTTTATATAAACAGACAGACATTTTTAACCGACTTCAAAAAAAGGAGGAGGTTATCAATTCGACTGTATTTTTTTATTTTTTTTTTTATGTTTGTTACCTCATAACTTTGGACTGGGTGAACCGATTTTGATTATTCTTTTTTTATTTGAAAGCTGGTACTTCCCGTGTGGTCCCATTTCAATTTGGTCCAGTTCCGACAACGGCATCCAGTGCAAAACCGTATAAGTTTTAAATTTGCATTAAGTATGTACACGACAAATAGACGAATAACTCAATATCGCGCTAACCGATTTCGATGATTCATTTTTTATTGGAAAGGAAGTACTTCAAGGGTAGTTTGATGAGAGTTTGGTTAGGTTCTGATTATGGGATCCGTGACAAAGTAAGAAAACTTTCAAGAAACGAGCCTACTCCTTTCTTAAGGGCCGGCAACGCATCTGTGTTTCCTCTCGTGTCGGAGGTGTCCATGGGCGGCCGTGATCACTTACCATCAGGTGACCCGTATGTTGGTTTGCCACCAATATTATAAAAAAACTCTTCAATTCTTAGGAGCCTATTGTGCTTATGTTCGTTGCTGTGTTGCAACATGACGCAAGCATTGTAATTACATTACTTAAGGTGTATTATGTGTGAAGCGATGGTAGCCGAGTTGGTGGTAGAAACTACCGCGGATTTTTGATAAGGTTGCGTTCGTACCAAACGTTACTTATTGTACAACCAATTGAAATCATATCGCATACCATACCGATAGATACCATACCGCAAAAATGCGCATATTTTAATATACTTAAGGCGGAACGGAGTTCGCGGGCACTGCTAATAAAATATATTTATGTACACAAAAAATGGAAAAATAAAGTAAATTTTCAAAAAAAAGTATTAACCGACTTCAATATCAATCGAAAACCCATAAGGCACTAAAAAGCGGAAAATAAATAGTTTATCAAATTAACCAAATTAAATAAAACATATGAATATGTGTGCTACCTAGAGATGTATTGGAAGTCGGTGCGAACCGAAAATCATATCATCTACATAGGTACAAAGTTTAAGTTCACTCTCGCGTCTCTGTAATACTTTTCTACCTGGAACAAATTTGAAATTTCGGTTGGCACCGATTTCCAATACATCTCTAGGTAGCACACATATTCATATGTTTTATTTAATTTGGTTAATTTGATAAACTATTTATTTTCCGCTTTTTAGTGCCTTATGGGTTTTTGATTGATATTGAAGTCGGTTAATACTTTTTTTTGAAAATTTACTTTATTAAAATTGATGGAAATGTATTTTATTACTTACTACTAAAATTACAGATACGTTAGATTTACATTCTTATTATATGTATACATATTACATATATATATGTAATATATTTAGAAAATCTGAGCAAATTAGGATATACTAGTGGGCACCCAGTGGTCGACATTCGACCATAGTTCATTGATTTTTTTAAAGTTTTAACTTTATTGGGGTTCTTTTGTCAATAATCTATAATGAAAGGTTTTCATCATAGCTACTCAGTTATTTGCCACTTTTTTTAATCATATCAATATTTAAAAAAAACTATGTCTAAATGAAAATTGAAATCATTACGTAGTATAAAACAAAGTCCACTACCGCGTCTGTCTGTCTGTCTGTTCGCGATAAACTCAAAAACTACTGAACGGATCTTCATGCGGTTTTCACCAATGGGTAAAGTGATTTACGAGGAACGTTTTGGTATATAATTTGTCCAGGATTTTTTTATAATCAGGGCGGGACAACGTCTGCAGGGCCCGTTAGTTAATTATAAATTTAAAATAAAAAACAGGCGGTTACATAAGGTGGTAAGGCTCTCAAATTCTAAGTAAACATAACATTACGAAAATAAAGAAATTTATCGCAACTCATGACACAATTTTCAATTAATTTTACACGACACCATGGGTGCGTGGTATTTCTGGGTGATATTGAATTAAATATAGTCTGTACATTATGAGAAATAGTGATATGCCCAGTATCATCGTTTGGAAAAGTAATGGATACACAATAGAATGAAATGATGAATCCAAAACAAAGATGTTTTTAATACTACCATTGACTTTTGAAAATGAATTCATTTTTGTTCATAATTCATCATCAACTGTACTAAATATAATTGCTAACTCAAGATGGACTGCATAAGTAACCGCGGAGATCTAAGTCATGGATTACTTTCATGACTAAACCAATTTTCTTACTTTGATTTTACAAAGTATTTTTTCGCTCATCTTTTTATTGAATCATCATTTGAAGTGAGTTCACCTAAAAAAATACTAAACATTAAAATATTGACATTGACTTTGGTAATATTGCTTTACTCTTATGACAAACATGAAGTGAAAGCAGTCCTGTCACCTAAAAAATTTGACATTCAATAAGACCAAAGAGAATAATAATTATTTCAGTGGTTCCATAAATTTACTAAAGATAAATTATTTATCAATTAATTATTAATGTATATTATGAATTTACATATTATATTATTATAAAATTAACCTACAGTTTGACCAGTTGATTTCAAAGGGCATGTAAGACATGCAACGTCAGTCATGTTAAAAATATTGAAAAGGTAATTGGAACGTAAAACTAAAATGACGGATGTCAATAAGTCTTTCATTTACATCTGTGTATATGTTGTGTAAAATTCAAGCAGTAGGGTGAGTAATGCATATTTTAATTAATTTAATGTATTTCTAATTCATTTTATATAAAAAAAATAGCTTTCTGCACTTCTCCTCCATATAAACATTAACTATGTTAAATTTCACGTTTATCCGTTTTATCAATCTCAATTCGCTTAAAAAGGGGTACAAAATTTTGGCTTCACCTATTAATATATAAGATTCTATTGCAGTCTAATGAAATTTACATGCAGACGAAAGTGAGCTATGAAATTCGAAGAGATTATTAAAATGCGTTTGGGAATTACTAAATACCATTTTGTAATTACAAAGAAGTAAAGAAAACGTTCTAGATAATACAAAAAGGTACTATACGTTTATTAAACGTTCCCAAATAAATGAATGGGATTTTACCGTTAAAAGGTGTCAAACGCCCCGTGTGAAAAATCAATTATTTTCACACTCCACCACCGGAATGAGGTGCGGAGCCGAGCGGGCGCGATACCGCTTCATCGTTTAACAATAACTGTTAATGAAATAACGTTATTCGGTAACGTTATTTTTATAGCAGCTATGTAGCAGTATTGTTTGCTATTTTTAAAATATATTCGGAGTTTTTTGCTACGATATTAGTCTGTCGTGTAGTAGATTTTATATTTTATTCACAATCTCCTGTTATTTGCCTCTATATTTTGTAATGTTGGAAGCGTTTTACGTAATATAGTTCGGTTATTGTACACACGTGAATTGGTTCTTCTTCTTTCTCTTGTTTTGGTTCCGCATATGCACTTGCCAGTGTCAATGTTTTGTTTCAATGGAGATTACAACATATTTTACACAATAAGTATCGTGTGAATAATTTCAATCTTTCAATGTTCCAACAAGATGGTGGGCTCTCTTATTAGAACTTTCCAGACAGTTTTTGTGGCATTTCAGAATTCATGCTCCGTGGTATTATCTTCCGTTCACTCCACTTATGCACAATAAACGAACTATATTACAAAAAACACCCAGACTAAAACCCCCTTTTTTTTCGAACTGTCTACGCTATTGGCCTACCAAGATCTTAACAGCTTCACCGGACTACGCTAACTAAAATCCCGCCAAAAACTCTAAGTGAAGTGGTTAAGAAATAATGCCACGGAGCATGGATTCTGAGTTGACATAAGAACTTTCTGGAACATTTTACCAAAGAGGCCACCGTTTCGTTACAATATTGAAATGATCACAACAATAGATAGATTGCTAATAATAAATTAAAAAAATACAATAAATTCTATGTACAGATAAAAAAACAAACATAAAATAACTTAAAGCTATAATTTAGTTAGCTTACAAAAAATCTTTAGTCATATATAGTGCGTATAAAAATCTAAGTTTCTTAAAACTTTAATAACTTCATATTAAATTATGATATTCTGATATTTTATTTAATAAGGATGTATTATTTAAAAATTTGACAGATAAAAAACTAAAAACATTATTTGAAAACAAAATAAAACCGATCGAATTCTATTCAGTAATTTTGAGTGATGTGTGCACAACGGCATACCTCTATTATTTTATTTATAGGTACTTGTGATCGTTTGGTAGTCGAAATAGGACCATAATTCATTATATTTTTAAATTTCAATATCGAGTAAACAACCAAACAGAAAATGGGTTGAGAAACAAAAGAGAAAGAAGTAGGTGGTAGAGCGACGCTGATGCTATTACTGGTTTCAGCATGAATGTGTCGGCTCGCCCGCGGTACTACCACCCGACACACAGAAACACCGACGTGAATTAACAGTGCTTGCATTGTTGCGTTTCGTTCGGTCGGTGAGAGCGCCGGAGGACCACCTCCCCTACCCTTACCCCTTCCGTTCCTCCACCTCCCCCAAACACAGGATGGCAACGCACTTGCGGCTCCCCTGACGTTGCAAGTGTCTATGGACGGTGATAATCGCTTAACATCAGGTGACTCACCTGTTCGTTCGCATCCTATGATATAAAAAAAAACTTAACTATTGTCTGTATCTATTTCAAATATAAAAGATTTAACGTAAAGAAATTACTTCCGAACCACGCTACGTGTAAAATAACATAACCTCAAAATTTGTAAATCCGCGGAGCATTATCGTTAACTCGCGACCGCAGCCCATTGGCTCGTTTGAATTCGGAACGCGTCTGCGGTCGTGTTAACCGTCGCGCGTAGTCTACTGTTTCAAAATTAGAACGTAGTCGTTTAACAAACATGTACATATTTGTAGTGTATTACTGTCGTATAGTCGGTTCGCGTACGGAAACTGTAATTCTATGAACAGATTTTAAGCTATTCTGAATTTAAATCTGTAAATATTATAAAATAAAGACTTTTTGGGTCTGCTGTGTATTCTCTTAGTTTTTAAAAACTACGAAAAGGATTTTTTAAGGGTTCGATGCGGGTCACTATATAAAACATGTATATTGTATGCTAGTTGTGCCTTCCTTTGAACCTGATGAACAAAACAGTGACTAATAAAATCATCTGAATGTATTAAGTATAATTACTATCTACTTTTCTCACGAACTTAAGCCGCGTCGTCATTAAAATTACAATAACTTTTGATAGACCAAACCGATTTTAATAAAACAAAGACTAAACGTTACTCGAAGATATACTTGAAAAGGTTTAATCATGAACGCAGTATTTTAGTAGTGATGTGCGTTGAAACAAACAGATGCACTTATTATTTCTAGACACCTGCAACAATTTATTTAACAAAAACCTAAATAGTACAGATACGTTAGATTTACAATCTTATTATATGTATAGACTAGCAGGCACGGCGAACATTGCCCTACCCTGATAATAAAAGAACCTTGACAAATTATATACCTAAACCGTCCACATGAATCACTATATCTATTAATAAACCGCATGAAAATCCGTTCAGTATTTTTTGAGTTTATCGCGAACAGCCAGACGGACAGACGTGGCAGGGGACTTTGTTTTATAATAATTTATAATAATAAATAAATAAATAGCTTTTTATTCAGATCTTCTTAGACTGATTTACAGTAAGCTTAAACTTAAAACTTAAACTAATGTTTAGCTCTTATGCTAATTAAACTAATATTTGTTTCTTCGTTACCATCTCCAGATCTGTTTGCCAATCGGCAAAGGCCTCCTTCAACCTTTTCCATTCGTTTCTTTCCTGAACCACTCTGTTCCACATGACTGTGTCAATAATTTATAATATTTGTTGTAATTATAATCATTGAGCGTAATTTAAAATACATTGATTTACTTTATGTAAGATCGTAGAAGTGTAAAAAATCTGACTGTCAAGAAAGTTGATTACTAAAGTAAATCAAACATGAACACGTTTGCTTAACGATTCAAAAAAAAACTATTCGTATAACAATTCCCAACACCTGCCGTATTAATATTCACTCAACGACGTAACCGGGTACGATTTCACGTCTTTTACTTCAATACGATTATCGAATCACGCTTAACCGAGACGATTTATCGACGGCGAACATCGACTTTACAGCTTTCACGTTCGCAATAACAACTTTTTTTATGCACCCTGAAAAATAACATCTCAAAGGACTTAAGATTCGAAATCGACTCCTCGATATTCGTCGAGACGCGAATTTCCAATTTTCGATTCGTAAAAGCGTAAAACCTTACGAGATAAAGGCGAAAATCAGTTCGGCCGGTTCAACGGATTTAGAATCGAATCGCTCGTTCCAGAACACAGTAAGAGCGGGCGAGTCGTTCCAAATTCAAATATTATCGCAATATGGCGCCCAATGACATGTTAATATGGGCCCCCGGGACCGATATGCATAATTTTATAACTCCCCGGTGTCGATTTTTGTGATTCTCTCAGTTTTACCCTTTTGCTTATACGTGTCTGTGTTTGGAATGTATTCGAGGGCACGCGTGAATACTTAAGAAACATCGTGCCCATTTTTCGTGAGATTTTTATTAGCTTATATTCTGTTAAGTATATAAAATCCTTTTGGTCACATTGGCACTGGATCTTGAACTTTGCTTAAAAGCGTGTACAAGCGTTTCGAACTCTGTTTTGATAGTTGGATTTACTATTTTAGCAAAGTTTGGTGAGGCCTATACTGGCTAAGATAACGATGATGTTCTATATATAGATCCCACAACGATAGACATGAGTAGAACTTTCTAGTTTAGCGTGACACATCAATGTTCGTTATGCTACTCACATATCTGCGAAACTTGTCTCGCTTAAAATTAACCTCCAAAAGTAATTCCGATGAACGCGCAGACTATACGTTACCACACCTGAGTCTTACCAACAAAACGACATTAGCGTCCGCTAAACTCCTTTGATGTGTGTAAAAACCGTCTCACGCAGCCCGATAGTTCGTAACGCATAACGATAATGTCTTCTCATGTATTTAGTGTGACCATAGACAAAACTTCGTGCCGATACACGCAGGTATGGGAGTAGTTTAAGAAATATTTATTCTATAATCTTTTTTTGTACTTTAATTTCTTCCATACATAAACTATTTTAAATTGTTAATGTGTTAAAAACAAAAATGGCGTATATCTTGACCACTATAATAAGCAATATATCATTACATAGTATAAAACAAAGTCCTCTACCGCGTCTGTCTGTCTGTCTGTTCGCGATAAACTCAAAAACTACCGAACGAATATTCACGCGGTTTCCACCAATGAATAGGGTGATTCATGAGGAACGTTTTAGTATATCATTTGTTAAAGATTTTTTCATAATCAGGGCGGGACAACGTCTGCCGGGCCCGCTAGTTTAATTATATTATAGAAACTTAACTTACTACATAACCGTCTACGGAAAATGTTTCAAGTATTATTTTTTATACTTTACTAGACACTGTCCGCGACTTCGTTCGCATGGAATACCTACTTTGGGCTAACGCTAACACGCAGCTGAAGCTCTCAAGAGGAAAAAAATGCCCGATTTTGAAACATTCTTGATTGGTGCTCAGGTCCTATTGCTCTTTGCGTGATGATATATAGCCTATAACCTTCCTCGATAAATGAGTTATATAATACTGACAGATTTTTTTCAAATCGGACCAGTAGTTTCTGTGATTACCCCCTACAACGTCACATATTCACAAATTCACAAACTTTACCTCTTTATAATATTAGTATAGAAGTATAGATTATGCGGTAATTAAGTTATACTTTTTTTAATATGTTATATCTAGAGATGTAGAGTATATAGAATGCAGCTATCGAAATGCACCCGAAGTGGTTTTGTGGAACCATTTTATAATGACGACGCGCCATTTACAATAGCTTAATATATATTCTTCGTTTATAGAAGATATTTGGATTACTATAGACGCGAAAAATGCTTGAACGTTCCATATGAAAAGGTGGATATTTTGTTGACAAAATTTTATTCATTAAAATTAAACAATCTATATCAATATTGCAGTAAATAAGATTTTTAAACATTATTTTTATATAAGACTAGCTGACCCGTGCAACTTTGTCTGCGCCAAAACGGTTATTACCGAAATGAACGTGAAATTTGGCATAGTTAAAGTTTATATGGAGAAGTGCACAATTTTTTTTTTTTAATTTAAAATGCATTAAGAACACATTAGATTCATTAAAATACACATTACTCACACTACTGATTGAAGGACACACAACATATACACACATGTAAAGGAAAAAGACGTTTCGCCATCCGTCATTTGACTCTTACGTTCCAATTACCTTTTTTCATCCTACATTCAACATTTTTAACATGACTTACGTTCCATACCTTACATGCCCTTTGAAATTAACTGGTCAAATTATAGGTTAATTTTATAATAATATTACATAGTATAAAACGAAGTCCCCTACCGCGTCTGTCTGTCTGTCTGTCTGTTCGCGATAAACTCAAAAACTACTGAACGAACCTTTATGCGGTTTTCACCAGTGGATAAAGTGATTCTTGTGGAACGATTTGGTATATAATTTGTCCATGATTTTTTTTATAATCAGAGCAGGACAACGTCCGCCGGGCCCGCTAGTAATATATAATATGTAAATTCAATTATTATTCTTTTTGGTTTTATTGAATGTAAAAATGAGTTCTGGTCGAATTTCGAACACTAAGCGACCACTAGTATCACTAAAGACATAAATTCGATTTTTCGAATTGAACACAAATTATGAAATAACCTGACTTGCAAGCAATAAGAACTAAATAAAGTTAATTTTCAAAAAAAAGTATTAACCGACCTCAATATCAATCAAAAACCCATAAGGCACTAAAAAGCGGAAAATAAATAGTTTACCAAATTAACCAAATTAAATAAAACATATGAATATGTGCGCTACATAGAGATATATTAGAAGTCGGTGCCAACTGAAAATCGTATCATCTACATAGGTACAAAAAGTGTAAGTTCACTCTCGCGTCTCTGTAATACTTTTCTACCTGGAACAAATTTGAAATTTCGGTTGGCACCGATTTCCAATACATCTCTAGGTAGCACACATATTCATATGTTTTATTTAATTTCGTTAATTTGATAAACTATTTATTTTCCGCTTTTTAGTGCCTTATGGGTTTTTGATTGATATTGAAGTCGGTTAATACTTTTTTTTGAAAATTTACTTTATTTTGAAGTCGGTTAAAAAGTACTAAACATGCGTTTCCCTGCGATATTTTCAATGCAAGTCGTATTATCATAATTTTTTAATATCCTCTAAAATAACAAATACAGTCCACTGATTGTTAAATGGTTAATTTATACTAATCTCAACGAGACTGCAGTCAATCAGTAAAAAGAGGTTGCTCAGGTTATGAACGTCGACTTGCCTGGTTACTTAACTCCTCGGTTAAACCATCACTAGTCACTGATTCAATAAAAGTATGCGTAAGATAAACCACGTTTAAATGTCACTGCATTTCTGAATGCAATACGATCCGCTCAATAACTTTAAAACCAACGTCTGATTCTTTAAATATTCACTTAATGCCTCTCTTTACAATAATGATGCCTAAGATCGATTTTATCATTTTAATTCGTAATCAATTGTATTTTTATCATTAACAGATGTTTGTCGTTCTTTAAGGTGGTAGAGCCACGCTGAAGCTATTACGGCTTCAGTATGATTGGGTCGGCTCGCCCGCGGTGCTACAACCGACACACAGAAAACCGACGTGAAGTAACAGTGCTTGCATTGTTGCGTTTCGTTCGGTCAGTCAGAGCGCCGGAAATCCACCTCCCCTCTCCCCCGTCCCTTTCCTCCCCCACCAACACAAACTGGCAATGCACTTGCGACTCCTCTAGTGTTCGTTTGCCAACTATGATATAAAAAAAAAACTTCTATAATTGGCCTAATATCTTTTTTTTTTCTCGAACTGACTACGCTATTGACCTGGCAAGGTCTTTACAGCTTCACCGGACTACAAGTTTTAAGTAAGTATCTAAGTAAGTATGACGATTTGTTACATATCTGTTTTTCAAAGGTTGTGTGAACAATAAATAGTATTGCTTTCTTGTTTCCAGAATGGTGTTATTATGGTGCATATTGTGTATTACATGGGATTAATAAGGCATCCTTCATTTAGTTTCTAAAGACTGCTGGCTTATTTTACAAAATACCTTTACAAACTATGTTAAGTGTTAAGGAATGTGCACGGGATAAACTAAATTGTGGTAAAAAATGTTATAAAAATAAGGATTCGCTACCCTGCACATGTACTCATCTCGAACATAAGTTATTCTTGTGCGGTTTTGGGAGAGTTGTAACGTCCGACGCGTATTAATATTTGTAATATTTGTTTGTTGGATTAATTTGATATTAATTGTTGTAAACACTATTTTGGACATTATTATTATTTGTTGTGAGTGTTTGTGCTATCCTACACATATACATACAAATACACTACACACACATTACTACACACGGAGCAGCACAGTGCAAGCGTAACAGGAACACTAAGCCTGTAAGGTAAGTGGTTTAATAATAATTGCATTTACGTATTATTAAAGTTGCTGTGCAAATCGCAGTTTCACTCGGAGTGGTCACGACCCCGAATTGAAAATATTGATGGGCCCAGCACCAAGAAGAAGGCGTTATTTTATGGAAATCCATAATTAAATATTATAGTCGACGCGACTTTGCAGTTCCTTTGCTTTGCAGTTAAACGTATTAGTGATCAAATTACAGGCGGAAGTGCAAAGTACCGTCCACTATAATATCTATGTTATACTTAACTACCTACATTACAGTGTATAGTAGTATTATTTTCTCTATTACTAATCAGTTACATTTTATATTCAGCAGTGTTTTTTGAGATCATTGTTTGTTTCATTCGATTAAAAAATAAGTAGGTATATACGATTATGGAGCACCGAAAACTTCGCGATGAAGCTGTAGCATCGCGGTAGACCCTCAAGATGGAAAGCTGTCGTCAAGCACCTGTTGACTTGTTCAAGCAGCTGCACTTGAGAGCCAATCCTCTTTAGGTTTAGCATATATACCATCTTAAAACGTATCATCATCAGCCCCGGATCTACGAATTTTTCGAACCGAGGCTTGATAGTGAAGCCCCTCTCTCCGGCTTTTGAGATAAATTAATTTAAAAACGTTTAGGCAGTTATAAGGACAGTAGTGAAAATTGAAAATTATGGAATAATTGTGTTTTCTTTAAAATTCCTAAATTATAGTGTGAATTATTTGAATTTCATAGAAATTATTAACATTAGTCTATTTTCACTCGGAGCAATGGTTATATACATTTTTATACAGTTTCTTAATTAATGAAATATATTATGAGCTGTGCATAATTTTAATACAGTATATCGATATTACATGTAGACAGGCCGCTATATTATATGTCGCTAGTCGTAACGCACAAGCACGATACGCACGCGAAATTATAAGTTTACTAGCGGACCCGGCAGACGTTGTCCCGCTCTGATTATAAAAAAATCCTTGACAAATTATATACCAAAACCTTCCTCATAAATCACTTTATCCATTGGTGAAAACCGCAAGAAAATCCGTTCAGTAGTTTTTGAGTTTATCGCGAACAGACAGACAGACAGACGCGGTAGGGGACTTTGTTTTATATTATGTAATGATAAGCCTGCCAAAAAATACCGCTCCGCGCGCCTGAAGAAGTTTTCACTTCTAAAAAACATGGTGTGTCGTAAAGACACACGATAGAAGTGAAACTATTGTATAACATGGAAGCATTTTAATTTTTTTTAAAGTTGCGTGTACTTCATTCACGATAGAATTGGAACTTAATATTCTGATTAATTTTTAGGAGAATAAGATGGATATATTATGGAGGCGGTAAACATTCGTTTTTATTTTCTAATATTTTAATATATATATTAACTATGTTAATAATACACAACACAGAATAATTTTTAAAAGTGCACGATAGTCACTACGACCTTACAGAAAATAATGTGCTATAGATTTCAACGTCTCTTCACTCCCCTTTTTTTGTATATATTTCGAGTGCATCGAGAATATAATATCTCATTCTCTTACAGCCTAAAACCTATATATACATTTATATGTATTTATGTGTTTTTAAGTTGTGCAAGAATAAGATAGTATATCTATCTATCTTATCTATATATATAATAAGAATGTAAATCTAACGTGTCTGTAGGTTTTTCGATTTTTCGTAAAAAATTGTTGCAGATGTCGAGGAATGAGTAATAAAATACATTTCAATCATTCTTTTAAATGTCTGTCTATCTATCTGTATGTGTGAAAATGCATCACTACTAAAGTATTGGGTTCACAATAGAACCACACAAAGAAAATCATAAAACATATCTTCGAAAATAACTTAGTCTTTGTTTCATTAAAATCAGCCCACTCTATCAAAAGTTATTGTAATTTTAATGACGACGCGGCGTAAGTACGAGAGAAAAGTAGATAAGTAAATGGACTTAATACATTCAGATGACTTTATTAGTCACTGTTTGTTACATAAGGTTCCACGCGGACAAAGTCAAGGGCACAGCTAGTTCTTAATATACTTGAAACATGTACAATCTCTCTTTTTTTCATTTCATAAGATTCAATTCACACCACCGTCCCAAAAGAAATTTCAGTTCAAAATATAGTATATACAAAAACCCACTAAGACTACACTAAGGGTAACTAACACAGACTAAGGCAACAGCCCAAGCTGAGGCGCCGTGCACCCTTGAGCTAGTTGCCGAAATAAAATCGGCTAACTGCCTTAAGCGCTCGCCTTAGTAATCCGGTGAAGCTGTTAAGACCTTGCTAGGTCAACAGCGTAATCAGTTCGAGAAAAAAAAAACACATTAAGACTGAACCGTTAAAGAATATCAAATTAAGTCGCACAATAACATCTATAAAGGAACAAGAAAATCTAATAACTAAACTTAATTAAAAAAAGCTATACAAAAATAACGGCTCCCATTAACGCGCTATAACGTTATCGGTTATAACCTTCCTCTCTATCCGACGCAACATCTTAATTCACTAACGCAAAGTCGCAATATGGCCGACTACTTTTTCAATAAAACCGGTAACATCTGGCAAGACACTTAAGCGCGGGGGCGGGAAAAAGATAGCCGTCCCGATTTACGTCAGTGCGATAGGGACAACAATAAAAGCGGGGTCCACGAGCGAAATTAATATGTCCTTTTCTTAACATTTTCGTCCAACACAGTTCCTTTATTATTTTATTATTGATGCGTGTGCTCCGTGTTGCTATATTAATAATATTTTTTTGTTATCTGTGCGGCTATTAAGAGCTAGTGGCCAGTACCAATGAAACTATAAATGAATTTATGATATCAGGAGATATCAAATTTTCTACGTTTTATTTTTCGAACTGACTACGCTATTGGCCTAGTAAGACTTTAACAGCTTCACCGGACTACTAAGGCGAGCGCTTAAGGCACTCAGCAGATTTAATTTTGACAACTAGCTCAAGGGTGCAGGGCACACCTCGGGTTGGACTGTTGTTTTGTTTATGCAATTCGCGACCTAATTGAGCTAACCTAAGCTAAGCTAACTATTCATACATATATGAGTTGTTGAAACATATATGTGTACCAAGCATACATACCTCAACAACTCTGATATATATTTCGTATCGGATAATTTTCTAAACTATTTCAGTTTGATAAGGGAAAAAAAAATCCTTCCACTTGCATGTGTAAGCGTGTGTGCGTGCACGTGTGTGGAGGTGATATGTGTAAATGTTGTCACAGTGTTGTAAGATTTTGTGTCACTGTATCGCGCGAGCAGCGCACTCAAGGACTCCACGCCGAGGGAACGGACCTAGGCTTGAGCCGCTGCCGAGGGGGGCCCAGTCTGGTGTGCGGGAGCGAAATTTAACCCCAGACCACGGACCAGGGTGATCTGTGAAGTGGTCAGTACCAATGAAACTATAAATGAATTATTTCAGACGATATCAAATTTCCTACGTTATAAAACTGAAATATCCGGTGATATTTCACATCTAACAATTAGCAACTGTTATCAATATCATAGCCCGTACTAAAATGTGTTATGACCAAGTTCTTATAATCACATTAAAATTGGCTTAATCACCATCAGATATCTAAAATGGAACAAGAAGACGATTCACAATTTAAATTAGTAAGTCTTGTAAAAAATTAAGTCGGTAAATAAATATAATCTGTATATGCAATGAAAATATAGTTAGTTTGAGGCTTAATAACGACAAAAGTACTGAAAGTATCAACAAAGGACCATGACCATTTAATGCTGAATTTTTTGTAGATATGGTTCTAGGTGACTTGTTAGATTTGATTAATCCTTTGCCATTCTTTTTAATGGCCAACAAAACGGACGGGATACATCTATTGTCATTACTGTCTGTCTGTCTATTCGCGATAAACTCAAAAACTACTGATCGGATTTTCATGCGGTTTTCATCAGTAGATAAAGTGATTCATAAGTAAGGTTTAGGTGTCCAGGTTTTTTTTTATTACCATGGCGGGGTAATGTCCGCTGGTCCCGCTAGTTATATATTAAACTAGCTTCTGCCCGCGACTTCGTTCGCGTGGATAAGTTACTTTTGGTTAACGCTAAACGCAGCGGAAGCATTCAAGCGGAAAAAATACCCCGATTTTGAAACATTCTTCATTCGTACTCCGCTCCTACGTTTTAGCGTGATAATATATAGCCTATAACCTTCCCCGATAAATGAGCTATATAACACTGAAAGAATTTTTCAAATCGGACCAGTAGTTCCTGAGATTACCCCCTACAACGTCACAAACTCACAAACTTTAGCTCTTTATAATATTAGTATAAATGAACGTTTTGAATAATACAGGCACTTGAATTCGGGTTTTAGCGTGATGATATATATAACCTATAACCTTCCCCGATAAATGAGCTATATAACACTGAAAGAATTTTTCAAATCGGACCAGTAGTTCCTGAGATTACCCCCTACAACGTCACAAACTCACAAACTTTACCTCTTTATAATAATAGTATAGATGAACGTTTTGAATAACACAGGCACTCGAATTCGAAAATAATGTATGGTTCAAGACGAGGCAAAGTTACATTTACAATACATTTTTTTCATAATGTCACGTCACTATAACAGACAATATGTACCTAAAATTATGCAAGTCCGAAATGGATCCTCGCAATAGGATACTGTTCTGCCAGACAAATTATTTGTATTAACAGTTTGTACTTCCCGAGTATGTTATTCTCTTTGGCTGACTGGCTGAAACGTTTGAATTTAGTCTAAACTAGCTTTGCCTGCGACTTGGTCAGCGTGAAGCCTAATGTAAAAAAATAGCGAATGTATTAAGTCTATTTACTTATCCACTTTTCTCTCGTACTTGAGTCGCGTCGTCATTAAAATTATAATAACTTTTGATAGAGTGAACCGATTTTAATGAAACAAAGGCTAAGTCACTCCTGAAGATATGCTTTATGCTTTCTTGAAGAGGTTTTTTATCACGAACGCAGTATTTTAGCAGTGATGCGACTTCATACAAAAACGCAGACAGGCTGATATTTCTGAAATTGATTGAAGTGTATTTTATTAGTTATCCCTAGACACCTGCAACAATTTTTTTTATAAAAAATTAATAAATTGTGACACTTTGTATTTATTATATATATAGTATTTTTTTTTCATTCAAAAATTATTAACAATCTCTTGTATGTATAAATACCATATATGGAGTTAAAATCCGTATCCAACTACTGATCGCGCCCGACGTTGCTTAACTTCGGTGATCGGACGAGAACAGTGTTTCCAACACTGTATCCGACACGCTAAGCCAACGTGACGCGGTGTTCCCAGGCGGTCACCCACCCAAGTATTAACCGCGCGCGACGTTGCTTAACGTTTTCAACACTCTACCCCTTTTTTTATGTCATACGAGGCAAACGAACAGGCGGGTCACCTGATGTTACGTGATCACCGCCGTCCATAAACACTAGCAACACCAGGAGAGTCGCAAGTACCTTGCCAGCCTGTGTTTGGGGGCAGGGGGGAGAGGGGAGGTTAGCCTACGGCGCTCTCACTGACCAAACGAAACGCAACAATGCAAGCACTGTTACATCACGTCAGTGTTTCTGTGGCTCGGGTGGTACCTCGGGCGAGCCAACCCCTTCATACTGAAACCAGTAATATCTCTACCACCTACATTAATAAATGTTACGTCAAAACTCAACCGGCTACCTATTACAGTTAAAAAGATATATCTCTTTAACTGCAGAACGGATAACATAGGTTTAGCAATAAGGTTCTCTTATGTATACAGCATTACAAAAATAAACGACTAGGAACAAAAGACGATCCTGCCGGCCTGCTCTTTACCAACAAATTATCATATAATTCGTTGTGGTGGTAAAGTGGTTGGCTGGTGGAATATCGATTTCGATATGCACAAATTCAAACTCTGACACGTAATAAGTACGAAAGAGTTTTTCCGAATTTGTCTACTCTACCTCGTAGAGACTGCTCGTTTTTGCGGAATACAATCTAAGAAAGCGAAAATTTTCAAGCAAACTGCAGTAAAATGACATACGTCAACTCAAAAATGAGAAAAAGCATCGTAATTACGGATGCGTTCAAGTTGCTAATAGCAATTTGAAGTTGCGTTCATAATTACAGAAAAAGAAAACTGATATTTAGCTTTGTCCGTGCAATTTTTCTCTCCATAAAAACCTTCCTCAGAGTTCAAGGAATAAATCAAATCAAAAATTACTCGAATCGAGCCAGCCGTCTTTGAGTTTTGCGCTTAGCAACATATTTTGCAATTAATTTTTATTTAAGGATTATTATTATTATTATTTTTATGTATAAGGAAACCTATTGTTTTTAAATTAAAAGTATGTATATAAACGAATCACTTCATAATGGTTGCACTAATTGGACTAATTCTTTTTTTGTGTTTGGAATTGTCAGGTTGGCCTCCTGTCAACAAAATGTTTGTATAATTGTCGGTTTTTATATATGAAAATCGTGTCCAATTGGTTCGGAACTACCATACACCAGTTTCATAATGGCAATAAATGTATACAGTGACAAACCCGTCGCAATTTTATTTAATAATATGGCTAAATACAGTGTCTATCTTTTATTATCGTCGATTGGTTGATTACTCTGTTTGTCGCTGCGAGGTGTCAATTTATGTGGAAACAGTATAGCGGCCTTAAATTTGTTACTCTTTAGCAGCACCCAGCCGGTAATGCTCTAGCGACTCCCCTGGTGTTGCTAATGTCTATGGACGGCGGTGATTACTTACCATCAGGTGACTCGCTTGTTCGTTTGCCTCCATAATAAAAGAAAAAAAACTATTCCTCTCGGGCAGAAGCTAGTTTAATATAAAGTTAAGAAACAACGATTCCTATTCTTTCTGCAGAGTAATGAGACAAGCCGCATTGTTCTTATACTTTTCCCTCCGTATACGAAATATATTGTTAAGATAACCGACGCATACGTACATAGTATAAAATATAAAAATACTAGCGGGCCCGGCAGACGTTTTCCCGCCCTGGTTATGAAAAAATCTTTGACAAATTATATACCAAAACGTTCCTCATTAATCACTCTATCCACCGGTGAAAACAGTATGAAAATCCGAGCGGTAGTTTTTGAGTTTATCGCGAACAGACAGACAGACAGACGCGGTAGGGGACTTTGTTTTATACTATGTAATGACTAGCGGCTCCGGCGGATGTTATCCCGCCCTGATAATAAAAAAAAGGACCTTAACAAATTCTATACCTAGGCCTTCCTCATGAATCACTTCATCTACTGTTGAAAACCGTATAAGAATCTGTTCGGTAGTTTTTGACTTCATCGCGAACAAACAAACAGACAGAGAGACAGACGTGGCAGAGGACTTTGTTTTTTAATGTGTGGTGATCTGCTAAGGGTTTTAAATTAACAGATTTTATAAACTCACCACTGACATTACAGTTCTTCCCAATACTGTCCTCCTGGTCGCCCAAAATAGCGCTCACGCTGAACTTCAACAGCGGCTTCTTCTGTTCACTGTACTCTTCCCTCACCATATCTTCCGTTGTATAAGTCTTTCCATCTCTTTCACCCTCATCACCGGAGTTATCCTGGTAACCGTTCAGATTAAAACGTTTCTCCAACTCTTCGAGACGTCGTATACCGGATTTCTTGCAAGCGAACGGCGGGCAATCGTGACCGCAAATATGGCACCTTCTTGCCAAACTCGGTATATTTAAAACCTCCTTTTCTATACCTTTCCCATCGTTTGGTCCCTGGTAATAATCGCTATGGAAGTATAATTCATTTTTAACGTTATTATATGGTTCTTCTTCGTCCCTACTCTTTGAATCTTCATCGTTTTCTGTCTTAGCATCTTCTATCGATTCCTCGCGATTGTCATCTTCTGTTTCGACATGTTTCGCTTCGTCTACTTCTGGTGTATTCTCTCGGGAATAACTCTGACGCTGCATGTAGTTCTCGATCTGTTGATTTAGGTACTGATTGTGGAAATCGTTCTTCTGTTGGTGCAATATGTTGTCGACCAAAAACGGTGATGTCATGTTGAAATTCGAGTTTTTGTTGTAACACAGATTCTGTAGAGTTTTCAGCATAATGTTGTGGTCCAAATTCTTAACGAATCTTAGTTGGCCATTTTTTATATTGTCCATTGGGTACATAATAAAGACTTGAAAGTTATCAATAACGGTTATGCATTATTTTTCAAAAACGCGTTATTTATAAATAACGATGAAATTATTGTAATAACACACATCACTGTTACATAAATTAAAAAAATAGAGATTTTTAAATTTTCAGCTCGAAAATACGTAGCGTTCTAATCGATCCGAGCGTAAACACGTGCATACCGTACGAAGTTCCACCATCGACTGACTATAAGGGAGTGGTTCTAGAAAGGGGCGGGTATCAAAACGGACGGGGTGGCTTTTTGGCCGCTTCTGATAATCGTCCGTTTTACGTTGAACTGCCTAGATTGTTATTCCGTTCACGGTTTTAGAATAAGTGTCGAGACGTTATAGTTCATTTTAAAATTGACGATTTATGGACTTACAAATTTATGTTTACGGTCGTGTTGATATTCTACGCTTTAGTTGGAGAACTTTTCGCAAGTTTGCGGACTGTAAAATAAGTTTGTACGGTACGCATTAGTGGGTAATGTTTATATGTGTGTTATATTCATTACTTCTAGGATAAAAGGGAGTAGTTTTTTCTTTATGTTTTATATTGAATTTATTGACTCGCTTATTGTTAGTCTTGCTCTTTTGTGCTTCAGTTATTTGAATATTTCATTATAAAATACTCAAACTTATTTCAAGTAGTTTAAACTTATTGTCAACGTTTTCTGTGATAGTGGTTCGTCCACTGGGCGAGCACTCGTCGGAAGATAAAAATTGTGCCGTCACAGAGCGCCTGGCAGATGTGAAACACATGTGTAACGTAGTAAAGAACACTGTAAACACTATAGGTAAGCAAGTTCAGTGCGGCAAGAGAGATCGCGCCAGTCGCTTGCGCATGGCATCGCGTCGCCACTTCTCGCCACGCCAACAATCAGATGTTCCACATCAATAAATGCCACTTTTAGATTTATATTTTAGGGTCGTCACCATGACAATACACTACTTAGTAATTATAATTAAAAGTAGGACTATTGTGATTCATCTATACTTAATATTATAAAGAGGTAAAGTTTGTGAGTTTGTGACGTTGTAGGGGGTAATCTCAGGAACTACTAAACGGATTTTGAAAATGTTTTACCAATAGAAAGCCACGTTATCTGTGAGTGTCATAGACTATATATTAACTCGAAAAATGAAAAAACTTTTTTGTAGTAGTCGGATTTGCAAAGTAAGTCGGAGAAAAAACGGTTGATCGAAAACGTTTCTTACGAACGCTGACTTAACGATGAGGGATATATGATTGAGTTCTAGAGAAAAGTTGTAGACCTTGATAATGCCTATTACCGCCCAACGAAGTCTATCTATATAGTATACTAGCGGACCGGGCGGACGTTGTCCTGCCTTGATAATAAAAAAAATCCTAAAAGTCAACTGCAGCGCCACCTACCGTGTCCAATTGTCAATCTAAACCATTCTCGAATCTCCACAAACACACACAAAAAATTTCATCAAAATCTGTCCAGTCGTTTAGGAGGAGTTCATTCACATACACACGCACACAAGAAATATATATATTAAGATCTATATTTTGTAATATTGGTGGTTCTTTAAATAATATAGTTCGATTATTGTGCACGAGTGAAGTAGATGGGAAATAATTAATAATCGAGCACCTTATGGACAAAACAGTTCCAAGCATGAGGAGACTAAAGAAAAGAGTCCCTCAAGATCTACTTTAGATTTTAAATTACTAAGAGGACAAGTCACTGGACTTGTACCTCACGTTCCATCCATCACTACCTAATTATTGTTGAATGTCTCCTGGACAGATTGCAATAGAAAAAAAAAAAAAAATAATAATAATAATAATCGAGCAATATATGATATGGAACCTCGCGAATCGTTAAAAACGAAGTTCCAGGAATTCGGTATCGTAACCCTGCACTCCCAATACATTTTTGATAATTTAATGTATGTCCGTAAAAACTTTGAAAACTTGCATTTTGTAAAGTACCGGCATAATCTAAATACTTGAAACTGTAACAAACTGGTCGTCCCATGTTTCATAGTAGTTTCTTAGGTAATAGTGTTAGGTTTTACAATGAAGTCCCAAAACATATTACCGATTTGCCGGACTGTAAATTTAAGCGCCATGTCAAGCAGGTTTTAGTGACTAAAGGCTTATAGAGTGGATCAATATGTTAACGATGGTGATGTCTGGAATTGACTCCTCACTGTGCATCCACTAAAAACGGTATTGTAAATTAATATTATTAAATACTCGACAATAGCAGTAATAATTTGGAAGATTGGTTGCCAAAAACAAAACAACAAAAGTAAGCCACAGCGGTTCGAAGATAATAATATTAAAACTAAGAAAACAAATATGTCGGTCTGTCTACTCAATTTCACTATTAAAGTTATCATGATCGTAACGAAGTGTCGCTATGATTTTGAATTTTAAAAACAACACTAATTTTCATCCGAAACACAAAACAAAGTAAAACATGCGGACATCATCGCGGGAAAAAGCTATATTAGCTACTACTAAATAAATAATAATAAAAATATAAATTGTTAAAATACAAGAAGGATAATTAAGTTCAAACAATTTTATTGTAGACTAACCTCTGCCTGAGACTTCGTCCACGTGGAGTAGTTACTTTGGGTTAACGCTAACACGCAGCGGAAGCTCGCATAAGGAATAAAAAATCCCGATTTTTAAACATTCTTCATTGGTGCTACGCTCCTATTGGTCTTAGCGTGATGATATATAGCCTATAGCCTTCCTCGATAAATGAGCTCTCTAACACTGAAAGAATTTTTTAAATCTGTCCAGCAGTTCCTGAGATTAATCACACAAACTCACAAACTTTACCTCTTTATAATATTAGTATAAAATTAGTATAGAGTATTTATAAAGTAACAATGATTATGTAGTAATAACATATGAAATAATTCGTAGACCAATTAACACAAATCCACGCTTACTACGGCGCGTCGTAGACTCGTAGCGGTACGACGGGACGTCTTTGAATTCATTAAACGCAGTATAATACCACAGATAAAGATATTTAACATTTGAAAACGAAAGGAACTTATAATCTGTGCGTATTTACTTATCATCCTATTTACTTCTTTTTAGATAACTTGTAATCAAAACTCTTTGCACAATATTAAAAATATATAAGAATAATCAACACATTATCTCGCATAACAGAAATGTATAAATCCAATTCTTTGTAACCCGACTAATTACAAATATACGAGAGTATAAATAAATGATATCTATTTACAATTTACACTGTTTTATGAATTATTACTTTATGTCCTTGAAATAGGGAAGAAAATACTACGAAATATATGTATTTATTGATTACTGTAACGTAAAATTATATTTATATTTATTACACATTTAATTGGTTTATAATAGTACCGCGTACAATTGTTAGGAAATATTGCAATACCTACGGTATAAATGTATATTTACTATGTTATAATGAACCATATATATACGTTATCATGGCAGTTCATAAAGAAAGAAAAAACCATATTCACAGATGTAACATGAAATAAAACGAAACTGGCTGCAACAGAAATAGAAACTACGTTCGCACGTTTAAGAAAAAAGCGTTCCAATTTTGATATTAGCCACACCCCCCGTTTCGTTATTGGTCACTCGTCACACAACCGTAATGGCGAACGTCACGTTCGTATTTCGAATTGTTAAAAGCTTTTGTCCTTCGAAATAGGTTTTATTTCAGTTTGTACACAGACTCGAATAAGTTTCGTTAAAAAAGGTTGTAACTTATCGTGATATTGTATGAATAAGAGATGAGATTCAGTGGGTCAAATCGTTGATAATGGGAACAGCTTAGCTCAACTTGCTACATTATTTACATTACATTATATTTCATTATTATCTTTCTGTTTCTACTTATCTATATTAATATTATAAAGCCGTAGAGTTTGTTTGCTCGATCGCGCTAATCTCAAGAACTACTGCTCTGATTTGAAAAATTCTTACAGTGTTAGATAGCTCATTTATCGAGGGAGGCTAAGACCGATAGGAGCATAGTACCAATGAAGAATGTTTCAAAATCGAAGTTAACCTACGTATTATTTAAAAATATCTTCACTTTCTACGTAAACGTATTCGCGTGTTAAAGTTATCGTTAGCCCAAAGTACCTATTGCACGCGGATGAAGTCGCCGGCAGAAGATAGTTTTTTTTTTTTACTTTATTTTTGGCAACCAATCTTAGATTATTACTGCCATTGTCGAATAGTTAACAGTATTACAAGTTCTTCCATTCCATTTTTGGCAACCAGTCTTCTAGTAGACTATTACTGCCATTGTCAAGTGAGTATCGATATTACAAGTTTCTTGATATAACTTCAATGAACTAACAAGATGGTGGCCATCTTGTTAGAACTTTCCATGGAGTTTTTGTGGCATCTCAGAATTCATGGTCCGTGGTATTATTTTCCATTCACTTCACTTATGCACAATAAACAAACTATATTACATAAAACACCACCAATTTTACACAATATAGAGTCAAGTAACACAAGATTATAAATAAAAAATAAAATCCACTACATGACAGACCAAGATCCCGCCAAAAACTCCAGAAGCTAGTTATTTACATGTAGTAACAAGATATCTGTTCGCTCAGGTCTAGTAACGAAGTAAATGGGACTAAATTTGATGTTTCCTTTAATCGTACTGACTAATGTAACGAAATAGAATGTAAACTGAACATTAATCTGTCAATATATTTGAAAATTTCTGTAAAGTCTTCTGTCTCACTCACTCACTCAATTTTTTATATTGTATTTTTTTTAACAATTTTTTCATTGTTTTGTATATAGTTGTGGGTGGTACGTCCACGCGGAAGCTATTACTGGTTTCAGAATGAATGGGTCGGCTCGCTCGGGGTACTACCACCCGACCCATAGAAACACCCACGTGAAGCAACAGTGCTTGCAATAACCGGCAAGAAGGGAATTAAAATGGGACAATCTTGAACAATTTCCAAATCGACTAATAAATTAAGGGTACTTGTGTATTAAAATGCACCGGGCTCGCTGACTGCTGCCGCGGCCGGCTCGCTTTATTTTTTTCGCAAGACTAACCTAACCAAACTCTGACGAAAATGTTTTGTTAACTAAAAAATCATCATGTTGGTAATATACAAAATTACCAATGATAGTTCGGAAATGACACATAACCTCAAAACTTTGATCATAAATATCTTAGTAACTGTGACTTTCCGCGGGGAGGGGAAATCACCCCTTTCTCCCGCTGCTTCCATCCCCTCCAATCTTTACTTCAAGATGCGAATTTCAAATGCAGCCCTTTAAAACACTTTTAGATTCCAAAAGTCTTTATTTAAAAACAAAGTATTCAATAAGATTTAGGTGGAAAATGGGTTTATATAGAGTTTAGGATAGAATTTCCTTTTTTTTATTTTGGTTCTTTTATTTCGGTTTGGTAAGGTTAGGTTAGATTTGCGAAAAATATAACGGTGCATTTAATACACAAGTACGAAATGAAGTTCTGAGGTAATAGACATAAAAAAATATTATCAAATTGATAGCCTTCTTCTTATGGTCGGTTAAAAAGATATGATACATTAATTTTTACAACATTTTATATATTAGCAATATTGAAGATAACGCAAACCAGTGACAAGGTCTCTCTTAGACCTTACTTGGTCAACTATCTCCCAACAGACTACTATTAATTCGTAGATATAAAACGACAGTGAACAGACAGACAAAATCACATTAGAAATGACAATAAATACCACTGATTCATAATGAATAAAGCGTAAGAAATCGTTCACAATAGAATTCGAACCCCATAGCTATATATAAATTGCATACACATATTTATGCAATTTAATTAATTCGATACAGACTGTTAGCAGAAGGGGTTGAACGTCAAAACAAGCTTATAATTACGCCTTGAATTATCGAAGCAGGCAGAGTTTTATTCGATTTTTGTGCTTATTAATAAAACATGCTAACCTTATTACTTCACAACCTTTTTTGAAGTTATACTTCCTTTGGCGCGTTTGGGAAAAATGATGAGAGTAACGAGTTGACTAAAAACGGTTATAGTGTTAATCTATATGCCGTAGAAGTGGGAGCGAAATGTATACCATTAAAATCTCACTATAGCTTACTCAAAAACCACGGTCTATCCAGAACTGCAGTAAGTTCTATACTAGAACGAGCCTCTAAAGCTGCACTAGCAGGTTCATACCAGATTTGGATAGGCAGGAGAGAAGCACGGGTAGTTAATGTGAGCATTAATGTACATTCGAAAGGGGCCCCTTAAACCTACACCCGTGTCACAAGTCTCGGGAACTATTCGGAGCTTCTCTCGTTGCCACGCGATGGATCCGTATCCGCACGGTGAATCCATGGTACGCTAAGTAGTACGTCTCTCTAATGTATTGAGTAAATGCGCTGACAAAACTGAACAATTGTAACCCAACAACGACGTGCGCGACCGTTATACCTCCCTACGTCCCCACTACTTTGTAGACTTTACACTATAAAAGTCACCAAGATTAACGGTAGATTAAACAATTGGCAATTAATATTGAAAACATCTATTTTTCACATCTGACAGTGGCATAATTGCCTACGTAACCGAAAATCAACATTAGAATACTACATTCTGAATTAATATTCGAATTTTTTACTAGCGGGACTATCAGACATTGTCTTAGCCAGATAATTTAAAAAGAATGCCCGAATCGGACTGCAGCCAGTGGCGGATTTGCCCTAAGGCCCAGGAGGCCCAGGCCTAGGGCGGCCAGATATTAAGGGCGGCCAATCGTGACAAAAAATTCACTGATGATAACAAGAAATAACTCAAAGTACGTAAATATTCTAAAGCAGTGTGTTTCAAAGTGTGGGTCGCGGCCCCCAAGGGGTCGCGAAGCTTCTATAGCGGAGTTGCAAAAGGTTGGAAAACCTACTGCAGTTAAAAAAAAAACAATAAAGTTTTATAAGATTTATTAAGAAAAATGTTAACTAAAGGACATAATCATTTGTATGAAATAAACAAAACACTTAGGAGAACTCTTATATATTTATCCAAACCCTAATTATGAAATATGTTAAATTGAATATTTGTTACAAAATAAAATACATGAAAGAAAAATAACGGGCAGGGGGGTCGCGAAATATTTTTTCGTACTAAAGGGGCCGTGTCAAGAAAAAGTTTGAAAAACACTGTTCTAAAGGCTCGCGCACATTATGGTGGGCCGCACTGCACTGCATCGTATAACGATAATCTTCTTAAATCACTTTTGTACTTTTTATAAATAAAATATAGATAACTAGCGGTCCCGGCGGACGTTGTCCTGCCTTGATAATAAAAAAAAATCTAAATGTCAACCGCAGCGCCATCTACCGGGTCCAATTGTGAATCTAAACCATTCTCGGATCCACTCGAACACGCACACAAAATTTCATCAAAATCGGTCCAACCGTTTAGGAGGAGTTCAGTGACATACACACGCACAGAAGAAACTTATATATAAAGATGTAATGTGAAGTAATTATTTCGTTCATATAAAATGTACGTATAAGTTATATCTTACATATAAGTGATTTAGGAAGAATAAATAAAAAAAACTAGCAAACTCGTAGATATTATAGTTAACGAAATTTCTGGATCGATTTCGGTAAAAGTTTGCGAAAAAGTAAATTCATTATGTACTCAACATGATGGATGTTGAGAAAGAAGTGGCTGGTACTTACTACATGGCCTGGGGCCTAGGGCGGCCAAGACTGCAAATCCGCCACTGCAGCGTCATCTACCAGTTCCAATTGCGAGAGTAAACCATTAATTGATCCACTATACCTAAAAGAAATCAACAAAATAAGTACAGGAGTTCGGTGATAAACATACATACAGATTAATTGTACGTACGAATGTCATCATCATTACATAGTATAAAACAAAGTCCCCTACCGCGTCCGTCTGTCTGTCTGTTCGCGATAAACTCAAAAACTACCGAACGGATTTTCATGCGGTTTTCAGCGGTGGATAGAGTGATTAATGAGGAACGTTTTAGTATATACTTTGTCAAGGATTTTCTCATAATCAGGGCGGGAGGACGTCTGCTGGGCCCGCTAGTAATAATATAAATTATTGACATTCTCTATACTGGCGAAATTGTGTATTGCTTACACACGGCGTCATATATTAAAGATGAAGAAGAAATTATTGACACTCGCAAATGTTTTTACGACACCAATTAAACATTGAATAAGCAGACAAACAAGAAATATTGATATCAGTGAAACTCATTAGTGTGGAGTATTGATATATAAAAACCCAAGATGCACATTCAACGTCTCAAATTCGTCTGCATAAAATGAGTGCACGATTACGAATTCTGAGCTCAATTCAAATAGTATTTCGTCACTCACGTCTTTGTACTTTTTGTACATTGCTTTGTAAAAATAACTTTAAATAATTCACATAAGGTTTAATTTGCAAAAACATAAGTTTCTAATATAACTATAACTACTTAGGTAGAGTTTGTGGCTGGATCTTGGAATGCCATGGTCTTTATATTTTATCCATAAAGATGTGTTATTTGGCTCTATTTTGTGTAATGTTGGTGGTGCTTTACGTAATATAGTTCGGTTATTGTGCACAAGTGAAGTGGATCGGAAATAATACCACGGACCATGGATTCTGACTTGCCACAAAAACTCCCAGGAAAGTTCCAACAAGATGGCCACCATCTTGTTAGTTCATTGAAATTATATCAAGAAACTTGTAATATCGATACTCACTTGACAATGGCAGTAATAGTCTACTAGAAGACTAGTTGCCAAAAATAAAATAGAAGAAGAACTACTTAGGTATATCGATGTGTTTTTGGGGACGGTTTTGAGCGTTACTTTTATTCGAGACTGTGCTTCTTGGATTTTTAATTATCAATGGTGTGGAGAAATATTTCACTAAAACTAAATTTGAACTCTCTATATTGAAAACTTAAAATATTTAATTAATAAAATATAACACTGACCCCAATTGAATCGTGGTTGTCACAATTATCTAAACTGTTGTGCACACGTGTTAGCGTCCATTGTCTTTTTCGTTACACTTAAAATGCATTAGTAACACAGGATTCAAATACGCGGCGATCATCCCTATATAATTTATAATTTTTATACCATAATATTTATGAGTTCACGCTTATAATTAATGGGGTAAACGTTTATGTAACTGTGGATCTAATTTTAATATTACTCAATGCTTCACGGGATTAGAATTATCTGTGATTAACTTAGAATAAAGGATATAGATTATAGAAATATTGCTCTTTTTATTCTATTCATTTTATATACTTTAATACTCTTTTTTGTATATTCCGCTTCTTGTATACTTTGGCAAAGAATCATCTAGATTAAACATCTTTAGGCATCTGTTTTACAAATTAGTGTGTTAAAAAATACCATTTCCAAAAACCTTACGTGAACTTGGTAATATTTCCTCGAAAAGGTACAATTATTCAACCTTGTCTGACTAAATTTACTACACGTATTTTTTTTTTGTTAAAACATTTGTTTAATTCACCACTAAAATATCTTGAACAAAAAAAAGATAATGTATGTATGTAAATAAATTAAAGGGCTGATGAAATATTGCTGAAAATAGAATATTTTTTATATTAATTTAATACGCAATAATTATAAGTATTACAGAGACATCTATTGACAAGTAGATTTATAGTAAAAACCGAAGCGACATCTATCATTTAATAAGTAAACAAAATTCATGGTGATTTAGTTTACTCACAATAATAATTTTATCAATTATAGTATTCGTTTCATATTAAGAATATTATAATTTTGTTAAAGGAGATACAAAAGATTTCTGTATTATATTTAAAATAAATTTATATCATAGAACGCATATTATCATAAGAACGCATCCATTACTTCTCCAGTCAAAGTTCGAGAAGCTACATCGTTATTTAAAAAAAATAACGCCAGCCAATAAAGTTTGAATTTTCATCTCACCGGCCGAATACGTTGTTGTGATTGGTCGAACGATTAAACAGGTGCTATGCGTCATCCGCCATAGCTTTGATTGAATTTTGTGAAAGAGCTTTGTGAAAGATTTTTTAATTGTTTTGTGATAAAACAGTTTTATTGTGAATCAAATGTGCTGTCTATAAAGATATGACTGAGTGGTATAAAATGAAGACTGCTGGAGATAACAAACATAATTCATCGGAATTGTCCGTTGATACATCAAGCGATATGACAGACCCTTACAACATATTCTCGGACAATTTGAGTCCCATCCCGGCTTCTATTGTGCCGAGGAAGTTGGATTTTAGTTCTTTCAACGATGACGATGACTTGCAGGGTGCATCCCCTGCGCCTATCTCTCAAAGTCCTCCTTACAAGCGAGTTAGAGCTTTGAGGTATGTACAATGTTTGATCGCTTTCCCTTTTTACGATTCTCGTCACAAAATACCACGTTATACGAAAAATGTGTATGTAAGTAACGTTTGCTGATTCATAACAAACATTAAAAGACGAGGAAACTACAGTTTATGATCATGTATTATATCGTTCGTTTACAATTCCTAAGTTACATAACTTACAGCTAATAGGGTGATACTTACTCGAAAATTTAAACGCCATATACTATGATATGATATCACATAACGTGATACTAGGGATACATAAAAGATATTGAGTAATTGATTTCTATTTTTGATTATAACTACTATACTAAGGATGTGTTCAGAGATGTTTTAATTGTATACTCGTTCAAATAATGCTCAGACAATTTTCTCAATCTAGCCGACCTTGAAATGTCCAGTATATTATAGTCATGTTAAACTTTCTAATTTCTTTTCTAAAACCAGAGCAATACAGTAACTGTATAGTAAAATATGTATTATTTAATTAATCATACAATTTTTAAAGTACCAATCTGGTACCTAACTGATTTACTACGGAGAATCTCTTTAGACATTATTGTTATGTGAACATCAGGTTGACTTTTCAGATTTTTGCAAATAAACATGTTACAGGTGTCTTGGAATAAGTAATAAAAAACATTTCAATCATTTTTAGAAATGTCTATCTTTCTATTTGTTTGAACATGCATCACTGCTAAAGTACTACATTCGTAATAACATAAAATCATAAAGCACATCCTTGAGTAACATTTAGTCTTGGTTTCATTAAAATCGGTTCAGCCTATCAAAAGTTATTGTATTTTAATGACAATGCAACTTAAGTGCGAGAGGAAAGTAGATAATGGACTTAATTCACTTAGATTATTTTGTTAGTTACAGTTTTTTTTTACATTAGGTTTCACACTCCTCACGGACAGAGTTATGGGCACAGCTAGTATGTTAATAAACATATTGTATTTACTATATGTTTGAATATAGGTGTGTGTTGGCAGATGCACTCACTCTTTTACTTTGAAGCAATACTGCTTCATCAATACAGCATTACTAATTGTTAGTGTGTTCGGAGACCGTGTCATTTGATCTAGGTTAGTATCTTTGAGAACAAGTCATAACTTTTGATGTAGGACAACAAATATGAAACTATAACATGTTGGTAGGACTATTTTAAAGCCTGCCTGCGTAGCTACTAGGACTGTTGATAAAATATTGATATATCGAAATATCGATATTTTTTAGTAATATTTTTTTGGGCGATATATCGATATTTCAATATTAAAATTTGGATATCGGTGGTCGATATTATTTATTATATACATCATCATCTCCTTACCCCTATCCCACCTAGGTTGAGTCGATACAATATGTTTTCCTTTTCCACTCTCCTATGTCAGATATAATCTCAAAATTCACACCTTTTATACCCATGCTACTTTTCACGCACTGTATCCATACCTTTTTCGGTCTCCTCTACTCTTATATATCTTCACCTTCATACTTAACTATTCCAGTTATAAGTCCTTCATCTCTCTTTATGACATGCCTTTATCATGTATCATTTTTATAAATATCGATATATCGAAAATCCGATATTTTTAAAAATATCAACAGCCCTAGTAGCTACCACCCTCGAGTTGATAATTTGTCTCCAAGCACCTATGGATGTGTTATAGCAACTGTACTTGACAGCCAGTCTTTCTTGGCTTAGGGTGTTTACCATCTGAGACCGCATTGGCATTCAACATCAGGTTAGATCGTGATCCAATGCTAAAACTTATACAGTGTTATTACAAAAAAGTTAAATACTTGGTTTAAAAAGGTTACGAATTAAATGCACCACGTTTGCTCGGGGCAAGTTCACATTATCCTTTTTCGCAAGTATGACCTTACGTAACCAAACGGTGCATTTATTATGAAACCTTTTTAAAGCAAGTATTTAATACATATTTAACTTTTTTGTAATAACACGGATAAAGATCAATAATAAACTATTTAGGCATTATTATTATCATTATTATACTGTGCAGGCTTGAATCCTGTATCACTGGGACCAGTATAGATCTATTGTGACCGGTTCACATTGCTGAAGCTCCCTTCCTAGTCCTATAGATAGCATTTATATACTAAAGGACTTTTTAAGTTGAGAGCACCTGTACCTCATTGGTAGTAATACATGCTTTCCCAAAATTTGGTTGTAGGTGGACTTCAATGGATCATGTTCATTCAAGAGCTGTTTTGGAGTGTCATCTATGCTGTCAATGCATATGTTACCGTTTTAGGTCAAGTTTACATTAAATGAGAGTGTAGACAAATGTTAAAGCTAATATAAAAAATAATTGCTTGTTTGATAAGTAAGCTTGCTTACTTGCTTGCTTGCTTAAGTATTAGTCTAAAAATAATAATAGAGCCTTTTGAAGTGAAACTTCTAATACGGCTTCCAACAAGGTTCCTTAAACGTTTAACGCTACCATGGAGGGAGTATGAAAGCACTGTTGCGTTAGCTCCTGGGGAGGGGGAATAGAAAGAGACAGAGCTAGAAAAATAATCAAACATTTTGTATCTTACTTTAGTTATCATAATCCCATTGTAAATGTTGTAGATTTGGATATTTCTCCACTGGAAAATGATAATTAAAAGATGCGATCAATTGTGAATTGTAAGCAATGTTAATAAAGTTTGTCTTAAAGAAACGATATGATTTCACTAAAAATCAATTTCTACCCCTTCCTATTTTCATTTCCACATTATGAAGTTTCACTTCTTCCGCCTGGGACTCCAGCACTATTTTTTTAATTTCCGAATATGCTACATTTTTTTTAAATGATTTGTTTACTATATAATGACTCGCTCTTCTGTGTGCCTCTTGGCATAGGCCTCCTCCAGCTCTCCATTGAGCCCTGTCCTTTGCTACAATTCGGACCCAAAGTCAATCGGATTTAACTATTCATGTTATTTATGTTTTGTAAAAATATATAACATAAAAAGATAAACCAGATCGAGTTTCTTGCCAGCTCTTCTCGATGACTGGGTTGTTTTCCTGAACCGGTGGTCGTTTTGACGTTCATAAGCGCCTTCTCAGGGCGTAAATTGAATAAAGGATATTTTGATTTTGGATGTCATCAGTCCATCTTGCTCTCAGACGTCCCTGCTTTCTTGTACCGTGCGATTTGATTTTCTATGACAAATAGAGAGGTGATTGTATACTTGTTGTTTGTGTTAAAAATTTAGGGTGTAAACACCTGCAAGCAATAAATTTCGAGAATATATTTTATGGAGCTAGTACTGTGTTCCTTAGTTTAAGTTATAGAGGGTGCCTATTTTATTTAATAGAGGCTTTGAGCTCTGAAGGGAAGGGAGCAGATTATTTTTTGAAATTATAAAGGTTTTCACTTTATCCAGGTTTGTGTTATCGATTTCTGCTTTATAAGAAAATACTTTATTTGGGATCTATAGAAAATATTTTTTATTTATTCTCTATTGCTCGCAATCTCAGTTTTCAATGATGGTTTTCGTAGTGATATAGTTGAAGGGCTAGAAGGAAAAGAAAAACTTGCTGCGTCCATTTTTTTTTAAATTGATTTTTTGTAGTTTATGCCCCCACAAAAATACTCATTTCATAATATGACTATCAAAAACAAGTGTAAAGGCATTGTGACACTTTTTTTTTTTAGCTAAGTTTGTGACTTGACAATGTCGATCATTATTATTATTTGGCAAATGTTATACAGAAAACATTTCCAAGTACTTATAGCATACAAAATTTCCTTTCAAAATTATTCATTCTAATATATTCAGGTCTACTATAAAATGCTTTCAATATGTAAATTGTCTCTCCTCTAAACATTTTTAAATATGACTTAGCCTGTTTTTCCTTTTAGCCCTTCATTTTATAAAGAACTAGACCCTGCCCGCGACTTTGTCCGCTTGGAATAGTTATTTTGGGTTAATGCTAACATGCAACGGAAACTCTCAAGAGGAAAAACAAACTGTTTTTGTAACATTCTCCATTGGTGCTTCGCTCCTACTGGTCTTAGCGTGATATATAGCCTATAACCTTCCTCGATATATGAGCTCTCTAACACTGAAAGAATTTTTCAAATCTGACCAGTAGTTCCTGAGATTACCCTCTACAACCTCACAAACTCACAAACTTTACCTCTTTATAATATTAGTATAGACGAGAGAGCACCTTCTTGCATGATGATATATAGCCTATAGCCTTCCTCCATAAATGAGCTATATGACAGTGAAAGAATTTTTCAAATCGGATAAGTAGTTCCTGAGATTACCTTCTACAACATCACAAACTCACAAACTTTACCTCTTTATAATATTAGTATAGACGTGACAGCACCTTCTTGCATGATGATATATAGCCTATAGCCTTACTCCATAAATGAGCTATATAACAGTGAAAGAATTTTTCAAATCTGACCAGTAGTTCCCGAGATTACCCTCTACAAAGTCACAAACCAACAAACTTTACCTCTTTATAATATTAGTATAGACGAGATAGCACCTTCTTGCATCATGACATATAGCCTATAACCTTCCTCGATAAATGAGTTATATGACAGTGAAATAATTTTTCAAATTTGACCAGTAGTTCCTGAGATTACCCTCTACAACGTCACAAACTTTACCTCTTTATAATATTAGTATGGACGAGAGAGCACCTTCTTGCATGATGATATATAGCCTATAACCTTCCTCGATAAATGAGTTATATAACAGTGAAAGAATTTTTTAAATCTGACCAGTAGTTCCTGAGGTTAGCCTCTACAACGTCACAAACTCACAAACTTTACCTCTTTATAATATTAGTATAGACGAGAGAGCACCTTCTTGCGTGATGATATATAGCCTATAACCTTCCTCGATAAATGAGTTATATAACAGTGAAATAATTTTTCAAATCTGACCAGTAGTTCCTGAGATTACCCTCTACAACGTCACAAACTCACAAACTTTACCTCTTTCTATTATTAGTATAAACGAGAGAGCGTCTTCTTGCATGATGATATATAGCTTATAACCTTCCTCGGTAAATGAGTTATATAACAGTGAAAGAATTTTTCAAATCTGACTAGTAGTTCCTGAGATTACCCTCTACAACGTCACAAAGTCACAAACTTTACCTCTTTATAATATTAGTATAGACGAGAGAGCACCTTCTTGCAGGATGATATATAGCCTATAACCTTCCTCGATAAATGAGTTATATAACAGTGAAAGAATTTTTCAAATCTGACCAGTAGTTCCTGAGATTACCCCTTACAACGCCACAACATCACAAACTCACAAACTTTACCTCTTTATAATATTAGTATAGACGAGAGCACCTTCTTGCATGATGATATATAGCCTATAACCTTCCTCGATAAATGAGTTATATAACAGTGAAAGAGTTTTTCAAATTTGACCAGTAGTTCCTGAGATTACCCTCTACAAACTCACAAACGTTACCTCTTTATAATATTAGTAGATATTAGTTACGAAAGTTTCAAAGACAAGCGATTTATAACATGTTCTGAATGCATAAAAAATGTACTATCCTGGGAATTTAATACATAAATATAATTATTGTTTTTCTTGCAAATACTCTATTATCTCTTGTTCAATACAGAATAGGTACAACAATAAAAACCCAAATGAAAAAAATAAACTCAGCAGATAAGAATTACACATTGTTTACATGATTATGAAAAACAGTCTGGACTTCCCGCAAACGGTTACCTAAAATATTCATGTTTAAACATGTTATAACAGGTCCAATCACTCTCAACTGGCCTCGTTATATTAGTTGTCAAACAGGTTTATTTCAAAAATACTGTTCATTATATAGGCACTTTTGATTTTTTTTTTACTCGCAATCTGATCATTTAAATTAGAAGGCACTTTAAATTTATATAGATAAATAAGATTCTATTGCCGAATGTATGTAATTGCATCATGTCAGAACGGCTGCGTCTATCTGGCTATATATTTTTGATGGTCGCGTTGAGCGGTATTTTTGCAGGAGATAATTTATAATTTCGCGTCATGACATGCCACGTAAGCATGAGCAGCCGTATAGCGCTTGCGCGGCTCGCGTCTAGGGTCACGGTATCGAATGAAAAGTATCGATACTGTACTCTCATGAGTAGTATTGAACTGTAAGGTCAAGTTCAATTTTTTTCTGTAATTCTTTCGATACGATACTTGACAGATAGTACTCATAGAGTAAAAGTATTGAATACAAAGATCAACTACTAGCCGACCCGTGCCCACTTCGTTGGGCGGTAATAGGCATTATCAAGCTACAACTTTTCTTTAGAACTCAATCATATATCTCTCATAGTTAAGGCAGCGTTCGTAAGAAACGTTTTCGTTCGACCATTTTTTCTCCGAATCCCCAGATATTACCCCCTACAACCTCACAAACTTTACCTCTTTATAATATTATTATAGATAATATAGTTAGTTAATAGCTTCTGCTCGAAATTTCGTACGCGTGGAATAGTTCTTTTGGGGTAACACGCAGCGGAAGTTCTTAAAAGGAAAAAGACCCCCGATTTTAAAACATTCTTCATTGTTACTCCGCTCCTATTGGTCTTAGCGTGATGATATATAGCCATGACATTCACAAATAACGTGGCTTTCTATTGGTAAGAATTTTCAAAAGATATTTTCACACGTTTAAATAAAAAATAAAATAGCTGTCTATCTTCATAGTTTTGCTTGTATTGAATTGGACGTATTCTTCTCGTAACGTTAATTTATTGTCTGGTGAGAAACTCGGAAAATGTTAATTTTGAGGTATTTCTTTTTTTTAATTAAAGGTGCCATGTAACCCACTTAATCGTTAGTCGAGTACAGAATGAGAGATATTTGATAGCGATCAACCTTTAAAACAATATAGTTTAAAGTTTTATTATCGTTTTGTTTTTGCGAAATACGTAATTGGGGCGGCCCGGTATCCGGTTCCGGCCTACGCATCGAATACTCGAATTTCGGTTAGAAATCCGTTTAAACACAGTTACTTTAGCACAATGACGACGAAACATATGATTCGAAACAGCTGACATCTGCCAAACATGTGAAAAAAAAAATGAGTTCACACTACACCCACCGGCAAAGGTGCAGTGCGTAAAAAAACACGTTGTTCATCCGACTTCAACTTTGTACGAGAGATGTTAAAACTCGTTTTGGAATGTACACGTGAACTGTATTTTTTAACGTACCTGCGTTCCAAGGTGTACAATGAATGTCATTGTATAAATGAAGTTATCCTCTCGGGTTTCTCGAAGGTTCTATTATTATTCTCATCTTTACTGACGTTATTTCGATCTTCTGTCGAAAACCCTGTAGATATAATTAAGTTAATAAACTGATATGCGATGATATATTTTTGGTACAATTGTAATCCTTACGAATATTATAAACTAACTGACCCGTGCCCACATCGTTGAGCGATAAACATCTATAAAAAACTACTTTTTGTGACATAAATATAAAATTTCGACATATGCTGTCGGTGACTTTTTTGTAGGCATTATCAAGCTCTACAACTTTTCTCTAGAACTCCATCATATATCTCTCATAGTTAAGGCAGCGTTCGTAAGAAACATTTTCGTTCGACCGTGTTTTCTCCGACTTACTTTGCAAATACGACTTCCACAAAAAAGTTTTTAAATTTTTCGGGTTAATATATATCCTATGACACTCACAAATATCTTGGCTGTCTATTGGTAAAAGAATTTTTAAAATTGGTTTAGTAGATCCAGAGATTACCCCCTACAACGTCACAAACTTTACCTCTTTATAATATTAATATAGACTAGCTGTGCCCGCGACTTAGTCCGCGTGGAACCTGATGTATAAAACAGTGACTAATAAAGTCATCTGAATGTATTAAGTCTAATTACTATCTACTTTTCTCTCGTAGTTGAGTCGTGTCGTCATTAAATTAACAATAACATTTGATAGACTGTACCGATTTTAATGAAATAAAGACCTAAGTTACACTCGATGATATATATGCTTTATGATTTCCTTGGTGAGGTTTTATTGTAGCCCAAGGTAACTATTCCACGTGGGCGAAGTCGCGGGCACAGGCTAGTTGGTGTTAAAATCGAAATGTAGAGAATTGATTATGCAAAAAATGTCTTTTTTTGATGACTCTTTTTTTAGATTTTTTTTTTCTAAATTATGAATTATTGTATGATTTTATTTTTATCATTACATAGTATAAAACAAAGTCCCCTACCGCGTCCGTCTGTCTGTCTGTTCGCGATAAACTCATAAACTACCGAACGGATTGTCATGCGGTTTTCACCGGTGGATAGAGTGATTGATGAGGAACGTTTTAGTATATAATTTATCAAGGATTTTTTCATAATCAGGACGGGACGACGTCTGCCGGGCCCGCTAGTTTATATAAAAAAAATCAAATTACGATTTTATAGTGTCAGAGATCAATTCCTTGAATCGATTGAATGTTTAATATCGATTTTTCAGAATTTCGAAATCGATGAATCGATCTCCGATCGCTATCCCTACTATCGACTATAAATTCCTTATTTTTATACTTGCAAAGTCCTGCGCATGAATCAATAAGGAAACCAGCACAGATAAAAAATACCTATACATACAAATGTTTCAGTAAATTTCTGAAACGACTAAACAAGTTTTATTGAGGATTTTACAGGCATAAAAAGTAGATGTCATATTGTAACGCTTTTAGATAGCTGTTAAGAAATTCTCAAAAAATTAAGTAACTTGATATTTATGAAAATGTTATATAAAGAATAATTAAATAGCTTTCCTTATTTTGTCTATTTACAGGCTCTTCGATAGTCCACACACACCGAAAACACTATTGGAGAAGTGTTCAACTCCATCCCATCACCCACCGCGGACGAGGCTATTTCCACCGAAGATCAATGTCAAAACTTGTAAGAAACTACTGCATTTATTATTTCATCTATTTATCTGTTAGTCTTTACTAATATCTATACTAATATTATAAAACTGAAGAGTTTCTTTGAATGCGATAATCCCAGGAATTATTGACCCGATTTGAAAAAAGATTTCTGTGTTAGATAGCTCGTTTGGCGGTAAAGGCTATTTATTATATAGCATCACGCTGAGACCAATAGGAGCGGAGCACCAATGAAAAATGTTTCAAAGTCTGGGTCTTTTTTCTCTTTTCAGAGCTTTCGCTGCGAATTAGCGTTAGCCCAATGTAACTATTCCATAAGCATAAAGTCGCGAGAACAGCTAGTAGTATATATGTCGGAATTTCAATTCGCCTGCTTCAGGGTATTATACTCCTATTACATTCTTAAAATAGGTCGTATTTCCTATCTTTAATTATTTTAACTTCAATGTATCTAAAAATATGTATGTTAACTAACCCCTTGGCTGATTTTTAAGACTCAGATCTCAAAATAGTAGATCGTGTTTTTATTAAATATCTAGCTAATTTTTTCAAATTATAATTTATACGTTACATCATTTGTTATTTTTGTTGTACCCAGTGGTAATTTTAATGTTCATTAGTGCCTTCTTAGGATCATATACAGATAGACAAAAATAATAACTTCAGAATATATATATATATATATATAACTTGAGAAATTCTGATTTTAATGTTGTAAAAGTTCTACTTTCCGACATATATACTATTAGCTGTTCTCGCGACTTTGTCCGCGTGCAACAGTTAATTTGGGCTGACGTTAACTCACACTGAAAGCTCTCAAAAGAAAATAAATAAATCCGCTCTTATTGGTCTTAGCGTGATGATATATAGCTTATAGCCTTCCTCGATAGATGAGCTATGTAACGCTGAAAGAATTTTTTAAATCAAACCAGTAGTTCCTGAGATTAACACATTCAACCAAACAAACAAACCCTCCAGCTTTATATTTATTATTAGTATAGATTTATTGTCCTAGAAAGGAGACAGATTGTAGTACAAAGTATGCAGAAAAAAAATGATATCTTTATTTGATATACAGTTATTAAAGTTTGAAGTGAATTAAGATTTTTATAATCACTACAAGAAACTAAGTAACCAAAGTAAGTTCATTTCTTTCAATACTTGTTTGCCTTGTTATAATTTGTTCTGATTAGTAAGACGAAGCTTATCAATTTTTAACAAGGAAATCAATGAAAACAATGAAAATTAAATCTTTTGTCAGGTATGCCCTCGGGTTCCAGCCACCACCTTCATCCACCGTCAGGAGATGACGACAGTGCCATTGGCAGCCTCCCACCGGACGAGTTTGACGAGTCACGGACCACTCTCAACAGACCGATTGTGAACATCAATCCCTTTACACCTGACGGTAACTAATACTATATACTATTTTTTTTTGACAATCAATCTGGGAGATTATTACTGTCATTGACGAGTGGATAATGGTATTACAAGTTTCATGCGATCATTTCAATGAACTAACAAGATGGTGGCCACTCTCTCACAGAAAACCGACGTGAAGTAACAGTGCTTGCATTGTTGCGTTTCGTTCGGTCAGTGAGAGCGCCGGAGGCCCACCTCTTTCCCCCCTTTCCCTTCCCCTTTCTCCTTTCCCTACCCCTCCCCTTTCTCCTTTCCCTACCCCTCCCTTATACACAGGCTGGCAACATGGTGATCAGGTGACCCAATTGTTCGTTTGCCTGCTTTTACCATAAAAAAAAATTTTTCCTGGGAGTTTTTGTGGCAAGCCAGAATCCATGCTCCGTGTTATTATTTCCGATCCACTTCACTTGTTCATAATAACCAAACTAAATTTTTTTAGGTAATGGTATTAGGTAACAGGGTCCTAAAGGATATTATTACCTATTTACCGGATTGTGGATTTACGGGCCATGTCAAGAGGGTTTTGGTGTCAAAAGGCTATTATAGAGTGGATCAATATGTGAACGATGGTGACGTCTGGAATTGACTCCTCTCTGTGCATCCAATAAAAACGATTGTATGATGTATTGGAAATATATATGTTAAAAAGATGTACCCGATCGAATCTCTTGCCGGTTCTTCTCGATGAGTGGGTTGTTTATCCGAACCGGTGGTAGTTTTGACGTTCATAGGTGCCTTCTTAGGGCCTAAATAAAGGGTTTTTGATTTTGATATTATGTTCGACACCACCAACATTACACAATATAGATATTTTCAATGAACTATATGTATGTTATCTTTTTTTTTTTCTATATAACCGTGGTGTGTTCTAACAATAAATATTATTTCCTTTCTTTTTCTATGTAATTTTTAATTGATTATACCATTTGCCCAGGTCAAGCGTTGAACAAGAAAAAGCGTGCGTTATCAAAGACTCCTACGTGGGGCGATATCAGTCCAGAACAACCGGCCAAGAGGTTAAAGGTGAGTCGCATGTGTCTATACTAATATTATAAATGGTTTGTTTGGTTTTTTAGTTGAAAGCGCTAATCTCGGGAACTACTGGTCCGATGTGAAATATTCAGTGTTAGAAAACTCATTCATCGAGGAATGCTTATATATCATCACGCTAAGACAAATAAGAACGGAGCACCAATGAAGAATATTTGAAAATCTTTTTTTGTTTTCCTTTTGAGAGCTTACACTGCATGTTAGCGTTAGCCTTAAGTAACTATTCCACACAGGCGAAGTCGCGGGCAGAAGCTAGTTTATATTATTTATGTACACTCCTAATAAATTCTTGATAATTAAATCAGCTTTTACTAGTGGCTTCATGAACATTAATGTATATTTAACCTGTCCTTCGGAAATGGTATTTTTTTGGATGAAATGTAGACCAGGGATTCCCAAACTGGGTGCAGTAGAACAGTCATCAGGTTTCCGCCAAAATTATTTATTACTAGTTATCATAACATTGCTCCCGTTCATCACAAGGTATCATTGTGAAACAGGCTTTTCAGCCTACGTTTATACAAAAAACAAATACAGGTCAAGATTAGATGCTACCCCAGATATACACTTCGACTTCGTCTGCGTGGAATAGTTACCTTGGGCTAACACTAACACGCAGCGATAGCTCTCAAAAGGAACAAACCCGATTTTGAAACTTTTTTCATTGGTGCCCCTCTCACATTGGTCTTAGCGTGATGCCTATAGCCTTCCTCGATGAATGAGCTATTTAACACTAAAATCTAACACTGATTTTTCAAATTGGACTAATCCTGAGATTAGTGCCTTCAAACCAACCCTCCAGCTTTATAACATTTACTGTAATTACAAAGACAAGTATTATTTAGGAGTCGAACATAACGCGTTACAACGTGGAGTTCCTCGAGCTGGGCGTCATCGGCCGCGGCCAGTTCGGCAGAGTGACAAAGTGCCTCAATAGGCTCGACGGTTGCGTCTACGCGCTGAAGCGGTCCATCAAGCCGGTGTCTGGATCCGCTGCTGAACGAGCCGCTCTCACAGAGGTCTATGCACATGCAGCATTAGGGAAGCACCCTCATGTTGTCAGGTAAATATACTTTAACATCTCTTATATTACGATGGTCGTAGGTTCGAGTCCTGGTAACGAGATAGAGTGAGGAAGAATATCGTAATGAAACCATAATGTGACGGTAAGGCTTTTTCTAAGTTCCACTCAGGTAGCTAGAAGAAACAAAAAGTCTTTATTGTTGGAAAACAATTACAAACAACAAGATAAATAAAGGCAATATACCAGGTGAATGTTTAAAGGGTGACTGAGGGTGACTCTTCAATCCTGTGGTAGCTCGTGGTCACATTTAACATATAAAATAATAATAGCAAAACAAATATTAATAAACAACAAAGAGAACTCGATTTAAAGTTCTAAAACTTTTAAAAGTATGGGAACGATACGTTTAAACGGAAAAAAATCACGCCTAGATTCAATGAAAAATTTTAAAGCGGCGCTTTTCAAGGTTATAATCATTACGTAACTGGTTATCGTGGGAACGCCGCACGGTCGAACAAAGGAAAGCGGGTCGAGGTGCGGGACGCAGGCCGTTGTACGAGACAGGGTGTATTCATTTATAACACCAGCTCGTTTTTGCGTAAATCACCTGATGTTGAGTGTATATCAGTTTTGCGTTTCTCTAGATACGCAAATATTAAGCACCTATTTTTTTTTTTTGATTGATTTAGAACGAGAATCGACTAATGATTATCCTGTAAAAATATTGCTGGTGACTAACCAGTCCCGCTGTATACATAGTTTATCCAGGAATGACACCCCCATTCAGCTACCTGCTGCATTACATCTGGGTTATACTGCAGCAATGATTATAATGGGAGGCCACAAGTAATATACGGACGTGTAGTCAGTGTATTGACAAAAATGTTACATGACTCATGGAGCTACTACCCTCGAGTTGAAAATCTCTCGCCAAACACCTATAACCTATAACACCAGTCTCTTCCTTCTAGGACTGTAAACGTAGGTTCGAATCCTGCTATAGGAGACAAATCGAAGGAAAAATATTGTGACGAAACCATAACATGATGGTACAGCTTTTTCTAAGTCCACTCGGCTAGCTATTACCCTAAAGTTGAAAATCTGTCGTAAAGAACATATCCCAGCCTATATCTAGGTTTAGTGTCATTTCCATCTTTAGAACACATCAGCTGAGACTGCAAATTTAAAGCCTTATGTAGGATAAAAAAGAAGGGAAAAACAGAGTAGAGAGTCATAAGTAATTACTTTTAATACATATTTGATAGCGCTTACGCACAGTCACATAGCAAGCAAGGAAAAAGGGATTACCAACTATTAAAAAAAATACAAAGTTATGGCTAGTCAACAACTAATTTTACGCGTTTGTTTATAAAAACACATATATAATCCGCTAGTAATAATAATATTAAAGATAATAGACTATCATGATAAAGAGACCAATAGATGTATGATCTATGTATTTTTAACCGACTTCAAAAAAAGAAGGAGGTTATCAATTCGTCTGTATTTTTTTTTATGTTTGTTACCTCATAACTTTGGACTGGGTGAACCGATTTTGATTATTCTTTTTTATTTGAAAGCTGGTACTTCCCGTGTGGTCCCATTTCAATTTGGTCCAGTTCCGACAACGGCATCCAGTGCAAAACCGTATAAGTTTTAAATTTGCATTAAGTATGTACACGACAAATAGACGAATAACTCAATATCACGCTAACCGATTTCGATTATTCATTTTTTATTGGAAAGGATGCACTTCAAGGGTAGTTTGATGAGAGTTTGGTTAGGTTCTGATTATGGGATCCGTGACAAAGTAAGAAAACTTTCAAGAAGCGAGCCTACTCCTTTCTTAAGGGCCGGCAACGCATCTGTGTTTCCTCTCGTGTCGCAGGTGTCCATGGGCGGCCGTGATCACTTACCATCAGGTGACCCGTATGTTAGTTTGCCACCAATATTATAAAAAAACTCTTCAATTCTTAGGAGCCTATTGTGCTTATGTTCGTTTCTGTGTTGCAACATGACGCAAGCATTGTAATTACATTACTTAAGGTGTATTATGTGTGAAGCGATGGTAGCCGAGTTGGTGGTAGAAACTACCGCGGATTATTGATAAGGTTGCGTTCGTACCAAACGTTACTTATTGTACAACCAATTGAAATCATATCGCATACCATACCGATAGATACCATACCGCAAAAATGCGCATATTTTAATATACTTAAGGCGGAACGGAGTTCGCGGGCACTGCTAATAAAATATATTTATGTACACAAAAAATGGAAAAATAAAGTAAATTTTCAAAGAAAAGTATTAACCGACTTCAATATCAATCAAAAACCCATAAGGCACTAAAAAGCGGAAAATAAATAGTTTATCAAATTAACCAAATTAAATAAAACATATGAATATGTGTGCTACCTAGAAATGTATTGGAAGTCGGTGCGAACCGAAAATCATATCATCACATAGGTACAAAGTTTAAGTCCACTCTCGCGTCTCTGTAATACATTTCTACCTGGAACAAATTTGAAATTTCGGTTGGCACCGACTTCCAATACATTTCTAGGTAGCACACATATTCATATGTTTTATTTAATTTGGTTAATTTGATAAACTATTTATTTTCCGCTTTTTAGTGCCTTATGGGTTTTTGATTGATATTGAAGTCGGTTAATACTTTTTTTTGAAAATTTACTTTATTTCATCTAATGTATGTGTCTATTAAACAAAACTATTCAATGATATTATAACTATATAGATATGTAATAAACGCTTCGACAATGCCATGTTAAAACTTGGCTAGTTAGCTTATTTATGACCACTGCACTGTCAATCCACCCGTATCTAAGCAACATATAACTATATCTTTTTCACCACCGATACTCAGAATATACCATCTTACTTCCACATTTTATCGTAAGACAGTGTGGCGTTACGATATTACTGTACGTATGTGTGCATTATCGTGCCATTTATTCGTAGTCCGGTGAAGCTGTTAAGGCCTTGCTAGGCCAATAGCGTAGTCAGTTCGACAAAGTGCCGTTTATTTTGTTTGTCAAAATATAATATAGGTAATGTATCTACAGCTTGTTAGTTATAATATCATTGATTGTTCTTTTTTATGAATATACCAATATGTTAAACGTCACACGCTGTGATTTGTATTTTCGTTGACTATTGTATAGAAATAAATATATTTTTTAGGGTATAATTCCCAAAAGATTGTTCTAAACCTATGTAGTAGTGCTTATTGTCATTAAAAAAACGGAAATACACATATTGAAAAAGCACGGTGGCAAGCAAAATACCCGGACAAGAAGCGTGTACTACTGTGAACTTTCTTTTTATTGTGTTGTTAAAACATATATGTCGACAGATATTATTCTGCTTGGGCGGAAGACGATCACATGATAATCCAGAACGAGTACTGCGACGGTGGCTCCCTCCAGCAGAAACTGGAGGAGGGACCTCTGCCCGAGAGTGAGCTCTTGTTGTTGCTCGCTCACATCGCTGATGGCTTATCGTGAGTATACAATTATCTCATTATAAATATTTATATAACTTGGTGATCAGCACAAAATAAATAGATATTATAAATTCTAACTCAGGTACTCTTAAACTTACCTATGTCAACTGAACTATGCCACCTATGAAAATTCACATTTGGATTATTTTATTGAAAATCATTTATATCTATACATAAAATATGAATGTAAATCTAATGTCTGTACTTTTCCGATATTCGTGTTAAAAATTGTTAAATTTCTATCATTTTTAGAAGTATCCGTCTGTTTGCTTCTTTGTTTGTTCATGCATCACTGCTAAAGTTCTGCGTTCATGATAAAACCTTTTATAAGAAAATCATAAAATATATCTTCGAGTAACATTTAGTCTTGATTTCATTAAAAACTGTTCAGTCTATCAAAAGTTATTGTAATTTGAATGACGATGCGACTTAAGTACGAGAGGAAAGTAGATAGTAATTACACTTAATATTCCCGGACGAAGTCGCGAGCACAGCTAGTATTAAATGAATGTATTTAATTTAATGAATTCTTAACAGGTATATACACTCGATGCAACTGGTCCATATGGACGTGAAGCCGGGGAACATCTTTATATGCAGCGGAGAGGCTCAGCCGGCACAGGACTCCGACGACGGCTACGATGATGACGAGCCCCACGCTCTACACACATACAAAATCGGTAATTACCACGTAAATTGTAATTTTTTTTATACAAATACCCGTGATTTCCTTTATGTTATTGTTGTAAGAGACCCACTGCAGGGTCATAGGCCTCTTCCCGAAGGAAGGTATGGGCATAATCACCTTCTTAATTTCAACCACATTTTCAAATTCTGAGAAATCGACATTTCTACCAGGTGAAAGGTTAGACACTTGCAGTATTGTAGGATATAACACTTCATGGTCACATTTAACACATAAAATAATAATATCGAAACAAATACTAATAGACAACAAAGAGAACCTTAGGTAAAGTTAGTTCTAAGAATTTCAAAACTATGAATAATAACTTAAATAAGCCTAGGTTGAATGACCGGTGATAAAACCTGCGAGCGGCGACCCGGAGTTAATAACTTTCGATAATAAAACGGACAATGAACCCTTTTGTTTGTTCAAACTTCGAAAAATTACCCTTTGTTGGTTGGTTTCACTTTCAATTCGCTTTCGTTTCACCCGACGGTCATTGACACTGCGCTTTAACACAGACACTTAGAGGATTGAGTATAATTTTTGTATGTTTCTAGATAGTTAGGTCAAATATTAAGCACCTATTTTTGAAGTTATACTTCTTTTGGCGCGTTAGGAAAAAATGATGAGAGTAAATTTTTACGATGCGCGCGCACACCGTCACGAAAAACCGACACCCTGAAGTTATATAGTCAACATTTTGTTTCTTTGTATTGAAACTTTCAATGTATTAAATACCTTTTTTCTATTGTTAGTGTCGTTTTTTTCTACAAACGTAGAATAAGGCGAAAGATAAAAATTTTGAAAAGATTTTTATCTTCTTACGGCAAAGAAGTATAACTTCCAACGCGTACGCGTGTACATACGTACAAACACACTTTTTTTTAAATTGATTAAGATCGAGAATCGAGTGCAGAGTCTCTTCCATAAATATTGTTACTGTCTAAACATTCAACTGTTATAATATGCCACATCAGTACTACTAGAAGAACATTTCTCAAGTTCAGGTTTCCTCGCGATGGTTTCCTTCACCGTCAGCCGACAGTGTTACCAATTTATATTAATAAATGTACGCGAATTCCGAAAAATTCGTTGCCGGCGTTCGATCCTGCGGACTCGGAATGATATTCCACCGATCAAATCACTAGACCATACCGCGACTATACTCTGTGTTATGTTTAGAAGAAAAAAAATCTCTAAAAAAAATCTTGGTACACAATGCTACCAGTTTAGTTCTCCTCTCCTGCCCACGCGCATTGGACCGCTTACTCCACTTCATAAATTGCTGAACTGCTCATAAAAATTGTAATTTCTGAACACTAACGAATTGATACGAAATAAAGATATTGTGATATTTTTTTTGGAAAAACCTAACTAACCGAGATGTAATTTTTTTAATCAAAGTACTAGCTGACCCGGGCATGCGGTGCTGGTGTTGCCAGTGTCTATGGACGGCAGTGATCAGTTAACATCAGGTGACCCACCTGTTCGTTTGCCTTCTACGATATTAAAAAAAATTTCGAATTTCAGATTTACTCACGCTATGTTGTTTTCTTTCATCGTAAGCTAATAATGTCATAATTACGAATTCTTACGAATTGTCAAATTACCGTTCTGTCCGAGTACGAAATTGCTATAGAAACTACGGTTCAAATGGCCACCATTTAATTATAGTAATTGTTTTGGTTGTAAAATTATATGTATACTAGCGGGCCCGGCGGACGTTGTCCCGCCCCGATAATAAAAACCTTGACAAATTATATATCTAAACCTTCCTCATTAATCACTTTATCTTCTGGTGAAAACCTCATGAAAATCCGTTGAGTATTTTTGAGTTTTTCGCGCACAGACGGGGCAGAGGACTTTGTTTTATAATATTTACTAGCCTCTGCCCGCGACTTCTTTCGCGTGGAATAGTTACTTTGGGCTAACGCTAACACGCAGCGGAAACACTCAAGAGCAAAAAAAACCCGATTTTAAATAATATTAATTGGTGCTCCGCTCCTATTGGTATTAGCGTGATGATATATTAGCCTATAACCTTCCTCGACAAATGAGCTATATAACGCTTAAAGAATTTTTGAAATCTGACAAGTAGTTCCTAAGATTACCCCGTACAATGTTACAAACTTGCAAACTTTACTTCTTTATAATATTAGTATAGATTTATATTCCCATCGACAGGCGACCTCGGGCTTGTTACATGTGTTTCTTCTCCTTCGGTGGAGGAGGGAGACTGCAGATACCTTCCTAAAGAAGTCCTGCAGGAGAACTTCACGCAGCTTCCCAAAGCTGACATATTCGCCTTTGGTAAGTTGACAAATAAATATTATATTTTGTACATAATATTCTTTAGAAATGTTATTTAAAAAAGTTTGGGAGTTTGCTCTTAGAAAATGTAAGTATGTTGTCCTTCTAGCATTTAAAGACCTCCATTTTTTGAACAACTATTTGCTGTCTTCGGAAAATGAGGTCTCTAATTAAAACATACCTTCTACAGTCAATATACATATTTTGATATTAATAAACGTGTTAAATAAAATACTTTCTTATTACCAGTTGTATGTCTTAACTCCTGTTGGATTAATATGAACAAGAATACTATTTATAAGGTAATATTTGGACGTAATTTTATTATTATAAACAAAATTTACTTATACCAGGTGAAAGGTTAGACACTCGCATTATTCTAGGATATGACACTTCATGGTCACATTTAACATATGAAGTAATAATATGATATTAAACAACCAAGAAAACCGTTAAAGTTTGTTCTAAGACTTTCAAAAGTATAGCTACAAACGTGTAAATAAAATAATAAGCCTAATTATCAGACATTCAAGGGACTAGTCATAGTTAGTTGTAAAAACCGATAGTAGTAACAACCGGTGATGTATTCGAGATACGGCATTCAGTCGGGGGGTTCGTTCAGCAGGGTTTTAGTGTCAAAAGGATATTATAGAGTGGATCAGTATGTGAACGAGAGTGATATCTGGAATCGACTCCTCTCTGTGCATCCACTAAAAGCTATTTTATGATGTATTGGAAATATATGTTAAAAAAATGTACCGGTTCGAATCTCTTGCCGGGTCTTCTCGATGACTGGGTTGTTTTCCGAACCAGTGGTAGTCTTTGACGTTCATAAGTGCCTTATAAGGGCCTAAACTGAATAAAGTATTTTTGATTTTGATTTTGAGCCTTTGTTCTGGGTCAATATATCTGGTATGTTCTAAACGATGTCACCATAAATGAGCGTCACTGAGAAGAGTGTGACGGTTTATTATTCTTACTTTATACATATAAGTCAGTAAGAGATTATTTTCTGTTCAGGATTGACACTGTTCGAGGCCGGAGGAGGTGGAGCCTTACCTAAAAATGGGCAACAGTGGCACGATTACAGAGATGGTAGACTTCCTAATCTGCCCAACCTGTCCAGAGAGTTCAACGAACTATTGAAGGTAGGTTTGCTGATAATATTGATTGAAAATGCAATGTTCAGTGTCTTATAATTGTTTACTTAATCCGGAACATAAACTGAATCACGTTTATTCCTGTTGTATATTTTCGATATAAAACTTCTCATGTTAGGGCTTTGAAATTTTGCTCCGCAATATTTTTGTGTGACGAAAAGTGGTGGGGATAAACACTGTGTCGGGTAGACTGTTCGAAACAGCTGTTCTCGTCGATCACGTTAAGTTAAGTTAAGCGACGTCGTTCGCGGTCGGTACTTGGTTGAGTGACCGCCTGGGAACAACACCGCAACATGTTGGCTTTTTAATTAAAATGTTAACCTGTAACACAACAGTTTCACTTCTATCCTGTATCTTTATGACACACCTTGTTTTTATTTCATAATGTATCCATCAGGCATGTAGTTCTCCTGATTTTAAGTGGGCAATGCAAGTTATAGCATGCAGCTATAATAATAATGAAAAAGACAGCAGTCGACTATTACAAATTGGTTCCCAGGAGTTATCTGTTATCACTTGACTTATTTAAGATTTATGCTTTTTTTTTTGTAATTGATCTGGGGGATTTTATGCCTTTTTGTTTACGTCATGAGGAAAAAAAATCGTCATAGATTACTTGTGATATTGAAAATATCGTTAGTATCCATCGATGATTGTGTCTAAAGATGAAATTATGTTAGGTGATTCAGTTACCAATGAGACGAGACGCAGAAGTCGGATCAAATCCTCACCTGAAAAATCTAATAAACATTTTAAATTTTAGAAACATGATTATGTGTACAGCGAGAGTAATAAATTTACTCATAACATAATAAAATAACAAACATTTAAGACGTGTATCAATCTAGTACGAAGAATGTGCCGATAGATGGCGTTAAAACACATTTGAACACGATGCCATGAAAAATCGATTTCATTCTCGATTGTTCCATTGGTACTTGTATTTCATTTATTCCACGTGTCAAGGTTTCATTCGCGACTTGTAAATAATAATAGAATATAATAAACTAGCTGACACCCGCGACTTTATCTATTTAGTTTATTATTACAGCAACGTATTTTATGTATGTAGGAAAGAACATAAATATATTTAAACAATGTTGTTTATCTATTTACTTCTTCTTTCCAATATATGCGTACTATACCGCTCGCCCCACTTCAAACATAGCTGAACGCGTAGTATTTTAAATAAAGAGTTTGTGATAATTCTTTTTTTATATAACGACTGAATGTCTAACAGAAATATTAAGATTTTATCGAAATCTGTCTAGTAGTTTTTATTTAATGCGTAATGGTAGGCCTCGTATCATCATTACATAGTATAAAGCAAAGTCCCCTACCGCGTCTGTCTGTCTGTCTGTTCGCGATAAACTCAAAAACTACCGAAAGGATTTTTATGCGGTTTTCACCAGTGGTTAGGTGGATTGATGAGGAACGTTTTAGTATATAATTTGTCAAGGATTTTTTCATAAACAGGGCGGGACAACGTTTGCTGGTCTCGCTAGTATTATATATATATATATATATATAGGCTGCTTTGTTGAAATTTGTATTTCTTTTATACCGCGTGTCAAAGTTTGATTTACGACCTATAAAATATATACTTAATAGATATTAAACAAAAGAATGTATGTTTGTTTGTTTGTTAATTTAACTTAACTACACGCCCGATGTAACGTCCTTGAAGTGTATACTTTAAAAAGAAGGAAGACATATTCCATGTAAGTTTGTTAAAAAAAGGTTATTAATATTGCAAGTCTATCTATATATATATATCACTAATATTAAAAAAGAACCTTGACAAATTATATACCTAAATCTACCCTAGGAATCACTCTATCTACTGGTAAAAACAACATGGAAATCCATTCAGTAGTTTTTGAGTTTATCGTGAGCAGACAAACAGACAGACAGGAAATACCCGTGGCAGTGAATTTTATAATATGTAGTGGTTTTTATTGGGAAATCGGCTAGTTACTAAAAATCGAATCTAAAACCTACACCTGATTATTATGAGATTTTGCATACACGTTGGAAAGAGTACAGGAAAAGACATAAAAAAGTACGTTAATATGAGCGAAAAATACAATAAGTTTTTTGATTTGCTCATAGAAAATGGTGGACCCAGACCCCACAGCACGGCCATCAGCTGCTCGTCTGAGAAGGCATCCACTCTTGCATCCATCGGGGAATAAGAGCAAGTTACAGTTGAGAAGGGAGTTGGCTGCTGCGGAGATGAAAAACGAATTGCTCTCTAGGAAACTGCAAGAAGTAGCCAAGTGAGTTTATAGTACCATTTTTGATTTTACGCATATACAGGTGACTTGTTAAACAGCAGCAATATTTTCAGGTGTTACGGAGTAATCGTTTCTGGTTCTAAATCAATAAAAAAAAATAGATGCTTAATATTTTACCTAATTATCTAGAGAAAAACAAAACTGATATACGCTCAACATAAGGTGATTTACGCAAAAACGAACCGGTCCACTCTGGCGCTCGCCTTGGTCCGGTGAAGCTGTGAATGCCCCTCAGGCCAATAGCTTAGTCAGATCGAAAAAAAAAGAGTATCCCATGTCATTCTCTCACAGTCTAAAACATATACAATATACATAGCTCTATCTCTTTTTCGTTTCACAAAATCTAATTCATATCGTCCTAAATGATAATACCAATTTACAGATGTATGAAATCACTGAAACCGAATCACCCACCGAACCAGGAGTCTGCAAAGCTGCGGACGAGATCTGCGAAGAGGCTGCAGAAACCCAGAACAGACTTCCATCTCTCCGAGATGCTGCAGTCCATGAGTTCCCCGGCCACCACCAGGATAGACAGACGCCTCGAGAGACGCACTAAGAAACACTGAACCCCACACCCGTGATATAAAAAAACGGTAAATAACAACTCGACATATACATTACACTGTATAATTCTCGAATATCCTTTAAGACTTCTCCGATAAGGAAAGTAAACTTCATATAAAACATTCTAAAAGGTTAAATTATATTCCTAATTATAAGATTATAGTTCGATTAGGATGGTAATGAAACATTTTTATCAGTTGTAAGAAGAAATATTAATTAATTTATCGAACCATGACTCGAGCCTTGATTTGTCCCGATGTTAGTTAAAGCATGACCTTGTTATGGTGTTGGAAGGAGATAACGTTGCAAAGTGCATTGATAACAGTTGTATTTCTTGCCTTTTTAAATGTCTAAAGAGTAACCAAACTTTTTTTTAATGTAATTTAATTTTTTTTATGTTAGTCAAAACTGTTTTAGACTAACATCATGTAATATGATACAAAATACGAAGTTACACATAATTTTGTTCAACATAGTTTTTTTTATATTAACATATAAGAGATACGACGCGTTCTAATACCACTAACCATTTTTTTTTCGTGTAATAATTTTGTTAAAATTAACAATTTTTTTTATGTTAGTCTAATGATATTTTAGACTAATTTCAATTTCATATGATAAAAGAGACAAGTTATGTATAATTTCGTTAACATAATTTGAGACAGGATATGTTATTTGGTGGTAATCTATTTTCAATACACCGTAACAAGGTCATAGCGGGCTTCGTAACTATTATCACGTTTCCAAGTGCCTTTATTAATATTAAATAATAATAATAATAATGTGATGTGTTTAATAACGAATTTAAGTGTAATTATAATTTTTTTATTTTTAAATAATAATATGTCCTAAATAAAATCTTCCATTTTAGTGTCTTTTTGTGATATGTCTAGGGTTTAAGGTGTTTTTTAGAGTGTAGACTGGTTTTAATCATTATTTCTCGACGCAATTTTATTTTTCTATGTGTATACTAGCCGGCCCGGTGGACGTTATCTATACTATATCTATATTACTATAAAAAAAATTATAGAATCAGGCCGCAGTGCCACCCACCGGGTCCAATTCTGAATCTAAACCATTCTTGAATCTGTCTGAACACATAAAAAAAATATATCCAACCATTTAGCCATTTTCAAACGTACAGAAGAATTAAATAAATACCTATATATATAGAAGATAAGTACATTATTAATTAATTTTCTTAGTTAATTAAAAAAAATGTAACTCATATAATTTTTAATAATAATATAAAATTGGTCTACACGTTCGGGACATGATCATTTTTTCTTAAATATATATAATCGATTATCAATTAGTTACTTATTTAACATTTATGTGGTAGTTTTAGTATATTTATGTGAGAATTAAATATATATATATCATTATTATTCTTTGTATAGATGTAAAAAAAAATCATTATTAGTTGGTAAGTATGTATTTGAATTAATAGATTTATAAATTGGCAACACTAATATTGTAGTTCACGTTGATTGGATATTGATTGCTGTTGAACGTATGTTTTTTTTTAACTAGCAACACTGAGGGTATTACTCTGTTTTAATTTTTTTTTAAAGACTCCAAAGTCTTTATTTAGGAATCACTATTCGCCATATTTCACGATTCTGACGTGTACAATCTAGAATAATTAAAAAAAACCTCAGTAATATTGAAACTTCCAAAAATTAATGATGATCGAATTTTTAACACTAGTTGTTATAAAATCGTTATGTTTGTTCGTTTATCTACGGATTTATCAATAATTGGAGCGTATAAACTATCAAGATGTTCATATTATTTCGTAATATTACTTTTTTTTTTCTCTAACTTTATTGATCTTTTAGATTGTTACTGCCATTGTCGAGTAGTTAATAGTATTACAAGTTCTTCTTCCATTACATTTTTGGCAACCAGTCTTCTAGTAGACTATTACTGCCATTGTCAAGTGAGTATCGATATTACAAGTTTCTTGATATAATTTCAATGAACTAACAAGATGGCGGCCATCTTGTTAGAACTTTCCATAGAGTTTTTGTGGCATCTCAGAATTCTTGGTTTGTGGTATTATTTTCCATTCACTTCACTTATACACAATAAACAAACTGTATTACATAAAACACCACCAATTTTACACAATATAGAGTCAAGTAACACAAGATTATGAATAAAAAATAAAATCCACTACATGACAGACCAAGATCTCGTCAAAAACTCCGTAATATTACTTATTTCTTATCGATTTGACAGCGTTTCCCCTCTCTTATGTTAAAATAAATTTTAGTGTTGCCAATTTATAAAATTCTCCCGAAATAATGGGTATGATTGATTAATAATTTATGTCAAATTTAAATAGTAATCAATAGTTTTCTTTCGTATAGAGCTAATTATTCGAATAAGAAAGTAAATTATATTGTTTAATAATATTATTCCTATCCATTGGTTGTGTTAAATATTGGGAACTGTAGCGAGAGTATAGACAATATAGATTTTGTAACACACGTACACAAACTGACGCTGATTTCATACTTTATCATTTCTTTTAACTTTATGCGAATTATTAAAAAAAAATGGTTTGATTTATTATTAAATATCGAAAATCAAACTTTTTAATGTTGAGTTGATTTTTGTGAATGTCATTCTAAACATTGTCTATGGTCTAATTTTTTTTTGTTTATGATATTTCTTTTAGTATTTATGCTGATTTAATATTGTACTTTAGGAAATTCGTTGTTTTTCTCCGTCTCGTTAATTTCTTGTATCACCATAGACAATATTAATTCTTTTGAACATGGATTTAACTTTAAATTTGATTTTTCTTATCTTTACGTACGCCACTTCGATAAGTCTTTATTACAGTGTTGCCAGTTTTAATATTACATCGGTTTGTGAAACGTGACGTCAATATTGATTGAATCTACATATTTATCTTCATTATTACATGTATTACTAATATATAAGTATACTAATGGCCACGGCGGACGTTGTCCTGCCTTGATAATAAAAAAAACCTAAAAGTCAACCGCAGCGCCACCTACCGGGTCCAATTGTTCTCGCATTCTCGGATCCACTGGAACACGCACACAAAATTTCATCAAAATCGGTCCATCCGTTTAGGAGTTCAGTGACATACACACGTACAGAAGGAATTTATATATAAAGATATAGATTATCAAATTATTAAAATTTACAACCACTATATTTATTATGATTATAAATAATCTCATATCATTTAATTTTTCAATAGAAAAAATCGCTAACTTCTTTAATGAGTTGTATGCGTCACGTTTTCTTAGAGCTCTGATACCCTTATCACAATAAGCGACATCCTCTCTCAGTAAGTACGAACGTATTTTATGACGGGTCCCTTAGATTCTGAATAGTTTGGGTTTAAAAAAGATACCTTATAAGTGCTGCATATTATGTTTTTTATTCTGGAAATCCTCTGAATTGAATGCTGGTAACATCGGTGCTGACATTTATTGATGAAGTCGATGGACCATCTTGCATATATATAAATCAAGTGTCAAATTTTGGCATTTATGTATAATTTGGTCCGACTTGACGAGATAAAATAATTTATATTTCGATTAATGGCCTCAGTATTCTTTAATTACACATTAAATTATTGTCAATGTTAATTATTGTTATTGATTGTAAGTTTCATCAGTCTCGAACCAGATGGCGCTTTAGATTAGTTTTTTGGCAGAGAACTGTAGGACCCACTGTTATAGATATCTCATAGATGGCGACACGTTTTAGTAATTCTTTTTCAACTACAGTTTGTTTTATGACGCACGTGTTTGATTCAATTCAACGTGTAATAACTGAGCCACTGGAACGCGTGGCCTCGTGAGTTAGTACAATCTAGTTTTAAACTGTATTGTCAGTTACATTTGGCAGCATATGTTTAACTCGTAACCAATGGGTGCAGCTTTTCTTATTAATTAATTTTTATAACCGTAATTCAAATATATTAATCTCCTATAACAAAACAAATTAACAGATTATATTTGATCATTTATTTTTCTCTGTCGTTTCGGGAACTATATAAAATTATTTTTTTATAAAGTTTTCCTAATTTCCAAGAGGAATAATTAAATGAACAGAATTTAATACAATCGGCCTAACAATTTTAGATTTGATACTGTCGCATTGTTTATTATGAATTGAATGTATTAGATAATAATATAATACAGTCGATTAAATAAAAGAATATTTTTTATTCATCACAAAGCAAAGATATTTATAAAGATTAATAAACTATATACCAGATGTAAGGTTAGACACTCGATATTCTAGGATCTGACACTTCATTGTCACCTTTAACTTATAAAATAATAATATCAAAACAATTACTAATAGACAACAAAGAGAACCTTAGGTAGAGTTTGTTCTAAGAATTTCAAAAGTATGAATAATCACTTAAATAAACCTAGCCGGCGATAAAATTTGCGAGCGGCGACCGGGAGGCAATAACTTTCGATAATAAACCCTTTTGTTTGTTGAAACTTCGGAAAATTATCGTTTGTTAGTTGGTTGGCTTCACTTTCACTTCACCCGACTGTCATTGACACTGTGCTTCAACATAGACGCTTAGAGGACTGAGTATCATATTTGTATGTTCTTAGATAACTAAATCAAATATTAAGCACCTATTTTTTAAATTGATTTAGAACGAGAATCGAGTACAGAGTGCCCTCCATAAATAATGCTACTGTCTAAACATTCACCTGGTATAACCTGAAAATATAACTTTATGTGAATATCTTAACTTTCTGATGAGTAAAAAATAATTAAATTTATCGAATATTAATTAAGTTATTATAATGAATAAGTACTTTGATTTAAAATAAATAAATATAAGTTATTAAAACACGGCCGCCATTTTGGCTCGATTTAACTATAATTTTACCGATCTCATGTATATTCACATTTTATGAACATTTTTTTTTGTCGTGGATCGAAGTTATGTGCGGAGATTTTTGATACGAGGTCGTTTCATATTCTATATAAGATCAATTTCAGTGTTAAAATATCAATAATAACGAAATATCAAACCGACTTCAAATAAATCTACTGTAACAAAAACGTCTGTGTAACACATACATAATAGAAGTAAAAACTTTCAAAACGATAGCGAGAAGAGCGCATATCTCGGTGTTCGCCAATACCCGAAGGCAAGCGAGACACTGCTCACACTCTACTCGACACAGTGTTCACCCCCCACCACAGCGTCGTCAGCCAAAAAGGTCGCGGATCAGAGTTTTAAAGTCCTCCCATAAGAAGTTTCGTTTTCAAATTGCTCCACAACGTCTATGACCATAGTTAGGTATCAAGATAAAAAAAAAACTTATATGATTTAGGCCCTGAGAAGGCTATTATGAACGTCAAATCTACCCTCGGTTCGGACAAACAACCCACTCATCGAGAAGAACCGGCAAGAAAGTCGATCGGTTTATCTTTTCATGATACATTATTTTACAAACATAGATAGTTAGGTAGGTAATACCTAATACTGAACTGTCATAAACTTACTAAAATCTCAGTCATTAAATATTTCCTGTTCGATTCTAAAGAGTTTTCTGGTATATCCTCAAAGTCCAAGGTCCAATGCTAATAAAATTAAAATGGAACCTCATTGAAAATATCCTCTTTCCGCAAAAAGAAAAAGAGTTTCCCAAATCGCTTCATAGGTGACGAAGATCTGAGGTAACAACATTATTTTTAACACGTGGTTATATATATTAATATATATATTAAATACGTGGTTATAGTTATGCGATAAACTTATGATTTTGCAAATTCAACCTTACCTGAATGATTTAAATTTGTTTTTACAAGGACGGAAGCAACGCGAGACCATTTCCAATGAGTGCATAATCCAAAATTATGCATTCATTTTTGTGTGCTGGCTGTGAGACAATAAGTGTGCATCTTTGGTTTTTGTATAACAATCATTTAAAAATATATAAATACTAGCTTCTACCCGCGACTTTGTCCGCGTGGAGTAGTTACTTTGTACTAACGCGAACTTTAACTCGCGACTTCGTTTATGTAGAAGGTGAAAATATTTTTTTAATAATATCTTAACCCCGATTTTGCAATATTCTTCATTGGTGCTCCGTCCCTATTGGTCTAAGCGTGATGATATATAGCCTATAGCCTTCCTCGATAAACGAGCTATCTAACACTGGAATAATTTTTCATATCGGACCGCTAGTTCTTGAGATTAGCGCGTTCAAGCAAACAAACTCTTCAGCTTATAATATTTTTATATATTAGATATATTAGATAGACAATCGAATTGGAAACCTGTTTTTGAAGTCGGTTAATAAATAATATAACCTCTTTAACTTGTTTAGGACTTTTGATCGAAAATTTTAGTACATATAAATTTTCGCTTATAACACTGGGTGTAAAGATTGTTGAGGCTGTATTATTTGATATAGTTTAACGCTCAACACTCTCTTAAGTACAAAGTAAACAACTAAGAATGCTTATACAATAGGGTAGTTACATTTAAAAATGAGCTAAACTAAATCTAATTTCAATCGTTCTTATAACATGTTTAATTTTTTTTAAGATTTCCAGTTTTTATACACCGAGAGCGAAGTTCAAATTTTGCCATTCATAAGGTTTTTAGTCATCATATTTTACAAGTACAAAATTTTAAGTTCTTGAAAAATAATCTAAATTATTAGGAACGGCTAAAATTGGATTTAGTTTTTTTTTTAATGTAAGGGAGTCTTTCAAGTATTACGTAAGCACTTATGGGGAGGGGGTCCTTGATTTGCTTATTTTTGATGACATAGCGGTTGGGGGGTCGGGATGGTGATTACGTCAGCAATATTTATTTACCGAATTAGAACAGATTTGAATATACTTATAGAAATTTTTACGTAATTATTGGTGGGGACGTTTAAGAACATTGCTTACTTTTGCTGACCAGGGGAGTCATGTTGCTTACGTAATAATAATGGTCCCTAACGTCTCAATTATTGAATTAAAAATATATATATATCTACATTTATCATATGGAAGCATTGATATATAAAAACCCAAGATGAACAGTCTCGAATAAAAGTAACGCTCAAAACCGTCCCTAAAAACTCACCGATATAGGTACCTAAGTAGTTTGAGTTATGTTTTTGCAAATTCGACCTTACGCGAATTATTTAAAGTTGTTTTTACAAAGCAGTGTACAAAAAGTCCAACGCCGCAAGTGACGAGAGACTCTTTGAAATGAGCGCACAAGTGAGAATTGTGCCCTTATTTTATGCGGACGGTTTTGAGACGTTGACTATGCATCCTGGGTTGTTATATATCAATGTATGGAAGCTATTATTTAAACATATCTGTTGATTATTTCTCTGACATATTGACAAATTTACACCACGTGATCTTAAGCGAGCGTCTGAACGTAGCTTATGAATATTATTAGTGTTTTGTGTTAAAATTATTTCTTCTTATAATCTAATTACCTAATGTTTCCAAATTAAAACGTCCTAAATCTCCGATGCGATAAATCGTGTCCTATAAATAAAGCATTTCGTTAATATTAGAATCTTTATAATAGAATTGTCGTTTGGAGGATTCCGTCCCACCGATTTCGAGGTATCCTCCGGCTGCTGTGATTTACCGTTAGTATCTTACCCAGTTTGATGGTACTTAATACGTTTGACCATTTGATACTGCTACGATATTGTGACAAACAAATTAGAGCTTCATTCTGACTGATTAAATAACCATAGACTATTTTAAAATGCCCAACATACTGGCAGTCCTGAATTTATACTTTTATACCAGCTTGGGTATAATGTGACAATAAAAAAGTCCGAGACAGTCATAAAGACTGCCAACAGAAAAGTAAAAGGTCAATACAATAGAATAACTGTGTTCTGTTTTGAATTATTAAATTAATTGTACTGTGAATTATTTAAAATATTACATATAATGTATAGTAATAACGCACGGAGGTATATCTATGTTATTATATACACAGTATACATATAGCTCATGGGAAGCGTCCGGTGACGATGACGCGAGTTTCACGCTTGTAGTTCACCCAAAAAAAAAGTGCTCAACGTGCCTAAAGAAGTTTTCACTTCAAAACGGGGATTCCCCTGGTATAGATATCACGAATTGGATATACGTTCAAAAACCAACTTAAAACTTTTAGATTTGTTTTTAATAGAGACTAGTAGATTTTTTAAAATTGCATTTATCGAAAATGATGTTGGGATTGCCCGCTATTTTTAGTTGCTAGATAAACTTTTTAAAATTCGGTCCTGGTCAAATGTAATTTAGGATTTATATCTGGGTATATAAAAATTAATGCAAAAGTTTATTTAATGCCAAGACACGATTTATCGTATCCTCGATGAAAACTGTTTAACACTGCATTTTGTAAATACGACATATATAAGTGAATTGTTTTTGTAGAGGGATTTGTGTGAATCACCAAAGTTGGATAAATTCGAATGTTATGTGAATAAAAATGTTTTGTATATTTGCTATTATTGTATTGAATAAATGTGCTTGTTTTAATTACCATGGATTGTTTTAATTCCCCTGTGTTGGACATTATAATTGACAGGTTTTATGGATGTTCAAAAATTATCAAGGAATAATATATTTTGTAGGTGGTAGAGGCACGCTGAAGCTATTACCGGTTTCAGCATGAATGGGTCGGCTCGTCCGGGGTAGTACCATCCGACACACAGAACACCGACGTGAAATAACAGTGCTCGCATTGTTGCGTGTCGTTCGGTCAGTGCACAGACTACTAAGAGGATACTACGTATCAGACGGGAAACCTCATACAACCAATCACGAACGGGCACTTTTGGTTTTGACGTTTACTTTTTTTTTTATTTCGTCAATTCACTTTTGGCAAAGGCGAAAAAAAATCCATAGATAAATACTTATAGTCATTTTTTATTGTATCTTTAGGATTTACCTAAGCAATAACAAAACGTTCCTCTTATCGATTTAAAATTAGATTTGCACCTAAAATAATGTTCAGTGATAAAAACCTACATGACATAATATTGGGAATATTTGAGAAATAAAAGAAAATTAGTTTTTTCATTTCCATATTTATTATTCAGTTTTTATTACATTCATTAATTACACAATCATCTACGGGTCCAAAAAAAATTATGCCAGAAGACTAGTTCTACCAAAATAAAGTTTAATATTTCATTAAATAAAATCGTCAAGAATTCAAAAATGTTGCTATAGGTATTGTAAAAAAAATAGCTTAATCTGTAGGCCCATATTTAAAACTAGAGCGATTATTTTCACATGAGCCACTTCCCCACAAACACAACGAAGATAAGTCTTATTTTCAATTTGAACGTTTGTAATTGTAAAATACATTCTATTTATGATATCTCGTCCATGTACGAGGTGGCCTTTTATAGCCTAAAGATTGATTAATCTATAACAAAAAGAACCTTAAAAAACATTACACTACGTAAAATATATTTGTTTAACAGATTTCTTATGATTTTTACATTACTTCAACATATGAGCTGTTAAATGTATGAAGTTAATGTATCTTGGATTAGGAGAGCATAATGGATGTAGTAAAAATTACTTGTTCATTCAAATATTTATTAAAAACAAATGTTATCTGAATTTTTAAGATTTCGATTTTCATGTTACATTTGGACAAGGAAATAATATTTCAAACTTAACAGGTGTTTAATTACTAGTCGAATTTTAGAATACTTACAATTTATAGAGTTAAATTTCAGTGAAAATATGAAGTTTTAATGCAATGTTATGTGTTATATGCAAAATAAATGCAAAATTTTAATGTAAACGGTGCAACTTAATAATCCTTAGCTTACTTGCACAATTTTGAACACAACAATAATTTCTCATGGTTTAGCTGTTTATTGCAACCAAACTTTACAATTTTGATTGTGAGAGGATAAGCACGGAGACGAACTCGACGTAACTTCACTCGATCACTACCAAAACTGTAATGGCGGCGACTTGCTAATTATTCACATAAAAATTTACAGGGGTGTGCGGCTTGGGATGAGGGAGGGTGGGTAAAACGTCAAAATCGTTGGGAACCGTATTTGTCTATACCTGGTAATTTGTTCTTTTTCTTCAGTACTATGATTCCGTGCCATGGGTCAGTGAGAGCGTCGGAGGCCCACCTCCCCTCATTCCCACCCTTCCCCTCCAAATACAGCCTGGCAACGCACTTGCGACTCCCCGGTGTTGCTAGTGTCTATGGACGGCGGTGATAACCTAACACCAGGAGACGCGCCTGTTCGTTTGTCGAAACGTTGTTCGAAACGAACAGGTGGGACACCTGATGTTAAATGATCACCACCGTCCATAGACACTTGCAACACCAGGAGAGTCGCAACCTTTATGTGTGACAGTGTGACTAGCTGTGTCCGCGTGGAAGTAAAGTAAATAAAAAGCTAATAATAAAACCATCTAAATGTATTAAGTCCATTTACTTATCTACTTTTCTCTCGTACTTAAGTCGCGTCGTCATTAAAAGTACAATAACTTTTAAGAGAGTGAACCGATTTTAATGAAACAAAAACTAATTGTTACTCGAGGATATACTTTATGATTTTCTTGTATTTATCAACGTTTTATGATGAACGCAGTACTCTAGCAATGTTGAGCGTTCATACAAACAGACAGGCATTTCTAAAAATTATTGAAATGTATTTTATTACTTATTCTAGACACCTACAACAATTTTTGTTCACGAAAATTGGAAAGTACAGACACATTAGTTTTACATTCTTATTATATGTATGTATGTATATATATATATATATATATATAGAGCAGGGTGGCCAAGCTTCTTGAAAGTCCGAGTCATTTTTCAAAATTTTAAATTAATCAATTCAATACGTATTTAAAAGATATTAATTTTTTATAGGAATTATATTTATTGAAAACATAAATAAAAGTCGGTCGATTAGGTCACTGTTTATGTTCGCCGCGTAATTGTCGGTGAGTCATATTATTCTTAACTTGGATGGAAATGAGATTTATTAACACTTATTCTTTCATATTTCTTGTCAGTAATTTAAAAGACATTTTCAAACGCATACGGAACGGTAATATTTAAATAGAAATATAATAGCACTAAAATCAAAACCACTTCAATTTAGGCCCTAAGAAGGCACGTATGAACGTCAAAACTACCACCGTTTCGGAAAGCAACCCAGTCATCGAGAAGAACCGACAAGAAACTCGATCTGGTTTATGTTTTTAACAAATATATATAATACTAGCGGACCGGGCGGACGTTGTCCTGCCTTGAAAACAAAAAAAAATCCTAAAAGTCGATCGCAGCGCCACCTGCCGGGTCCAATTGTGAATCTAAACCATTCTCGAATCTCCACAAACACACACAAAAAATTTCATCAAAATCGGTCCAGTCGTTTAGGAGGAGTTCAGTCACATACACACGCACACAAGAAATATATATATTAAGATTTAGAATACATTATAGGTACATGTCACAAACGTTTTTAATTTATGCACAGAGATGAGTCAATTCCAGACATCACCATCGTTCACAAATTGAACCACTCTATAATAGCCTTTTGACACCAAAACCCGCTTGACATAGCGTTTAAATGAAAAGGGAACTCGAGTACATTTATCGAGAGCCACAAATAATCCTTTAAAGAGCCGCATGTGGTTCGCAAGCCATAGGTTGGCTACCCCTGATATAGAAGATTCCTAGTTATGACATATACCACTAGATGTCGCTGTTATATAATTTTGACTGCTTTTATCTTTATTGTTTCTCTAATAACAAAATTTTGGTGACTACACGTAAAAGTGTACTCCATTAAAATTTCCTTTAAATAAGTATATATCTTCTAAATGTAAAATTGTTTTTATTGTCTTATACTCCTATTTCTTTTAAAGTCCATTTATTTCTATAATAAACACAGTTAATTCTAGAACTAGGTGTAACTTACGCAATACCGCTCTATACATACATAGATCTATGATCGCAGGTTGGTAGTTATTATATTAGGCAGTTTAACGCGAGAGGGTAGCTCCTGGCTACCTCCCTTACCCCACGCCCCCCCCCATCCTGATCCTTTCATCCATTTTGATTACCGCTGGCACGCGAACGCATCGCGCGTGCAGTCCGCTATTATACGTACCGCGAGAAGGACGTACGTGCAGTTCCGCCATAGTATGTGCCGCGAGACGTACGTTAACTCTCTATGTCACGAACTCTAGTGCGCAAATCGACTCGTGAGTGAACAATGAATACATTTTATGTGACCCGCCTACTGATTGGATACGGACACAAACCTGCCGAAACCAGCGATCAGCCTTTGCCAAGTAAGCGTGTATATTTATATTCTATCCTAGCTCAATCGATTATATACTCTTGGATCCTACGATTGAGCGTATTTCCCGTGATACCTTGGTCACGCAAACCGCCAAAATACAGTCCACATCTCTCCTTAGAAAACTAACGCAAATAATGGAGGTGAAAGGAATCAAGTGAGTGGTCCGTTCGAGCCCGCATTTCTTGGTCCGTCTCGCCGGACAATCCACCCACTTTATGGTCTCTCTCGCCGGATTTCCCTCCACAGGTGTTAAGATCTAACCTGTATCTCTAAAGACGCTGATAAAAAAATAAATCATACATATTTCTATATAATATTTAATTATATAACTCTGTGGTTCTAGGGAAATCATTTTGGAAAAAAAGTTGATTATAATCTGAATCGTAATGTGTGGCGGTTTTTTTTTTCGGACCGACTACACTTTTAGCCTGGCAAGAATTATACATTTCACAGGAGTTACGTGTGTGTGAAGGGATTCACGAAAAAAAATTGTTTATATAATCGATCATTCAAAAATCTATTTTTTAACCGACTTCGAAAAAGGAAGAGGTTACTGCGTTCGGTTGTAGGTATTTTTTTTTTATATATGTTAATCGATATCTCAGTCAATTATGAACCGATTTTAATGATTCTTTTTCTATTCGAATTGGTTATATTCAGAGGTGGTCCTAGATATATTTGAAGAAAATATTTAACACCTAAAGGGGTCAAACATTGTTTATTTGATTTTTTTTATGTATGTTAATCGATATCTCCGTCAATTATGAATCGATTTTAATGATTCTTTTTTTATTTGAAGTGGTTATATTCAGAGGTGGTCCCATATAAATTTGAAAAAAATATTCAAACCCTAAGGGGGTGAAATATCGTTTGTTTGATTTTCCCCACTTCGTCTCTACGTATTTTCGTGAAATTGGAATCGATTTATTATACCCATTAGAAACCAGATATATTTATGCACACTAAAAATGGAAAAAAAAATTTTTTTACAAAAAAAATAAACCGCCTTCGATGTGAAAAACTAATAAGGCACTAAAAAGCGAAAAATAACTGAATTATTAAATTAACCAAATTAAATAAAAAATATTGATATTCCCGCCACCTAATAATATATTTGAAGTCGATGCCAACCTACATTTCAAATTTGTTGCAGGTAATAAAATATGTATACTATACAGATATACATCATGGGACACGAGAGTGGACCCAAACTTTGTATGTAGATGATATGAATGTAGGTTGGCATCGACTCGGTTCGCAGGAATTTCTAGTATCAGAGATTGATTTTATGAATCGATTCGATGTTTCATATCGATTTTGTTAATTGATTTTTCTATGTATATATTTGATTATTTAATTCGATAATCGATATCAAATTGACATCCCTTGTTCTAGGAAACTGTCTTTGTAGACAAAAACACTTGACGGATGTAAAAACTATATTTCATAACATACAATCTATTTCAATGACATACAATCAGAATTCAGTCATAAAAAATCTGATTCAAATAACGTTGTTACTACAAAGTGAACAATGGTCTATATTTTCTGTATAAAATTAACTCTGTTTTTGTTCTTACCGTATGTTATTACTAAACATGAAATTATTAAAAATGATGGAATTATTTTCTATTACAATAATACGTAAGTACTTTCTTATATTGTTTTAAATATTGTAATTTTTATAAAAACTTAATCAATCTGTAATAATAAATTATATAAGAATTACAAAACTTTTATTATTGATTTATCTTATGTCTTTGAAGTCGAAGTGTATTTATAACAACAAATAAACACAAGGTCGCTATTAAACTATACTTCCGATTTGTTATCATAACATAATTGAACAAATATGTCTTATGAAATGCATTAGTAATGAATACAGACATTGAAAATTAAATTCTGCTTTGAATTGTAATAATATACTTTATGACTCATTAGTCACAAGTGATAAGTAGTAATGTTTTAATATTCTGTCTATTCTATTATCTATGATCTCTAACTGCTTTCTGCACAATAGCTTAGTATTTTTAAGAAGAAAAAAGTTTTTATACTATATGTCATTGATAGGAACATATTACTACAAAGAATGAAGAAGGTCTCTATAATTAAAAAAGAAAGTTGAGGCAGTCATAAGGACTGCTGAAGTGAAAACCCAAAACAATGGAATAACTGTGATGTCTTTTGAATTTTTAAATTATTTATAGTCTGAATTATTTAAATTTCATAATGAATTGATGAATTCTATTGAAATTATTCAAGTTAGCCTGGTTTTCATATCTATATGCACTCGGAACCATAATTATACACTTTTCTATACAGTGTTTTAAGTAATCACAAATGTGATGGGATACACAATCTCAATACAAAATATGAATATGAGATGTATATAGGCTGCTATGCTATGCGTTGCTAGTCTGACGCAAGCCTCGAAGAGTCATGATGCAAACTCATAAGTTTATCTTCTGCAAATATACTGCTCAATGCTCCTAAAGAAGTTTTTATTTCAAATATTAATAATAGTTCAAGATACATGGTGTATTTATGGTTTACCAAAGAGTATTCCTTGATTTATTGTTTTATCAGTAAATCTTCCAGTTTATTGAACATTCTATTTTGAAGTTATACTTCTTTTGGTGCGTTAGGGAAAAATGATGAGAGTATTTGGGAACCCACTAATCAACTCAGCCCAATTACAAGAAGACCTTAACAAAATACAGGACTGGACAAAAGAGTGGATCATCAACTTAAATACAGAAAAATGCAGTGTCTTACATCTAGGTATCTCCAACCCCAGACTCACATACTGCTTAGAAGGAAAACCCTTAGATTCTGTCAAGTTACAAAAAGACTTGGGTGTACTTATATCTGATAATTTAAAATGGGAAGAACATATTAATTCAATAGTCAAGAAAGCTAATTCATTTGTGTATGTAGTTCATAGAGCTTTTCAAGCACTGACTGTGGAGGTCTTTCGTAAAATCTACAAAACCTATATAAGACCACTCCTTGAATATGGCTTCCAGATATGGAGTCCCTACTTCCAGAAAGATATAAACCTTCTAGAAAGTGTTCAAAGAAAAGCCACAAAAATACTGCAATCTTTAAGGAAAAAATCATACCCAGACAGACTGCTTGCACTGCACCTGACTACTCTCGAAGAAAGACGCCTTCGTGGTGACCTCATAGAAACTTATAAAATAGTTACTCATAAATACAACATGCCATACTTACGTGAAATGTATATTTTAAGAGACACAACTAGATCTACAAGAGGAAATCAAACCAAAATAAGTCAATCACTTTCACACACAACAATTGCACACAATTTCCTCAGTAACAGAGTGGTTCTGAACTGGAACCGATTGCCTGACGAAGTAGTATCTGCTAGTTCTGTCCATGGTTTTAAAAACCGACTCGACATCTGGCTCCGGACTAATAAACTTACTTTAATAAATGAACATCTGCAGTGACCAAAACCTGACAAAAAAAAATTTTGACACAGTGTGATATAGACGTATCAGCAATTATGCTGCTTGTCTATTAACTATAAATAAAAATAAAAAAAATAAAAAAAAAATTTTTACGATGCTCGCGCACACCGTCACAAAAATCAGACACCCTGAAGTTATTACGATACGCACGCACACTTTCATGAAAAACCGACACCCTGAAGTCATTACGATGCGCGCACACTGTCACGAAAAACCGACGTCCTGAAGTTATTACGATGCGCGCGCACACCGTCACGAAAATCCGACACCCTGAAGTTATTACGATGCGCGCACACAGCGTTACGAAAAACCGTCACACTGCAGTTAGCTACAGTCAACATTTTGTTTCTTTGTATTAAAACGTTCAATGTATTAGATACCTTTTTTCTATTGTTAATGTTGTTTTTGCTACAAACGTAGAATAAGGTGAAAAATAAAATTTTTGAAATGATTTTTATCTTGTTACACCAAAGAAGTATAACTTCTAACGTGTGTACGTAAGTACACACACACTTTTTTGATATATTAAATTATTACTCGTCTCTACTGGTATAATTAAATGCAAGTGTAGGTTTTTTTATTACACTTTCACACTTTAATTGTTTAACCAATCATTATGTCATTTTGTGTATACATTTTCATGGTTACAGCACTTACAGTGCCTTTGTTCAAAGAAAAAAAGTACTGTACCTGGGAACAATAATATTATAACTGAAAAGATTTACATAATATTTTGACAGAACAAATGACTCAAAAACGTACAGATATGTAAACTGTCTTAGATAAAATGTGGAAGTAAGGAATGGCACACTCTCAATATCGGTGGTGAAAAAGAAATAGTTAGATGTTGCTTAGATACGGGCAGATTGACAGGGTAGCCGTTAAAAAGAAAAAAAGAAAATTTATTTATTTACACATTATGCGTTAAATACTAAATGGTGGACTTAATGTCTGAGGCAATCTCTGCCAGTCAACCATTAGGTGATGCAGAGATAAATGTTGGTAGGTGTAAAATGTGAGGTTTTTATGAAATTATGTTTAACCTATTTAATATCACAATATATAAATAAAATATCAACACTAATATACTACATATATACTACACATATACAATACATACATATAACAACATCATACATAAATATCAATACAATAAATAAAAGTATAATTAGTCAACATCAAATACTAAATACAGCATTAACCAGATAATTCTGCTAAATGACACTGGTAAAGCTACCCTGACTTTAAAACTGAAACGGTTAGATGACATCCTGATTTCATAAGGAAGCGCATTCCATAGGAGAATAGATTGGATATAGAAAGATGAATGTACTAGAACGGAAGTATGGACAGGACAGCAAATTTAGCTAGCTAAGTTTTAACACGCCGCTGTTGAAGCGCGTATAACGTATCTATAGTTATAAATATTGACCTGGGGATAAATTACAAGTATGTTAATGTAAGTGTAGTCACAAGCTTATGTTAGTATTTTTATAATTCAATTCAGTTACTTAAGTAATTGCATAATAACTGCAGTTTTGTGCATTACCAAATGCAGACTTCTTTGTGTATTAGAATTATGTATATTTTACGATCGTGTTTTGAAATAAAAACTTATGCTTTTAATATTGAAAGATATTTTTATTTGAATTTTATCTTTTTCTTACTAGGTACAACAATTATTCTATTAAAAATTCTATTCTATAAAAAAAAACTGTGGTTAATAAAACAATAATATAGATTTCAATAGAAGCGTTGACCTGATAGTTGTCTAACTTCAATGAAAATTAACTTAGAAAATTCTATTGTTATTCCTGAGTGATATAATTTTATTAGTACAGGATGGGACACGGTCACAAGGATTATTCGTGTAATGAAATTACTAGAAAATTTAAAAAACATATTTCTGAAAATATTTAGTGAGTATGTCTCAGTAACTCAGATTTTGCTTATGAACTCTAGTTAATATTAAATTTATAGTCATAAAACATAATGAATAATAAAGAAATAATGGCTTAGTGTTGGCTTCTTGAACATATAATTGATTAACATAGCTTCAAATCTGGCACAGTCAGAGCTTAGACTTCAACTGCGGCAGATGTTGTCCCACCATGATAATAAAAAAAACTTGACAAATTATGTACCTAAACCTTTCTCATGGATAAGTTTATCGACTGGTGAAAACCACACGAAAATCCGTTCAGTAGTTTAAGAGTTTATTGCGACCAGAAAGACGTGGTTTTTGTTATTTAGACTAATTTATAAAGAGGTAAAATTTGTGAGTTTGTGATGTAGAAGGGGGTAATCTCAGGAATACTGGTCCGATTTGGAAAATTCTTTCAGTATTATATAGCTCATTTATCGAGGAAGGTTATAGGCTATAATATATCATCACGCTAAGACCAATAGGAGTGGAGCACTAATGAATAATGTTTAAAAATCGTTACTTTTTCCTCTTAAGAGCTTCTGCTGCATGTTAGCATTAGCTCAAAGTAACTATTCCACACAGACGACGTTGCGGGCAGAGACTTGGATAATATGTAGTGATTATTAATATACTTTACTATTGTTATTATTTCACATAACCATAATTTTTATTAGTATACTTAACTTAACTTAATACTTACTTAACCATTATCATTATTATTGTTATTTAAGTTATGAATAAGCATGGGATTTTTAATTGAGATTGTAACCTTCATTGCGGCTTCATTGTCATCTTTTATGGCCATATTTAAGTTGTAAAAAATAGCCAATTTAAGATATTTTTTTTTTTAATATGTAACTTTTTTTCAATATTTCTAGTTATAACATTCCTTGCAATTACATTCTTGTTCCTTTTATTATCTTGTGTTAGTGATAAATTGTAACAACACTATAATAATCTCATTTCAAATGAACTTATCTAAATATTCCTTTTACTCATAAAAGATAAAAGCTATATATTCCTTCAGGTAATGATAAATAATTTATAGGTACAGCCATAAATAATGTTAATGGGGGAGGAAATTATAGATAAGACAAGTTAATGACTTTATAATGTCATATTTATAGTGCAAGTAAATATGTTTATCTTTGTTAACATTAAAAAATAATAATAGGAAAGGATTGAGAGACACACATACAAGTATTAAATAGATGTATACACGTTGCTTTTTAAATTGCGTCTTAACGTCATTTTACACCACATTGTACATGTATCTATACCAGGTGACTGTTTAGACACTCGCAGTATTATAGGATATGACACGTTGTGGTCACAATTAACATATAAAAAAATAATATTAACACAAATACTAATAAACAACCAAGATCTTAGTTAAAGTTTGTTCTAAGACCCTCAAAAGTATAGCTACAAACGTGTAAATAAAATAATAAACATAGGTGCAATGACCGGTGCCAAAAGCTACAATGGGCGACCCGGAGTTAATAACTTTCGATAGTAAAATGGGCAATAAACCCTTTTGTTTTGTTTCTGACGTTCCCTATCAAATGAAAGTAAAATCACCCGATGGTCATTGACACTGTGCTTTAACATAGACGCGTAAAGGATTGTGTATGATTTTTGTATTTTTCGAGATAATTAGGTCAAATATTGAACACCTACTTTTTAAATTGAATTAGAACGTGAATCGAGTGCAGATCGTCCTCCAGAAATATTACTACTGTCTAAACAGTCATATGGTATATACTTTATGTTAACATTGTTGTATTGTATGTTTGTTTATGTGAGGAAAGTAAACTCCGGAACCATTTCAGCGATTTGAGAGGTAGACTCTTCCAGATGGGCATAGGCTATTTATTATATTAATATATACAAATCATGTATAGTTATCACTATATTTGTTACATAAGTCGAAAAAGCCTTTTCAGAGATTTAGTTATTAAACTTATATGAAAAATATATATGACTGAATTGTTCCCTATAACAAAATCTATAAAAAAGTCCGTGACCGCATATTTACATCTACTAAGGATAATTCAAACACACTAGATAGAGAAGAGAACTTCTGTAGGTGGCAGAACCATACTGGAGCTATTTCTGGTTTCAGCATGAATGGGTCGGCTCGCCCGGGGTTGTACCACCCTCTCACAGAAACAGCAACGTCAAGTAACAGTGCTTGCATTGTTGCGTGTCGTTTGGTCTGTGAGAGTGCCGGGGGCCCACCTCATTCCCCCCCCAAACACAGGCTGGCAACGCACTTGCGACTCCCCTGGTGTTGCTATTGTCTATGGACGGCGGTGATCACTTAACTTCAGGTGGCCCGTCTGTTCATTTGCCTCCTAAGATATAAAAAAAAAACTAAAAAATTATCTAAAAAGTTTTAATCAAAAAAGAAACAAAAATAACCAGACAAAAGACGATCAGCTTGATAGTTCTGCCCTCACATGTGTTTTCATAACAGTTAAACAAGTGACCAGTTTAACAGATCTGCCCTGGATTCACAAAGTACCAGTATACATCAATGATATTATAACTATATAGATACCTCATAAGCGCTTCGACAGTGCCTTGACAGTGCCTTGTTAAAACTTGGCTACTTAGCTTATTTTTGACGACTGACCGTATCTAAGTAACATATAACTATTTCTTTTTCACCACCGATACTGAGATTATGCCATTTTCTTCCACATCTTTACAATATTTCTGAATATCATGTATTTAACGTATCTTTAGTTACTGTACTCAGGCGAAACCGGGGCGTGCTATTAGAACTCGTTAATATGAAATCGATACATATTATTAAAATTGAAGGGTCTGTTATTTGTCCAGGCTTATGTCTGAAATGGTTAATTGGAATTATATGGACCGTTTATTTTGAAAGTGGTGTAAGTCCATTTTTGAGAAAAATGAGCTATTACGTAATTCATGCTTAATTTAATGTAATTTTTTTATATATAACTAGTCCATGTTTAATTTCTCAAAAAAATCCCATGTTTTGTACAACTTAAAATCGGTCGGTAAATGAAATTGCATAATCATCGATTATGAAAGTGGTGTAAGTCCAATTGACAGAGGTAGGTGGCATAGCAGATGGATACCGATCAGTGTTTTGTTATTTTTCATTTATTTTATACTAGCTGTGTCCCGCGGTCTCACCCGCGGACGATTTGCATTGTTTCCCCTCCGTGTTTCCACTACTCGTAAGTTAAAAGATAGATATTAAAAAATTAGAGAAATTTATTAGAAAATGTACAGCGCATAACCTGTGAGAAGAAAATAAATACGACAAGGCTGTATGACTCCGTATCTTTGCCCGTATTTTGGCGAATTAAAAAAACAACAAAAACAACAGTAGTAAAATTATCAATTTATTACCTCTACGTCCTGGAAGACCGTTAAAATTTGAAAAAATCGCCCTGGAGCCTTTGTACCAAAATACTAGACCTATTACGTACGAAAAATAAAAAGACATGAAGCAGCTACTACCCTATATACCTCCTCTCATAAATTGACTCATACGAATGTTATTCAAACAGAAATTAAATTTTATGTCAAGCTGTTTTAGGTTATCGATCGTTGCAAATTGGCTTTCTTGAGGTCTCCCGTAATATTTGAGCATAATGTCGAGAGTGTCGAAACCTACTTCTATACAAAAAGACTTTGAGATAAATAAATTGATGACATCTAGGCAGGTTTTTTTATATCATAGGAGGCAAATGAACTGGCGGATCACCTGATGGTAAATGATCATCACCGCCGTCCATAAATACTAGCAATACCGGGGAAGTCGCAAGTGCTTTGTCATCCTGTGGTTGGGGGCGGGGAAGGGAGGGGAGATGGGTCTCCGGCGCTCACACTAACCAAACGAAACGCAACAATGCAATTGTTAGAGGGTGGTACTACCCCGGGCGAGCCGACCCATTCATGATGAAACCAGTAATAGCTTCAGCGTGGCTCTACCACCTATAAATATAATAGTGCTGATCACAGTTATGAGTTTTATTAAAAGGCCATAAATGCAAATGACATTAAATTAATCTTCTCTTATTTTCAGATATAAGTACAACATACCCTATACAGTTTACGTAAACAAAAGCACGGAATACATTATGGAGTTTGCTGGCGTGAGTGTTATTTACTTCTACAGTTAATCTTGTTCACAGGACAGGGTGCAAAAAATATTTTAGTTGACCTCAGTTTAACAGCAATGGTGCCCGTCGTCCGATTTTATATCACCCACCGTCATCAGACTTCATATCACCCACCGTCGTCCGACTTCATATCGTCCACCGTCGTTTGACTTTATAGCACCCACCGTTATCAGACTTCATATCATATATATACTAGACTGGGCCAAAAAAATCAACAATTTTTTTTTAAAGTATATCGAAAATATTATTTGGGATGACAAAAAAACAATGTTGTGAGAATTTGAGCCCTTAATATTTATATTAAAAGGTCTATCATCGCAACTTTTGATTTTTTTTCCGGAGCGGGTTTTTGTCTCATAACTCCTAAACCGTCGAGGTAAATGAAATTGACTAAGAGACCTTTTTTTAAGAGAATTTAATTGTCTACAAAAAAAAGACTGATTGAAATTTTTTGTCAGATCAACTATTTTTACAAATTTATTTTTTAATTTATAATTGAATTTTTATTTTATCAATAAGATTATGAAAAATTTGAAAAAATCATAATATATTTTTATTTATTAGCATTGAAAAGCTATTTTCTTCAGAAAATTGCATTTTCACTGTGTTTCAATAGTAACGTTTATACGTTTACGTTTGTGTTTTACTTTAACTTTGAATAACTTTCAAAGGAGTGAATTTAGCTAAAAATGTTAAGAGACGTTTTTTGTAGGAAATTAAATTCCCTTCAAGAATCTCTATTGAATTTTTTCCGGATACTAATTTTTAAGTGAATGACAAAATCCTAAAGTTAAAAATCAAATTCTGAAATCATACCAAATTTCAAGGTGCGGTTATGAGAAAACGGTTCACCTGACAAAAAATTTCAATCAGTCTTTTTTTGTAGACAATTCAATTCTCTTAAAAAAATGTCTCTTAGTCAATTTCATTTACCTCGACGGTTTACGAGTTATGAGACAAAAACCCGCTCCGGAACAAAAATCAAAAATTGCGATGATAGACCTCTTAATATAAATATTAAGGGCTCAAATTCTCACAACATTGTTTTTTTGTCATCCCAAATAATATTTTCGATATACTTAACAACAAAAAAATAGTTGATTTTTTTGACCCAGTCTAATATATACATATATATCATACTCAATCTCGTGATTTTCGTTAGTTTTCGTTCTCATAATATCACACTAGCATCTTACCATTATATGCCACAAGTAACCAAAATAACAAATAGCGTGCACATTTTTTCACGTTTTGAGATATGTTAAAAAAAGGAGAAAAATGAAAATTAATATAAAAAGTCGTGAAATCATAATTTCATAAAAGTTTCAATGTCATTGGATTACTCTATTTAATAGCAATAAATATGAATTAGACGTCTTCTTAGATAGGTCGTCTAGTTTAAGAGTAAATTGACTAAAACTTTCTTCAATAACTTCAAACCACCGTGCGTCATCCGACTTCATATCACCCACCGTTGTCCGACTTCATATCACCCACCGTCGTCCGACTTTATATCACCCACCGTCGTCCGACTTTATATCACCCACAGTCGTCAGACTTCATATCACCCACCGTCCTCCGACTTCATATCACCCACCGTCGCCCGACTTTATATCACCCACGGTCGTCCGACTTCGTATCACCCAATGTCTTGTTTTGTCTTCCCACAGTCGTCCGACTTCATATCACCCACCGTCCTCCGACTTCATATCACCCACGGTCGTCCGACTTCATATCACCCACCGTCGTCCGACTTCATATCACCCACAGTCGTCCGACTTCATATCACCCATCGTCGCCCGACTTCATATCACCCACGGTCGTCCGACTTCATATTACCCAATGTCTTGTTTTGTCTTAATTTGTACTCATGTGAGCAGAATATCAATATTAATCCCACGGTTTAATTTTTATTATTTGATTAATTTTCAATTATTTACTTGAGTTTTTGACGGGATTTTAGCCGGTCATCTAGTGGATTTTGTATATTTTATTCATAATCTTGTGTTATATTTTGTAATATTGGTGGTGTATTTGAATTGAATTTTGAGCTGACATAAGAACTTTATTGGAAGGGGACTGTTCTAGTAAGGGAGCCATCATCTTGTTAGATGTTTGAAATTATCATATGTGGTGTGGTTATAACAATGTTCTTACAAGATGGTGGCCCTCTTGTTAAAACTTTCGACGAAAGTTTTTGTGGCAAGTCAGAATTCATGGTCCGTGGTATTATTTCCGATACACTTCACTTGTGCACAATAACCGAACTATATTACGTAAACCATCAATATTATAAAATATAGAGTGTAAATGTAATAAATCATAATATATAAAATAGTCAATGTAAATAAATCACTACATATTATAAAACAAAGACCTCTTTTTTTATATATCATAGAAGGCAAACGAACCGGCGGATCACCTGATGTTAAGTGATCACCGCCGTCCATAAATACTAGCAACACCAGGGAAGTCGCAAGTGCTTTGTCATCCTGTGGTTGGGGGCGGGGAAGGGAGGGGAGATGGGTCTCCGGCGCTCACACTAATCAAACGAAACGCAACAATGCAAGCACTGTTACTTCACGGGGTTGTTTTTTTTGTTAGAGGGTGGTAGTACCCCGGACGAGCCGACCCATTCATGCTGAAACCAGTAATAACTTACGCGTGGTTCTACCACCTACAACAACCTCTGCTACGTCTGTCTGTCTGTTCGCTATAAACCCAAAAACTTTTCATTTTCATCAAACGGATTTTCATGCGGTTTTTACCAGTAGATAAAGTGATTCATGAGGAAGGTTTAGATATATAATCTGTCAAGGTTTTTTTTTATAATTAGGGCGGGATAACATCCGCCAGGGCCGCGCTAGTAAAATATAAAATCCACTACATGACAGACCAAGAACCCGCCAAAAACTCCCGACTTCCCCACCACTTTGAAAATATACTCTTTCCATTTAAAAAATGAATCTTCGAAATCGGTTTATAAATGACGAACTTTTGAAGTAATAAACAAAAAAAAAACCGAACCGAATTGAGAAATTCCTTCTATTTGAAGTTCTATTAAAAATAACAAACGCGTTCAAAACCGCGGACATAAATTAGTATTTCATCAAGCTTTGCGGTAAGTTATCTCCTAAAAGAATTAAATTCAGTATTGGCATATCAATTCTATATCCCCAGAGAACAGTTTTAAATCCACTTGTCAAATTGTCTTATTATCAGTTTTTCTTGTCTATACATATAACAAGAATGTAAATCTAACGTGGGTACTTTTTCGATTTTCGTGAAAGAAATTTTTGCAGGTGTCTAGGAATAAGAAATAGAATACATTTCAATCATTTTTAGATATATCTGTCTGTCTGTCTGTTTGTATGAACACGCATGACTGCTAAAGTACTGGGTTCACAATAAAACATCACCAAGAAAATCATAAAACGTATCATCGAGAGTAACTTACACTTTGTTTCATTAAAATCGGTCCACTCTATCAAAAGTTATTGCAATTGTACGAGACCAAAGTAGATAAGTAAATGGACTTAATACATTCAGATAACTTTATTAATCGCTGTTTTTTACATAAGGTACTAAGCAGACGAAGTCGCGGGCACAGCTAATCTATACTAATATTACACAGCTGGGGAGTTTCTGTGTTTTTTTTTTCGAACTGACTACGCTATTGACCTAGCAAGGTCTTAACAGCTTCACCGGACTATTAAGCCGGGCGCTTAAGACACTCAGCCGATTTTATTTGACAACTAGCTCAAGGGTGCACGGCACACCTCGGCTTGGACTGTTGCCTGATAGTTTGTTTGCTTGACCGCGCTAATCTCAGGAAGTACTATTCGGATTTGAAAAATTAATTCAGTGTTTGATAGCTCATTTATCGAGGAAGGCTATAAGGTTATGTATCATCAGACTAAGACAAGTAGGAACGGAGCACCAATGAAGAATGTTTTAAAATCAATGTTTTATTTTCCTTTTGAGAGTTTCCGCTGTGTGCGTTGCGTAGACGGTAGCTACAGTGTTCCTTAACAATCTGACATAGTTCGTTGACTGTTGTCCCATATATATATAAATAAATTCAAGTAAATAAAGCACTTTTTGTGTCACCCACCATTGATAATTGTCACAAATTTGCGTCCGTTCTCTTAAAGCTTTCGAATTATAAATCGAATAGAATTTTATTCGAACTTGGGCTAATTGGTTATCTTGAAATCGATACTAGAGCGCTTGATAGTGCTGTGGCTTAAAACGAAATTAAATTCGATCGATTTATTTGTTAGGATCGAAAAATCCGTACTCTCCATGTCATGTCACGTCATGTCAATCAACAGCTGTCAATCGAGTTATTAAATCGATAACAAATGTCAAAAAAGACGATCTTGAAATAGGTACTGATCAAGGACATATTTGATAGAAAGAAATTGTTTATTGTCGGAACAACCGTATGGTATTGTATCAATTACCTTGAATCAAACAAACAAATTAGAAAAAAAAAATGAAATACATTTACATCAAATACAAAAATGAAGAAAAAAAAAAATCCAACATTTGGCAAACCCATTCAGCCAATATGTGCAGTACAGCAGTAGTACTGCAGCGCTGATTTTTGATGGGAGCCTTTGTGATGATAAAGGGACGTTCAGTCGGTTAAATTTTTTTTTTTTTTTGTGTCATAGGAGGCAAACGAACAGGTGCGTCACCTGATGTTAAGTGATCACCACCGTCCATAGACACTTGTAACACCAAAAGAGTCGCAAGTACGTTGCCAGCCTATGATTGGGGGGAGAGGGGAGGTGAGGGAGGCGGAGATGGAGAGGGGAGGTGGTCTTCCGGCGCTCTCACTGACCGAACGAAACGCAACAATGCAAGCGCTTTTTATTACTAATTTTGTCATTGTTATATATTTGTACGTATGTATGTAAGTAATTATGTATGTATGTATATTTATGTTATGTATGTATTTATTTTATTATAGTATTGTATACATGTATATATTTATTTGTCCATTTTCTTCTGTTTTATTTATATAGGCACTACCTACAAAAGTTTTTGCTTAACATCAATACCGCTGGTTAGCTGGAAGAAAATGCCTCATGGCATTAAGCTCGCCAGTGTACAAATCAAAAGTGCAATAAAGAATTCATTCATTCAAGCGCTGTTACTTCACGTCGGTTTTCTGTGAGAGGGTGGTACTACCTCGGTCGAGCCGACCAATTCATCCTGAAACTATTAATAGCTTCAGCGTAGCTCTACCACCTCTAATAATTAATATTAGGAAAATTAAAGACCATACCTAATAAGTACAAACAAGTAACACAGACATACATAACACGTCACATGATCACGTTAAATAGGTATAGGCTACTTTAACTACAAACTCAAGACTAAACAAATATAAATTTAGAAAAACAAATACACACTAATAAAATAGAGAAAATAGAGCTGCGAGAATAGATTTTACGTTAATATAATTACTGAGTTTGAAGTTGCAATACATAATGTTTATATTATATAAGTGTTTAAAGGTAACTTTACTATTTTTAGATCGACATGGTGGTGGAATATTGTTCCAACGAGTGGATATACTTGCACTTCCATTATTTTATTCTGTATAAGTTTCAGCTTTTGAACACAATACAATCACATGATAAATGAAGATTACCATCCCACAGATGGTAAACACGCTAAACCTAGAGGTGGGTGGTAACTTGAGGGTGGTAGCCATTATGGAAAGGGGAATTTTGATTTTAATGTTAAGAACAAGCGGTGCTTACGTAGTACCGCCACCGTCTTTGTTTCGCAAGTCTAACCTAACCGAACCGAGACGGATAATATTAATCAAATTGCTCCGAACGAATCACGTATTAACGCCGCCGCTCCAGAACTCGGTCAAGTGCAGAAAATCTACATCTTTTCGATCCGATCTCTCTTAACGTGCGTGTTAGCGCCCACGCTCGCGAGTCTCTCCCTCACGCCGCCGTGAAGGAGTGCGCCTCATTCGATACCGCACATACGTCGCCTTTCTTCCGGTAGCATCTCGAGCCTAGGTCGTCCCCGGATGGAGCCCCCGAGCTGTTACTATCGCGATACAGTGACTCGCCCACATCACTTGTACACACATGCGATCACCTCACATACGTGCACACGTTACACACGTGGTGGAAGGGTTTTATTTATTTTTTCCCTTAATCGAACTGAATCGAGTAGTTTAGTTCGTTTCACATCAAATATACATGTAAGCGTTTGTGAATCATACAATTTCAATAGTTTAGCTAGGTCAGACTCGGGATATCGGTAACAGCCCAAGCCGAGGTGTGCCGCGCACCCTTGAGCTAGTTGCCCAAATAAAATCGGCTGAGTGCCTTAAGCGTTCGCCTTAGTAGTCCGGTGAAACTGTAAAGGCTTTACAAGGCCAATAGCGTAGTGAAAAAAAAACAATCTACACCTGGGCTATGTGATTGATATCTTGCCGTGTTTATTATTAGGTGGATTATTTATTTTTCTCAATTTTCCCGTCTCGGTTCGGTTAGGTTTGTTTAGACTTTACTTACTTTACCACAAGTCGGGGCCCTGATGACGGGTTAACATCTGCCGGGTTGGGTAGAAGCACTGCAGAGGCCGTTCCTGCCCATCCAGCTAAATGGTGAAAGAAGAACACCGAGGGGGTTAGTCAGTAAAGATCTGGCATTCTCACCTATGCTGCCGGGATAGGTAGATCTCAAAGAGGATTACCCCGTGAAAAAAAAAAGACTTGCAACACAAAGACAGTGCGAGTCGGCCGCGAGCAAGAAAATAAGCATCTACCTACCCAATTCTACGAGGTCATTGTAGCTATGTATACCGACCATAAAAAGACCACGATACTTGACAAGTTATAGTACGTTATTACTGCTGTGAGCTGTGTTGGAATGCCTCATGGGCTAATGTGACAAATGACACTACAGACGAGAACGTGGCACAGACTTTTCAGTGAAGAAACTGTTTTTCAGGATTTGCAGGGTTACGATACTCCAGCACGAGTCACAGTAGCAAGTCACTTTGCAAACAGGACCTATCCGTTGTTCATCACCGCTAGACAGCAAAAAGGTAGGTTGCATATTTTTTAAAGTTAAACTTCTTTTAACATTGTGTTAATTGGATTATGTGTATATAGGTTTTAGGCTGTGAGAGAATGAGATAGTATATTCTTAATGTACTTGAAATATATGCGAAGAGAGGGAAAGAGAGAGAGAGACGTTGGAATTTATAGCACATTATTTTCTGTTGGATCGTATTGACTATGGCGCACTTTTGAAAATTCTGTTCTGTGTATTATTAACATTGTTAGTGTATATTAAAACTAGCGGGCCCGGCGGACGCTGTCTTGTCCTGATAATAAAAGAAAACCTTGACAAATTCTGCCTAAACCTTCCTCATGAATTACTTTATCTACTGGAGAAACCGCATGAAATTCCGTTTCAGTAGTGTTTGAGTTTATCGCGAACAGACAGACAGACGAGGTAGAATACTTTGTTTTATAATATATAGTGATTATACAAAATAATGCAGAAAACTAATGTTTAACACCTCCATAGTGTATTTATCTTGTTTTCTTAAAAATTAATCAGAATACTACGTTTCACTTCTACCGCGTGTCAACTAGACGAAATTTTTTTTATTATTTGAGGCTATATTTTTTTTATTATGATATCTCTCTTTAGGTGTTTTCTCTTGGCAATTGCCAATGTTAGTCCAAACACCAGTCAGCTTGGAGCAGTTCACGAATATATCCAGAACTCTGTGCCCTCATAACAACTTGTTCGACGAAAATGAGGAAACTTGTGGTGAGTATTATTTTTTAGCTATTGTAAAACAATCAACCGTATAAGAAAGGGCGTTGTAAGAACACACGATAGAAGTGAGAAATTTTTGTATTACAGGGAATAATTTTAATCGAAAAAATGTAAGAAAAAGCCAAAGTGACGCGGTGTTCTCAGGCGGACACCCATTCAAGTAGTGACCGTGCCCGACGAGTCTTAACTTCGGTGATCGGACGAGAACCGGTGTTTTGAACACTCTACCCGACACAGTGTTTACACCCACCACTTTTCACACAGAAAAAGTTGCGGATCACAAATTCATAGCCCTCTCATAAAAAGTTTTATTTCAAAAATACACTGTAAAGTCCTTATAACGAATTTCAAAGGACCAAGCTTTTTTTTCGTCCTAAGGAGTTTCGTTATTTTTATTTTTTTTATATCATAGGAGGCAAACGAACAGTTGGGCTACCTGATGTTAAGTGATGACCACCGTCCATAGACACTTGCAACACCAGAGGAGTCGCAAGTGCGTTGCCAGCCTGGTAGGGAGAAGGCGGAATGGGGAAGTGGGGATGGGAAAGGGAGTTGGGTATCCGGCGCTCTCACTGACCTAACAAAACGCAACAATGCAAGCACTGTTACTTCACGTCGGTTTTCTATGAGAGAGTGGTACTACCCCGGACGAGCCGACCCATTCATGCTGAAACCAGTAATAGCTTCAGCGTGACTCTACCACCTACGTTATACGAAGGGAAGAGATAAAAGAAATGGTTTTGTGGTAAACCAAACAAATTGAACCTATTTCTAACTTATAGAACGTTTTTCGTTATAACGAACGACGTTATAAAGAGTTTACACTGTATATAGTAAAATAGACAAGGCTCTATATAAATTCCTATAAAGAGATGTAGCACATCGATTTGGGGAATAAAAAACCCATTTATCCAAAAAATCTTATCGTTCCAAGAATTGTAAATAAACAATTGTGGAACATTCCACTTTTCCAATTTAAGGGGTATATAAGCTAATGGCGGTGGGACCGGAGATAGTTGGAATGCTTACCATCATTAGTCATTTAAGTAGCTAATTAGTTACAGTCTTGTATCATTCTCTTTATGGATATCATCATCAGCCTCTATGAGGCCCACTGCAAGGCTATAGACCTCTTCCCTAAGGGAGGTATGGGCATAATCATTTCACACCATCCCACGAAATGTTGGCGATTTCTAACACTGAGAAATTCACAGTTCTATATTGTCTCCACATACCGTAGTACCACAGTATAAATATAAGAGACGTTATGGAAACGTACCTACAAACGTACGTACCGGCAAACTAACACGAACATGCGCATCGATGAGACCCCTAAGCGGTTTTCGCGGTGCTGTCTACGGACACCTGAGAACCTTTTAAAATCTCTCGTCGATGCGCATGCTTGTATGAGTGTGCCGTTTTCGAGCGTTTGTAGGTAGTTTCCGTACTGTCTCTCATAGTTATACTGTGGTAGTACAAGAACATTCCTCAGGTTCAGGTTTCCTCACGATATTTTCCTTCACCGTCAGTCGATATTTATCGAAATAAATTAGTAAATGTACGGGAATAAGGAAAAATTCGTTGGTACATGCCGGGGTTCGAACCTATGCACATGAAAATGATATTCCACCGGTAAAACCACTAGACCACCACGACTCAAATTAGGGATATGGAATGGGTTAAATTAACCAACTTTTAAAGTAACAACGCAATCATGTAGTTACAAACTATTAATGCTAAGAGTTGCGCAAAAATGCTAGTAATTAATAATTTAAATTCAGATAGAATTAATAAATTAGATTATAAAAACAACTAAGTTAAAGTGATGGGGATGAATATTGTGTCGGGTAGAGTGTTTGGAACACCGGTTCTGGTCCGTGACGTTGGCTTTTTGTTCCATTTTTTTTGTTATGAAAACGTTTCACTTCTATCATGTGTATCTACGACACTACCTGTTTTTTTTTTAATTAAACGTGTAGTATTAATTTTTTAAATCCTATTTTTTTTTCTGTTCACGCCTTCTTAGTGAAATGGATGAAGGTCTACTGTGGCCCTTTGTTATGTAAATATAATTCTATTTATTTTAAATAACGGTTCTATCTGAGAGTCGAGTGCTATTGTTAAAAATACTTTATGCTTTCTGTTAAAATGTATAGTTCTCAAATTTTAAATTGATGTATTAGGTATTTTTTCCTCCCTCCCCCTAATTTTAATTTAATTACTAATAATTACACAATTTTTGCTAGGAAGGGGCCATTCAAGAATTATGTAAGCAGAATTTTTGTAATTTCTGACCGCTCCCTCCCCCTAGTCAGCAAAAGTAAGCAATGTTCTTACCCCATGTTTACGTGAACATTTTTACATCTGTTCTGGTTAAATAAACAAATATTGCTGACGTAACCATACCCCAGACCCCTATCCCCCATGTCGTCAAAAATAAGCAAATCAAGAAGCCCCCTCCCCCCATCAGTGCTTACGTAACACTGAATGGCCTCGAATATGCACTCTGGATTCTTTCATTCCACACGGACTGTCCCACGAAACGTTTGATTATCCCCAGATATATCAATGCAGAACACGCCAATCGTCCATTTGACGTCATCGTCACCCGATTCAATAAAAGTGACGATTTTAGTGGAGACTGTTGAAGATTTTTACATTAAATTGAATTCCACGACGAATTTAACGAGCACTCCGAGTCAACCGAAGTATTACTTCTATCCGTTCAACCAGGAGCCGCATAAGATATCCGATCTGTCGATACAAAGCGCTCAAAGGAAATACATATGCAATAAAGAATTGAATGACGTTGAAGAGGGGAAGGTAGAGAGGTACTTTTTGAAAGGAAATATGGTCAGGGAGTACAACTGGCTGTACAAACCGAAGAGCGTTATTGTACTGATCGAATCGGATGATGATATATGCGCTGTTGTGTCCATACAGAATTTTTCGGTGAGCATTCTAATTAGCATTAAAATTTCGGCAAGTAATGTCTTTTTATCACGCTTTTATTAGCTTCACCTGTATGTTTGTATGTATGTTTCTTTGTAACCGACCCCTTTGAGCTCGATTTTGTCCTACTTTGTACGATCAGATTTAATTCAAACTTTGCACACCTGTCAAAGGTCGATGACAATGCAATAATCCGAAAAAAAAGTTAAAAAAATTTTTTAACTAAAAAATTAAAAATAAATAATAGTTTAAAAAAACTAAAAAAACACGCTTTCATATAAAATCCAACTAAAAAACAGAAAATAAAATTTAATGCGATGCGTCACTGTTAATATCAGCACCTCCAGATATCAGTATTTTTATCATTTTTTGTCACTTTTTACAAAAATATACATTTGTTTCTAATTTACACTATTCTTAATTCAAATTTATTAAATGTTATTTTCTGTTTTTTAGTTGGATTTTATATGAAAGCGTGTTTTTTTTAGTTTTTTTAAACTATTATTTATTTTTCATTTTTTAGTTACATTTTTTTTTGCTTTATAGAATTTAGCATTTCATCACAATCCCATCACCAGAGAACCATTGCAGGGTCATATGCCTATTCCCGAAGGAAGGTATGGGCATAATCACCTCACGCCAGCACATAATTGGCGATTTCAGACTACGCGAAATCCACAGTTCTATATAGGTTCTCTATAGGTATTATTTGTTAGTTTAAAGCTTAAAATATAACTTATTCAACATGTATTTAGCGAAAGTAAGATACTCCGGCCGTTAAATTGCTTTTTCGGGTATCATATTTGCATCTTTTGAATACACTGCGGCATTACGAAACGTGCTTACATTGGCTGTGTTTCAATTATTTTCATAGTATTTTTCGCGCCGACCCGATATCTAGTTATTGTTGATCGAAGCATATAGTAGTAGTTATGGATTTACTTGTGAATCTCTAAAATTGTGTAATTTATTTGTTTCTTCCTAATTGTTTATATCCAGGAAATGCATAATTTCTTACGAGACGTCTTTCGTCGGCAAATAGAAATACAATAAACCACAACAATTAAATAAGAACTGGTAACTTAGACAAGTATTAAAGAATATTATAACATCCATCTGTAAACAAGGGTAAAACACTCTTTTGTAATCAAACTTTTTGATGTGAAACATCTATAGGCGGGGGTAAACCGGATCGTTGACGTGGTGAGACGTGGCGACGCAAAACACGAACTATGCCCTATTAACGAAATACTCAAAAACATTTGCAATCCCATCTGTATACACATAAGATTTAAATTGTTTTGTGGGCCACTCGTTATACTAGTGTTACGCGGAACGCGCCGACGAACTAGAGCCCTTTGATAAATGCCGCCAAATACACCACGGCTGCGCCTAGCGGTGATTTCTTTGAATTTTTGTATTTAATAAAAATATTTATGCAATAAAATAAATAAACAGTCATTATTTTATGGAACAAATTTGTAATGTTTTTTTTTATTATACCATAGCTGATTCCTGTCGTAATCTGTCCTTTTAGACATATAACTTAAAACAAAACAATTTCGATGTTTCACATCTGCCAGGCGTCCCGTGACGGCTTGATTTTTTTTAAAGCAATTATTCCACACATATTTTACTTTTTTGTTTTAAATACGGTAAGAATATATGTATTGTCTTTTTCTTTCCAGTGTCCCGTATTCGACAACGAAAGAGACATACTATATGACGGTTACTATTTAACCATGACAAGGCGTGGTGGAATAACATTGACTGTAAGTTAATATCTATATATATATATAAATCATTTGGCTATTTTTTTTTTGTTCGTTACAACACACAGACAGACGAGGTAGGGGACTTTGTTTTATACTATGTAATGATATCATTGTGTGTATGTAAAAAAAAGGAGATAAAGTCGTTCTTGTTTTCTACTTCAGCAAGACACTTTCCCGCTCGGCTTCTATATAGTGTTCATAGTGAAGACATCAGATAGTGACTGCATTGATAAATCGAGCAATACAACGATACCGAAAGTGGCCCACTACTTTGGTTGGTCGGACACTGTGAATATCACCACAAATGATGGCAGAATTAAAACGTTTAGGTATGGATTTTTTGACGTGACACTTCTAATATGGTAGGGTTTTGAAATTCTGATCCGCGACTTTTTTGTGTGACAAAAAGTAGTGGCGGTGAACACCGTGTCGGGTAGAGTGTTGGAGACACCGTGTCTCGTCCGATCGCTGAAGTTAAGCTACGTTGGGCGCGGTCAGCACTTGCATGGGCGACCGCACGGGAACACCGCGTCACGTTGGCTTTTTAATTAAAATGTTTCCCTGTAACACAAAAGTTTCACTTGTATCACGTGTCTTTATGACACTACTTGTTTTTTTTTTTAAATATATTAATACATTTTATTATTAACTCAATTATTGTTATATATTTGTGTTAATATATGTATGTATGTATGTATATTAGGATGGTTCTTAGCGGGGGTGTTTTCGAATTTCTTTACTCCCAGGGTCTTGAACGCTTCCGAATTGATAAAAAAATCGTGCAAATTTGAGCTTTCAATATTAATTCTAAGATAGTTCGCAAGTTTTTGGCGGGATTTTGGTCTGTCATGTGGTGGATTTTATATTTTATTCATAATCTTGTGTTACTTGACTCTGTATTGTGTAAAAGTGGTGGTGTTTTATGTAATATAGTTTGTTTATTGTGCATAAGTGAAGTGAATGGAAAATAATACCACGGGGACGATGAATTCTGAGGTGCCACAAAAACTCCATGGAAAGTTCTAGCAAGATGGCCACCATCTTGTTAGTTCATTGAAATTATATCAAGAAACTTGTAATATCGATACTCACTTGACAATGGCAGTAATAGTCTACTAGAAGACTGGTTGCCAAAAATAAAATAGAAGAAGATAGTTAGCGTTCCAACCAAAGTTTCTTAATAACCCTATCTTTCAGTTAGAATCTAAGCTTTCTGCCAAACTTCATCGGTGCAGATTTCAGCACTTTCACCTAGTTCTTATCTGAGAACACTATATGGTAAAAAAAAAACAACTTTTAGCACTTGTAATTCTGATGGTAATTTATTGCCGATAATTTGAAAGAAAAACTTTCTTACGTTATCTCCATAACAAACACCGCTTGGAATTCATCTCGGAGTTAATATTCAGAGATCAAGTTTTTGGGGATTTTTGTTTTTATCAATATGGAAGCGTTCAAGCCTCTGGGAGTAAAGAAATTTTAGGTGGTAGAGCCACGCTGAAGCCATTACTGGTTTCAGCATGAATGTGTCGGCTCGCCCGGGGTACTACCACCCTCTCATAGAAAACCAACGTGAAGTAACAGTGCTTGCATTGTTTCGTTTCGTTCGGTCAGTGAGAGCGCCGGAGGCCCACCTCCCCTCCCCCCTCCCCTCCTCTCTCCATCCCCTCCCCCAAACAGGCTGGCAACGCACTTGCGACTCCCTTAGTGTTGCAAGTGTCTATGGAAGGTGGTGATCACTTAACATCAGGTGACCCACCTGTTCGTTTGACTCCAATGATATATAAAAAAAAAGAAATTCAAAAACACCTTTGCTAAGGACCACCCTAGTGTATATATGTGTGTATGTTTGTATATGTATTTATGTTTTCTTTTATTTTTTCTTAAATATTTGCACGACGTGTAATAACTTTTATTTTTACTAACAATACCGCTGGTTAGCTGGAAGAATATATCTCGTGGAATTAAACTCTCCAGTGTACAAACAAGAAACTACAATAAAATATTTTTTTATGGCTAACGGCAGCAAACAGGCAGACGGCCCATCTGATGTTAAATGGTTACCGTCGCCTATGAACTATAGCAACACCAGGGGCATCACAACCCCTTTTTGAACGGCCTCGTGTAAAGTATTCATTCATTAATTCAAGATTTTCTCATCCAAGTCTCCGTTAAACCCAGTTCCTACATCAATTTCTGCAAGGAATGAAGGAAATTACAACGGAATATGAACAGTTTCAGGATAATCGAGACAATATCGTACCAGGAATACTTGATAGCGGCCGCGACTGTACTCGGCTTCTTCGGCTCGTTCTATGTCGCTTTTTTATTGGCTGTCATCTTCCATAGGAGGAAACCTGTTACCATTGAAGTCATTGAGACCAGTAACGAAGAAGGTAATCATGAAAATGACCAAAAAAATGTGTGAGTGTCGTGGAACACTTGGTTGGAATGTATCTGATGTACAAGACAGTGACTAATAAAGTCATCTGAATGTGTTAAGTCTAATTAATGTCTACTTTTATCTCGTACTTAAGTCGCGTCGTCATTAAAATTACAATAACTTTTGATAGAGTGAACCGATTTTAATGGAACCAAGACTAAATGTTACTCGAAGATATGCTTCATGATTTTGTTGAATAGATTTATCGTAAACGCAGTACTTTAGCAGTAATGTGTTTTCATACAAACAGACAGATAGACAGACAGACATTTCTATATATTATATAATATATTTTATTACTTATTCCTAGATACATGCAATATTTTTTCCCCCAGAAATGTAAAAAGTACAGACACGTTAGATTTACACTCTTATTATATGTTTTTTTTTTGTTTAGGGGCTTTTATTCCTTCGGACATATCAGCCCCATTGTTCCCCAAACTTTCTAACTCCATTATGAGAGCCGCTGATGAGATATCATTACCAGGTCATACAGCATCCTATTATATGTATGGATTAATAAATAAAAATAAATGAATTATTAGCGTCTGAAAGCGATTAAATAAAATGCAGAAATTGAATTGAATTGAAGGAAAAATAATAAAATGGTAGGGAATTACCAAATTATATATTTTTCCGAATTAATTGGCTATAAAAAAAAAAGAAAATTAAACGCAACTTCTGTTTCGATATAAAAATTAATCTTTTGTAACGCTCTAAATAAAATATTATGTGTCTCCATCAAAATCCATCGTTTGAGTTTTTGGCGGGATCCTAGTTTGTAATGTAGGTGGTAGAGCCACGCTGAAGCCACTACTGGTTTCAGCCTGAATGGGTCGGCTCGACACACCCGACACACAGGAACACCCACGTTAAGTAACAGTGTTAGCATTGTTGCGTTTCCTTCGGTCAGTGGGGTTCCGGATAACCCGCCTCCCGTCCCCCCTCCCCACTTCCCCACTCCTCCTTCACCCACCTCCCCACTTCCCCACTCCTCCTTCACCCACCTCCCCTCCATCCTCCCCACTCCTCCTTCTCCCAAACACAGGCTGGCAACGCGCTTGCGACTCCCCTGGTGTTGCAAGTGTCTATGGACGGTGGTGATCACTTCACGTCAGGTCACCCACCTGTTCGTTTCCATCCTATGATATAAAAAAAAATGTAGAGAATTTTATATTTCATTCATAATCTTATGATAATTGACTCTATAACTTGTAATATTTGTGGTTTTCTACGTAATATAGTTCTGTTATTGTGCACGAGTGAAGTGGATGCGAAATGATGCCACGGGGTATGAATTCTGACTCGCCACAAAAACTCCCTGGTAAGTTCTAACAAGGGGGCCACCATATTCTTAGAACATTGAAATTATTACAAGACACTTTTTCCTGTAACTAATCTACCAGATTACCACTGTCGTTATCGAGTAGGTAATATGACAAGTGTTTTGTAATGTGGCCCCCTTGTTAGAACAATCCAGGGAGTTTTTGTGGCGAGTCCGAATTCATGCCCCGTGGTATTATTTCCCATCCACTTCACTTATGCACAATAATAGAACTATATTACGTAGAAAACCACAAATATTACAAGATATAGAGTCAATTAATATAAGATTATGAATTAAATATGAAAGCCACTACATGACAAAGTAAGATCTCACCAAAAAACCCTCACAAGGCACTTATAATATTACCTACACGGTAATGGCAATTGTAATTTAGAAGATTGGTTGCCAAAAATCTATCAATTCTTGGAATCCGCGTACACCTTTTGGATTTAAATAATATTTTGTTTAGAAGGCTTAACTTCTCCATCGATTCCTCACGACAACGCATCCGTTCCGGTACAGCAGCGACAATACACGAGCACCCCCCAAGCTAGTGGAGGCTCCTTGCATCATCGCTGGCACGGGCCTAATGATGATCTCGCATCTTCTTCCGAGAGGAACGGTAAGGGATTCCATTTTTACCAAAAACATCAAACGAACTTAATTTAATATTCATACAAACAGACAATCGAATAGATTTAATATCATACAATTACACTACAGTCGAACTTTTTAACTTTGAGCAAAAGGAGAGTGGAAAACTCTGGAAGGCTGACGTCATTGTTCGAACGAGTCGACAGCGTTCGGAAAGTGTTATTTTAAGGACCCCATTTCGTTTCGAAGGTCGATGTTTAATTCTTCGTTTACTTACTGTTTTTTTTATGATTAATCAATTAGTTAAATGGTTTGAAAGAAATTTCGTGTGTGTTTAATATCTAATTACTGTTAGTTATTTTAGTTAGTTAGTTAAATATATAATACTAGCGGACCTGGCGGACTTTGTCCTGCCGTGGTAATAAAAAATGAAATCCCTAAAAGCCAACCGCAGCGCCACCTACCGGGTCCAATTGTGAATCTAAACCATTCTCGAATCTCCACGAACACACACAAAAAATTTCATCAAAATCGGTCCAGTCGTTTAGGAGGAGTTCAGTCACATACACACGCACACAAGAAATATATATATTAAGATAATCTGTTTTCTGTCTATTGCAACTGTATTTCTACAAACATTTTCTATACAATTGATTTTTAGATACGAAATATCTTATGATTAAATTCGTAGTAAATTTAATTGTATTTATTGTCACAGTAAATTTTGTTTCAACGCCATCTATCCGCTATTTATTAGCAATACAGGTTATAAGTGCTTGATATTCGTAAATTAACTAACAAATTAGTTATGATATTAATTTTAACGATATAAGTTTTTGAAGTAAAACTTCTTTAGGCGCGACTAGGGGATAACTGGACGACAATGCAACAGAAGTCCGTTATGGCAATATGGCGTCACGTTTTTGTACCATCCGGTTTTTAAATATTTTTGATTTCTCAGTAATTAGTTGATAAACAAATCAGTCAAAAATTTGTGATAAAAATAAAAAAAAATTGAATAATAATAAAAATTATACAATAGAATTCATTATGTATATAAGGGCGCGCGACCGCGCTGCCATCTGGTTTCAATGTAAGCAAATAACAAATTAAATCAAAGCTTCATTATCTGTAGGGCCATCTATCAGCAAATTCGGAATTTAAATAACACAGGAAATATTATTAACAACTCTTCGTTATAAAGTAAATAAAATATAGAAAAGTACGAACAGATTACTATCTTATAACGCCAAAGACGTTTTACTTCGATCTCGTGTAACGGTTACACACACTATTTATTTTTAAATATCAATCAATTGAGATATTTCACATCTGTCAGATGTCGGATGAAGACCAACTTTTCTCAATGGTTGGTTTTTATCAAAATATCGCATCTCTTAGACGTCTGAGGGAGACCAACTTCTATTTTTTGTTAGTGTTTATGAAAATACCATACCTTTCAGACGTCCCATAAAGAACAAAGAGCCACGTAGGTGGGAGAGCTACGCTGAAGCTATTATTGTTTTCAGCATGAATGGGTCGGCTCGCCCGGGGTAGCACCACCCTCTCATAGAAAACCCACGTGAAGTAACAGTGCTTGCATTGTTCCGTTTCGTTAGGTTAGTGAGAGCGCAGGAGGCCCACCTACCCTCTCCTCCCCACTCCCTATACTCTGCCCCCTCCCTCCCTATCCCCTAAACACAGGCTGGCAACGCACTCTCGACTCCTCTGGTGTTGTTAGTGTCTATGGACGGTGGTGATCACTTAACATCAGGTGACCCACCTGTTCGTTTGCGAGCTATGACATTTTTCTTATTGTTGGTTTTTATGAAATGATATATAAAAATAAAGGATTCGGGTAGTAATGGATTAATTTATGTAGAGGCATTAGCGCAATCTTCGGTGACACGTGATGAGTCGACACGGGTTCCACGGCGACGTAATACTAGCGCGATGCAGGCCAGCGGGGAGAGCTCCTCCCGACAGTGGCTTGTGGTGGACGACGAGCTCGCGGTTACTCCCTTCAAATCCGGTCAGTTATTTGTTTGAAAAAGGTGTTACTTTGCGGACACTGCACTGCGGACATTATTTATAAAAAATCAATAAATGCAATAACAAAGAGCATTTACATACAGAAAAAGAAATACGAAATATGATAGCTCATTTGTCCTCAACGAGTGGGATCAGTAAATATTGTAATTGGAGTAGAATATGATACGTGAATAGTGTGTTCACTGTTCGATGTTATCCACAATTGCTAGTACAGTAGAAACTCGATTATCCGGCCCTCAGTTATACGGATTCGCGATTATCCGGACTACCAACCGTGACCTATGTATTGTGTAAATTACCAAATACATACTGTTAACAAATTATTCACATATATGTACCAAAATATTTTATTTCATGATTAAGGCTGCAATATTTTAGTATTACATAATGTAATCTAAGAAAATTTGTGTGTACATACATAAATAAGTGCATTCTATGTTGGAAATGTATTTCTTTATAATTTCTTAATAAACATTGATTTTCATTGATATGTGTTCGTATTTTAATAAACGCATAAAATTATGTACATATTATGTACTACGTATGCACAAAACCAAAGAAGGTTTGTCTTCTTCTTTTTCTTGTTTTGGCTCCGCAGTAGTATTTGCCAGTGTCAATGTTTTGTTTCAATGGACAGTACAACATATTTTACACAATAATTGTCGTGTGATTATTTCAATTTTTCAACAAGATGGTGGCTCTCTTGTTAGAACTTTTCAAGGGGTTTTTGTGGCATCTCAGATTTCATTGTCTGTGGTATTATTTTCCATTCACTTCACTTATGCACAATAACCAAATTGTATTACGTAAAAAACCCCCAATTTTACAAATATAGAGGCAAATAACACAAGATTATGAATAAAATACAAAATCCACTACATGACAGACCAAAATCCCGCCAAAAACTCTAGGAGGTCTGTCATACATTCGATTATCCGGACTTTCGATTATCCGAATGCCTAACGACAACAATTAATCCGGTTAATCGAGTTTCTACTGTACCTCTGTAACTAAATTATTTTGGCCTGCTGTACTGATTAACCTCAGTTGTTAGTACCTCTGTAACTAAATTATTTTGGCCTGCTGTACTGATTAACCACAATTGCTAGTACCTCTGTAACTAAATTATTTTGGCCTGCTGTACTGATTAACCACAATTGCTAGTACCTCTGTAACTAAATTATTTTGGCCTGCTGTACTGATTAACCACAATTGCTAGTACCTCTATAACTAAATTATTTTGGCCTGCTGTACTGATTAACCACAATTGCTAGTACCTCTGTAACTAAATTATTTTGGCCTGCTCTACTGATTAACCACAGTTGTTAGTACCTCTGTAACTAAATTATTTTGGCCTGCTCTACTGATTAACCACAGTTGTTAGTACCTCTGTAACTAAATTATTTTGGCTTGCTCTACTGAATAACCACAGTTGTTAGTACCTCTGTAACTAAATTATTTTGGCCTGCTCTACTGATTAACCACAGTTGTTAGTACCTCTGTAACTAAATTATTTTGGCCTGCTCTACTGATTAACCACAGTTGTTAGTACCTCTGTAACTAAATTATTTTGGCCTGCTCTACTGATTAACCACAGTTGTTAGTACCTCTGTAACTAAATTATTTTGGCCTGCTCTACTTATTAACCACAGTTGTTAGTACCTCTGTAACTAAATTATTTTGGCCTGCTCTACTGATAAATTACAGTACTTGTGTTATTAGATTCATGTCTTCATTAAATTATTGTGGCTTGGATTCTTTAGATCACATTGGCATCAATGTCTCTACCACCACCAGGCTATAACAAACAAGTCTCATAAATTGGCTTTGAATAAGGTCAAGTCAAATTAATACAGGCTTTTGCTTTATTTATTCTGTAGAATACAGTTCGTCATCAGACACAGAGTCGGATTTCTCGACCCTGGACGACGCCAACACTGAGAAGGACCTGTATCTACTCGGTGGGAAGCTGTGTCTCGTAAACCTGTCCAGGTAATGAGAATATTTAAAATTAGATATGCCCTAATTAATATTTTGAAATAAGTCTGTAGTGATCTTTCTTTATACCAGGTGACAGGTTAGATACTCACAGTATTCTAGGATATGACACTTCATGGTCACATTTAACACATAAAATAATAATATCAAAACAAATACTCATAGACAACAAAGAGAACCTTAGGTAAAATTTGTTCTAAGAATTTCAAACTTAAATAAACCTAGGTTGAATGACGGTGATAAAACCTGCGAGCGGCGACCTGGAGTATAATAAAATGGACAATAAACCCTTTTGTTTTGTTCATGCCTGTCAAGTGAAAGTGAAGTCACCCGACGGTCATTGACACTGTGCTTTAACATAGACGCGTAGAGGATTGCGTATAATTTTTGTTTTTTTCTAGATAAATAGGTCAAATATTAAGCACCTATTTTTTTAAATTGATTTAGATCGAGAATCGAGTGCTGAGTATCCTCCACAAATATTGCTACTGTCTAAACTTTCAGCCTGTATATATCATTCTTCTGTCCGTGTGTTTGTGACTGAACTCCTCCTAAATGGCTGTACAGATTTTGATGAATTTTTTTGTGAGTGTTCAGGAGGATTCAAGCATGGTTTAGATACACAGCAGGATCCGGTGGGTGACGCTGCGGTTGAATTTTAGGATTATTTTGTCATCAAGGACGACATCCGCCGGGACCGCTAGTTAAGCGCATTACTTCAAAACGGCTCCACTTATGAGACTAATTATTTCTTTGTCGTGTTTATAACTGCCAGCACAAGGTTTTTAAGTCAAACAATGTTTGTAAGAAAGCGAAAAAGGAAAAGCGAAAAAATCGGGTTAAAAAAGTCTCCGTAATAAAAAAAAGTGAACGAGTGAGTAAGACAGAAGACTGTAGACAGATTTTCAAAAATATTTACAGAATTGTCAGATTGTTGTTATAACATAATCGTAAAGGGTAAATTTGGTCTCATTTTCAACGTTAGTATACCCCAATGAAGGGGGGCAGGAAGCTAGTTTTGAAAAAAAAAACCCCAGATTCGTGACTTATGCATTAATTTCCAGATGTCGGCCGAAAGTGTTGTCTAAAAGATCTAACATGTACCTCTGGAACGTGGTCACAGTCGCTATCTTCTACACACTACCAGTTATACAGCTGGTCGTCACTTACCAGCGGGTAAGTGCTGGAGATAATCTCATTATTACTCATGTACATAATATAATTAGAATGTTTTGTTGTTATTTTTTGTCACTGTTTTATCACAGGTGAAATATCACAACTAGTTATTTTTGTTATATGACCATTAATACTGCTGCGCTGACCGTGATGATAACGACAAATAATGTCTCACATTTTTGACATTTTTCAGGGATTATAAAAAATAATATACTGTTCCCGTGACTTTGTCCGCGTGGAATACTTTGGGCTAACGCTAATAACGTAGCGAAAGTTCTCAAAAAAAAAAAAAAACGATTTTGGAACATTATTCATTGATATATAAGGCTTCCTCGATAAATGAGCTATCTAAAACTGAAAGAATTTTTCAAATCAGACCAGTAGCTCCTGAGATTAGCGCGTTTAACCAAACAAACTCTTCAGCTTTATTATTTTAGTATAGATATAACGTAAATTAAAACCTAACTACATATAACTAATGATATTAAGTTTTAGTTAAACACGTCTTCTAGATTCAGGCCAACAGCGTAGTCGGAAAAATAAAACTAGATGTAGATCATGAACCTGTAAATGTAACACCGTATATGATTTTTTTTAACTGTCAACAGCATTCTTGAAATTTTATAAGATTGAAAAAAAAATCGTAAAAATTTTATTTGCCCGTATGGCTTTTTATATATAATATAACGTATAACTGGTTTGGTACGCTTTTTTTTTTTGCATTTGACACGCTATATAATGGGTGTTATTGGTGTGTCACGTGATTTATTTTATCACTTGTGATAAACTGTGTGAAATTTAAATAAGTCATACCGAGGACACACTTTAATATGTTACAGGATGAGACTGATGTCTGAGATACAGGTTGGACGTATTTCAGCCGATACTAAAACGCTATAAAAATGTAATATTTCACGTGACATATCACGTATCATCGACGATACGTGATATGCCATATTTCCTTGATACCGTACGTGATGACTAAAAAATCAAACCTAATATTTTGTTTCACAGCTCCTGAACCAGTCCGGTAACCAGGACCTGTGCTATTTCAACTTCCTATGCGCCCACCCGTTGGTGATGCTGTCCGACTTCAACCACGTGTACTCGAACCTCGGGTACGTGCTGCTCGGGGCGCTGTTCCTCCTGCAGGTCTGGAGGAGGCACTCCTTCCACCGCGCCAAGACTCCAGCACAGGTCGGTGTACCATCCATTGATTGATAAGCCCTTTCAAAGTAAAGGCTATAGGGATGGCCCTATACCTCTACTTACACCATACTTACTCTATACACCATTTCTCGAATTGTCAATGAAGATCGAGTCAATATATCAATTGATGAGAACATATATAATTTTAAATTTCTTTTAGAATTATGGAGTGAAAGAGAGGATACAGGTCGAAAGAAGACAAAAACAGACACACGTCAAAAAGGATAACCCATAGATATATAAATGAAACCGAAGTATCGACTGTTTGTACGAGCTTATCTTCGAAACAGCTGAACCAATATCGATGAAACTTTTAGTTGCAGATAGAGGGGTTTTCAGGGTCTTATTTAGACTACGTATCATTAAGCTTTTAATGGGGTTTAAGTAGTAACGGTATTAATTAACAGAGGCGATTTAAAGTCGATAAAATGAATATAAAAGTTAATTTGTAATAATAAAACGACAACTATACTGTTTAAAATCGTTTCAGATAAAAACAATAACACAATTCGACAAACAAAGTCTTGGCTATTCGCTAGTTAATTTATTATAATAATTTATATCGATAAAAAAATCAATCCTATTAAAAGTAAGGGAGATAGATATACTAAGATATCTGTGAAGGTAACTATATAATAATTAATATAATATCGATATAACAGGCTATATTTTATCGATAGAAAGAACTGGTTAATAGTAATAGTTTATTTTGACTATAAATTTATTTCTTTAATGTTTAAGAGAGATAGATATACTAAGATGCTGTGTAACTTTTATCGACTCTCGATGTCGATGTTTATCGATTAAAACGCTGTGTAATTAATCGATAGAAAGAACTGGGCATACCGCAGCACTTCGGGCTCCTGTACGCTATGGGCATAGCGCTGGTGAGCGAGGGTTTGCTCTCTGCAGCCTACCACGTCTGTCCCAATAGCATGAACTTTCAATTCGGTGAGTTTTTCGTTCTCTATCGACAACTATTTATCAAAATAGCCTCGTAATAAGAAATTTCTGGCAATTTTAATAATGGGAGGGGGGGGGGGGAAGAATAAAAGTTTATTTTTACATTTAAATATATAAATATTGTTATCTGTATTTGTTTTAATTGTATAAAAACTGTATTTAGTATTCTACAAATATTGTGCGTGTAAGAGTAGTGAAGAGTGACAAATAATGAGATTATTTAAATCAATTCGAGTCGTTAATGGTATGGATAATTTTTTTTTTTTTTGTTATTGGTAACACTAAAGCTCGTGAGTAGCGGCTAAACAAAAAAAAATGATCGCTTGAGAAACAGCGAACAAAAATGTACTGTTTTATCTTCGCCTATTTCTATATAGTATAGTTTTTTTTTCCATCTCCACAGACACTTCGTTCATGTACGTGACTTCAGTTCTGTGTATGGTGAAGATATACCAGTCACGGCATCCGGACATCAATGCGCGTGCGCACGTCACATTTGGAGTCCTAGCTCTAATCATATTCATCGGTAATGTATATATACATACTTATTCTGATTATCAAAACTATCTTCCGTTCCTAAATTTACGTTTCGACACTTTAGTGCATAAGTGGGTATTGTATTCTTTTTTGTGTACAATGGATAAAATTCTAGGACTTGCTGGGAAACACATGTATGCTCTTGCACACATCCGTACATATTTCAGTGGTCCACAGTGTTATTCGATGGTCACACTATTCACTGATCAGACTCTTCACCCACTACAGTATTTTCTGATCACACTATTCACCAGAGCACTATGATCACACTGTTCACCAATTAGACCCTTCACTAACTATAGTAAATACCGATCAGAATCTTTATTAGTCACAGTATTTATTGATCACTATTCACCAGATCACTATGATCACACTATACACCGATCAGACCCTTCACTAACTACAGTATCTACCGATCAGAATCTTCATTAGTCACAGTATTCACTGATAACGCTATTCTCCAGATCACTATGATCACACTATTCACCGATCCGACCTTTCACTAACAACAGTATTTACCGATCATAATCTTCATTAGTCACAGTGTTTACTGATCACACTATTCACCAGATCACTATGGTCACACTATTCACCGATCAGACCTTTTACTAACTACGGTATTTACCGATCAGAATCTTCATTAGTCACAGTATTCACTGATAACGCTATTCTCCAGATCACTATGATCACACTATTCACCGATCCGACCTTTCACTAACAACAGTATTTACCGATCATAATCTTCATTAGTCACAGTATTTACAGATCACACTATTCACAAGATCACTATGGTCACACTATTCAACGATCAGACCTTTTACTAACTACGGTATTTACCGATCAGAATCCTCATTAGTCACAGTATTTATTGATCACACTATTCACCAGATCACTGTGATCACACTATTCATCGATTAGACCCTACACTAACTACAGTATTTACTGATCAGGATCTTTATTAGTCACATAATTTACTGATCACACTATTCACCGAACAGAATCTTTACTTGTCACATTATTTTCTGGTCACAGAATTTGTATGGTCGCTTCTTATTCACTAAGATTGCCAATTAAAACTGAACCGAATTGTTGTTAATTTTTTGGGAAGAGTTTTAATAACTCTTGTTTCTTACATTTTATAATACTTCGGTTAATTTATTAAGATCCAAATTTCAAAATGGCGGTTCTTTTACATTTCTAGCCGATTTTTTTAAATATTCTTTTTTAACGTATGCACCATAACGTCTACATTCTTTTGTATAGAGCTTAAATCCTTATGGATTTCGAGAGTCCAGGTGCTAAAGTCGTGTTTCTTATTGTACAGGGTTGGTCGGAGTCTTGAACGCGAACTTCTACTTCTGGGTGATGTTCACCGCTCTGCATCTCATCACCTGCCTGGTGATGACTTTCCAGATATACTACATGGGCAGGTTCAGACCAGGTGATGTTTTTTTTCATCGATAGGTTAGATTTTTGTAGAATATCTAGTTGAAAACTAAAGATGCGGGACATAATGATGCTTGATGTTAGCTTTTCTATATAATATAGGTTCTTTTCGAACTTTCATACAAAAACAAGGTATGTGGTAGGTTGTAGGTGGTAGAGCCACGCTGAAGATATTACTGGTTTTAGGATGAATGTGTCGGTTTGTCCGGGGTACTACCACCCTCTCGCAGAAAACCGACGTGAAGTAACAGTGCTTGCATTGTTGTGTTTCGTTTGGTCAGTGAGAGCGCCGGAGGCACACCTCTCTTCCCCTTCCCCCTTCCCTTCCCCCCAACGCAGGATGGCAACACATTTGCGACTCCCCTGGTGTTGTAAGTGTCTATGTGGTGGTGATCACTTAACATCAGGTGACCCACCTGTTCATTTGCCTCCTATGACATTAAAAAAATACTCAAATTGCATTTATTGCAATTATTTCTTAGTAATTTCATTTCAATGGAAAAAAATATCAGAAACAAAATAAATCTTAGGTTAAAAATACTTATCAATTTGAGGTCACTTATGTGTTTATTTACATTATCTAAATGTTGTTTCTCATAACTTGAAATGACTTAAATCAGAATAACCGTAACTCGGTGATGGTCTGTATACATTATTAATTAAATGCTGTGTGAAAGGAGAGAGACAGAGGAGCATAACGCTTTTTCCTTACGTGACGATTTTTACCAGTCACCTTCTACCGCAAGCGGCGTTAACAGACTTACTTTGAAAAAGAAATAGTACGTGTAAATATAAATATGCTATTGAAGTAAATGAAAGAGACGAATGAAACTTACACAGAAATGCAGTAAGCGTATATATCAGAGATGTGGAAATAGCACCAGTGATATAGAAGTCGAGAAGCAACAGGTTGGCTTTGTTTGGTAATATTATGAGATGGGATGAAAGTCATATGATTAAAAGAATTTTAAAGTATTAATATACCAGGAGATTGGAGAGGAAGGACGGAGAATGTGTGCATGTATTGTGTGATTATTCTTCGAGATTGGAGAAGTAGGCCGGAGAATGTGTGCATGTATTGTGTGATCATTCTTCGAGATTGGAGAAGTAGGCCGGAGAATGTGTGCATGTATTGTGTGATTATTCTTCGAGATTGGAGAAGTAGGCCGAAGAATGTGTGCATGTATTGTGTGATCATTCTTCGAGATTGGATAAGTAGGCCGGAGAATGTGTGTATGTATTGTGTGATCATTCTTCGAGATTGGAGAAGTAGGCCGGAGAATGTGTGCATGTATTGTGTGATCATTCTTCGAGATTGGAGAAGTGGGCCGAAGAATGTGTGCATGTATTGTGTGATCATTCTTCGAGATTGGATAAGTAGGCCGGAGAATGTGTGCATGTATTGTGTGATCATTCTTCGTGTGTGTAAAATGTGTGAATGTGCTGTGGAAAATGGATGGGGGAAAATAAGTTATACCGAGTCTTTTTAAGTGGATACGGGTAAGATGATGTAGCAGTAGTGGGGTAGTAGGTTCATCCATCGGCCCGTGGACCTTCCGACGTGGTATATTATGGATTATAATATAGAAATGGCTATAAAAGATCATAATAAAGCCACTGTAAAGGCAATAATCACAATTAAAACCCCGAAGTATAACAGTTTAGTGAAATAATAACAACAGTTGCTTACATTAAAAACGATTTCTAACAAGATTAATAAAATAAAAAAGGAGTCTGCAGAAATAAAAAAAACTCGAGGCAGTCATAAGGATTGCCGGCAGAAGTGAAACTCAATGTAATATAATAACTGTGTTCTGTTTTGAATTATTAAGGTAATTATACTGTGAATTATTTAAATTTCATGATTTGTAAATTGAAATATAATGTATAGTAAAATAACGCACGGAAGTATATCTATGTACATATATACACAGTATACATATAGCTCATGGGAAGCGTGCGGTGACGATGACGCGATTTCCATGCTGTTTGTTCACCCAAAATAAGTGCTCAACGGGCCTAAAGAAGTTGTCACTTAAAAAAAAAGGATAAGGTGATGACGTAGCGTTACGTAACATGTGTCGTGACGTAACGGAAGTCCTTAACTGTGGTACCAAATGAAGTTTTTTTTTTAATCGGGTTCTGTTGGTCGTCAGATGGCGACACGTTCTGTCGCGCTGCCCGAGAGCTGGTGACACACCCACTGGCAGCGCTGACTCCGACAAGGCTCGGCCGCTGCGTACTCCTTCTGATCGCTAACATCGCCAATTGGGCCATAGCAGCCTATGGGTATTTTTATTTTATATATTTAGCAAACCAACATAAAGGTTACGTACAGTTATTATAACATAAAATTGTGTATGTTGTGTGTAACATATAATTGTGTATTATAGAACAAGTGTAAGCATACATGACATCTGTCATGTCTGTCTGTCTGTTCGTGATAAACTCAAAAACTACTGAACGGATTTCAATCGGTTTTCACCAGTAGAGAAAGTGATTCATGAGGAAGATTTAGGTATATAATTTGTCAATTATCATCAAGGTTTTTTTTAATATCAGGGCAGGACAACGTCCTCCGGGCCCGCTAGTTTATACATAAATAACAATCTAATCCTAATTATGTGTTATACAGACGATGACTATCGTTATATGTATATGTATCGATTACAAGTACTCAGTTATATTTCATTTTTAAGCAAGAACTGCTTGTATGTTCCAAGAGTAGAACTAACTATAGTGGTACATCATGTGACAATCACACATGTCAATGTATTGTATGTTCGAGTAACTAAATAGGTTTTAGTGTGTTATATAGCTAGATAGATATACGATAGATAAACAACAGGTGTAGTGTCATATTTAAACTAGTCTGTGGTCAAATAATAGGTGTTTTTGTTGTACTGGAAAGCGATCACCATTTGCATGGTGATAAACTCATCAGTGACTTTATTTTGTTGGAAAGCGTTGGACCACTTGCATGGTGATAAACTCGTCAGTGACTTTATATTGCTCAAAAGCTTTGAATCATTTGCATGGTGATAAACTCATCAGTGATTTTATTTTGCTGGAAAGCGTTGGACCTCTTGCATGGTGATAAACTCGTCAGTGACTTTATATTGCTCAAAAGCTTTGAACCATTTGCATGGTGATAAACTCATCAGTGACTCTAGTTTGGTATGTCGCGTTTTGATATGACAGCGACTACTGTCGTTGGATTTTGAGGTGTATTGATGGTCGCCGTTGTTTTTAGATCGCACGTTAGTTACCATCAGGTACAGTACAGTCACTATGTCACAATATTAAATGATGTGCTCTATGATGATAAATACGCTAAATTTAGACGGGGACACGATTTCTATCCATTCCTCAACTTTTAAACCCGATCTGGTAAGGGGTTTCTCTAATTACTATTCATTTTTAATTTTTGAAAATGTTAACTTATTCAGTTTCCAAATCTCTTGTTGATTTAAAATCTTTAAAAGTCGAAAATAATTAGAGAAACCCCATTACCAAACCGGGCTTCAAAGTTGAAGTAAAAAAAATAAAAATTGAAGGGTACATTCGTTGTTTATAACTCGATTTAAAGTTTAAAATACAATAATCTTTTTACAAAAAAAATATATCTTTGATTTATAGTTTTCTATAAAAAAAAAAGATAAAATTTGGATCATTTTTAAAAAAGTTGTCTATAAAACTAAAATGCTGACTCTTAAACGAGTAGTAAACTGTCAAAATTTATCAGGAGGGCTATTTTGAGGAATATTAAAACATATCACAAAATTATGGGCAAACCGTTCGATTTGTCGTGGAATGTCATATATTCGGGAATTGATTATTATTTATACCAGGTTAAAGGTTATACACTCGCAGTATTTTAGGATGTGATACTTCATGGTAACATTTAACACATAAAACAATAATATCAAAACAAATACTAATAGACAACAAAGAGAACCTTAGGTAAAGTTTAATCTAGGACGTTTAAAATTATGGATAATAACTTAAATGAACGACTTGTCATAAAACCTGCGAGCGGCGATTCGGAGTTAATATCTTCGATAGTAATACGGACAATAAACCCTTTGTTTGTTGAAACTTCGAGAAAATATCCTTTATTAGTTTGTTGTCTTCACTTTCACTTCACCCGACGATCATTGACATTGTGCTTTAACATATACGCGTAGAGGATTGAGTATATTTTTTTATGTTTCTAGATAAATCTAGATAAAAAAATAGGTTAAAATATTAAGCACCTATTTTTTTAATTGATTTATAACGAGAATCGAGTGCAGAGTGTCCTCTATAAATATTGCTACTGTCTAAACATTCACCTGGTATAATTAAATATTTGTTTGTGTAGTGTGGCGCAACACTCGCGCGATTTCGCGTCCCACTTGTTGCTTGTGTTGATGAGCAACTTGTTCCTCTACACGCTCTTCTACATTGTGATGAAACTCCTATACAGAGAGTCGATACGCTGGTATAGGTGAGTCGACCGATTCCTATATATAGCAGACTTATATATCTATACATATAATAATAATGTAAATGTAACGTGTCTGTACTTTCTAGATTTTTGTAAAAAAAATACTGCAGGTGTCTAAGAATAATTAATAAAATACAGTTCCAATAATTATTAGAAATGTCTGTCTGTCTGTTTGTTTGGACACGCATCAATGCGAAAGTATTGCGTTCATGATAAAACCTTTTCAAGATAATCATAAAGCAAATCTTCTAGTATCATTTAGTCTTTGTTTCGTTAAAATTTAAAAAATTTAAAACGTTTTTGTAGTTTTAATAAAGACGCGACTTAAGTGCGAGAGAAAAGTAGATAAGTAAATGGACTTAATACATTCAAATGACTTTATTAGTCACTGTTTTGTACATCACGTTGCACATGGACGAAGTCACGGGCATAGCTAGTCTTTACTAAATTCGTATGAAAGTATATAATGTGGTTAAAAAAAAAACAATTTTTAGTTTATAGTCATCTATCTATCTCGGTTGATTTTCCGATTGGACCGATTTTTATAAGATGTTCTCTAACGTATAGCTGATGTTATAAAGAGTAACTTAGACTACTTTAATTTTAGAAGAAGAAAAAAAAAAGTTCCTTGTAAATATAGTCCTTTTTAAAGATTCAGACACAGATAAAGTCGCGGTCGAAGTATTAGTCTACATACATATTGTATATTGTACTCATTTAGTTTTTGTTTATTCCTACATATTATATTGTAAAACAAAGTTCTCGGCCGCGTCTGTCTGCTCGCGATAAACACAAAAACTACTAAGTCCATTTTCATGCGATTTTCATTAATAGATACGAGTGATTCACGAGGAAGGTATATAATTTGTCAAGATGTTTTTGGAAATTGGTTGAAATATAACGATAATTGTTGGAAGTATCGGAAAGAGTCAAGCCGGGTGGGAGCTTTCGTCGAAAACGCTGCCCTAATTAATTCCCTTTGAGATATAACAAAATAATTGCGATACGCAGACGCGGAATCAGCTAGTTTAATATATTTCTATCATTACGCTCGTCTCTACAGGAGCGGAATGTATATCAATATATATTTGCAAGTAATATCATAAATGCGAATTAGATACCTTAACTCAGCTCATCATCCTGAAATTATGCATACACATTGTCAGGGGAACAGTAAAGGATAGGTAAAAATTTTCATTAACACGAGCGAACCCACCGGCGAAAGCTATTTTTTTTAAATATATCATAGGCGGCAAACGAACAGGCGGGTCACCTGATGTTAAGTGATCACCGCCGTCCGTAGACACTAGCAACACCGGGGGCGTCGCAAGTGCGTTTGCCAGCCTGTGTTTGTTGGGAGGGGGGGGGGGGGGGGGAGATGTGGGCCTCTAGCTAGCTATAATACAGCGACTTTCCAAAGCGATCTCTAGCGACCCCTATGTGTGTTGATATTGGAGTACAAATTACTCTCAAGATCATGGAAGTTAATCGTCATTTTTTTTTGTCTCTCTTTATAGCTGGATCTTTATCTGCATGACGTACTCGATTTGGTTCGGATCCAGTTATTTCTATTTGGACCAGAGCACGAACTGGGCTGTGAGTATAAATACTGAAACACAGTCAAAATCTGTTATAACGACATCGAAGGGACTAGTCATATTTAGTTGTAAAAACCGATAGCCGTAACAACCGGTGATGTATTCGAGACACGGCATTCAGCCGGGACCTTTGTTCCGACTCAATATAACCGGTATGTTGTTCTAAATGATGTCGCCATAGACGGTTTTGACTGTAATTTACCCAGTGGAATACTGATCCGATGTCTGCAGGTTCGAACCCTGTCATGTATTAAATTTACTGGCGTACATTTACTAATATAAATTGGTAATAATATCGGCTGACGGTGAAGGAAAACATTGTGAGGAAACCTGAACCCGAGAAATGTTGTTGTGGTATCACCGTACGTGGGAACAATATATAACTGTGGGTTACTCAGAGTTTGAAATAGCCAGTACACGTGAGGTGATTATGCTCATACCTTCCTTCGGGGTAAGGCCTATGACCCTGCAGTGGGTCTTCTACAGGCTGATGACGATGATAATATTAGAGAAAATACCAAGTAATTATGTAACGGTGATTAACTATTGTCAGAAGTGGTATTAGCACAGTTGACGGGACTACACTGTGAATCAATTATAAAATAGAGTTATAATTGGATGATGAAGTATTCTCTAAAATCCGGCTGATTAACTACACCACCCTTCAATTGGACATATACTCTCAAGAGCTTATAAAAGGACATCCATAAATTACGTCGTTTTTGAAGCCTCTTCAGTCTTTATGATATCACATATTTTGTAATTTTATATTATAAAGCAGTTCCAAAATAAATTTCTGTATTTGCATTCATTAAAAAAAATAAAGTAAACAATTTAAATTTCTGTTTTTAGTTAAACATAATTATTTATTTTGATTATTGATAATACTAAAGTTTGGCAATATCTATTGAACAATAGAAAAATATAGGAAATCGGTTGAGAAACTGTCGAGGATGATCCTTAACTGTATACCCCCCTCTCTCTCTCTCTATTTATATATAGATGACGTCACGAAGTTTATTACTCGTCCTTGTACGATGTCTCTGTTGATCCCTCTTTGCGTCATAACTTGTGGTGTAATTTATAGATGGCCCCGTAAGTGTATTTCTAACAGTTGTACTTAAGGGCCAGTCCATCTTAGACTCAGTGTGTTACAATCTTACGTCGCATAGTCACTTGCCATTAGATGAAATTGCTTAGAGGTAGATTTGTAATCTATGCATAGGGTTAGAAAGCAATATTTTGTTATTATTGGAACATAAATGGTATGCAAAAACGAAAATAAATAGAGATGGAAATTTCCAAGAATTGGCAACCCTATTCAACTACATGCTATAGTATACGTTTTCGTTTTACCAAGAGAGGGGTCATTTCTAGACGTCACGTTCGTTCACATATTGACTTACTCTGTAATAGCCTTTAGATATTAAAACCCCGCTTGACATGGTGATTGAATTCACTATCCGGCAAATCGGTAATGTGCTTTGGGACTTAGTTATAAAACTTAACATTTTTAACTAAAAAACTGTTATTGGTCTCTTAGTGAGCCTGAAACATGGAAATAAGTTTAGTGAAATGATCGTTTCCAGCTGACCCCGGCGCAGTCGCGTCAAAACAACAGGGTGTGTTCACTACTTCAGCTGTACGACTCGCATGATGTCTGGCATTTCCTCTCATCCACCGCCATGTTTTTCTCCTTCAACATGTACCTCACGATAGACGATAACCTCAGCACAGTTCACCGGCGTGATATCAGGGTCTTTTGAAATCACCACTGGGGAATTATCCTATGATTTCTCAAATAGTGTTCTCAAAACCAATATCTTGTATGTACTCTCTATTAGGGAACATAAATTCTGTCACAAATTCGAAGCGTTCAGAATTAGCAACCTTTTACTGACTGACTAACCTAGGGAACGTTCAGAATCAGCAACCTTTTACTGACTGACTAACCTAGGGAATAGTTGCAGGAGTTAGTCATATTTAACTTATAAAATAAACACAGTCGTTACTGAGGCGTGTTAGGTTTAACTTTTAATAGAAACTGAGTCCAGCTGTAAATATTAACATATATCAGAAATACAGATATTGTTGTATTTAATCATATTTAATTTGTAACAGAATTACAGTTATTACTGAGGTATATCAGTTTTAACTTTTAATAGAAACGCATTGAGAGTTTTTGGCGGGATTTTGGTCTATCATGTAGTGGATTTTATATTTTATTCATAATCTTGTGTTACTTGACTCTATACTGTGTAAAATTGGTGGTTTTTTATAGTTTGTTTATTGTGCATAAGTGAAGAGAATGGAAAATAATACTACGGACCATGAATTCTGAGATGCCACAAAAACTCCATGGAAAGTTATAACAAGATGGCCACCATCTTGTTAGTTCATTGAAATTATATCAAGAAACTTGTAATATCGATACTCACTTGACAATGGCAGTAATGGTCTACTAGAAGACTGGTTGCCAAAAATGGAATGGAAGAAGAACTTGTAATACTATTAACTACTCGACAATGGCAGTAATAATCTAATAGATTGGTTGCCAAAAATAAAGTAAAAAAATAAATAAAATAGAAACGCATTCATAACTGAACCCATCCAACGATATTAACTTCTATCAGAAATACAGTTATTATTGTGGCTCGTCATATTTAACAGAACGGCAGTTAATACCGAAGCGTATCGGGTATAACTTTTAATACAATCGCGGTAATAACTGAGTCTGTTTACGAACATAAACATTAAAAAATGTGTATTATATATTTTACTTGTGTGGCAACATTGCTAATAAAAATATTAAAAATATGTCTTCCTTCATTCCCGTTCATGTGTGTAATGTGTTTCTCTGTATATTTGAAAATCAATAACAAGTTAATTCAATATATTTGAATGTTTTTATGTTAATTTCGACTATCGATAAACAGAGTACAATCGACGATTTTAACTTCTGTCAGAAGTAAAGCCGTTACTATGGTTATTCATATTTAACTTGTAATGTAAGTGCACTTATGACTGAGGTCAGTCAGTAATAGGCAGCTACTACTGAGGTGTGTATAGGTTGTAATGACTATTTTCAAAAAATAACGAAGATTAGGTAAATATTTCCCAACTCTAGAGAGTAACTTTGTTCTTTGAGAACCGATAAGCAAAACGAACATGATCATGATCATCAAAATAATTATATTTTAGTAATTAAGTATAGTTTTAATCATTACTCTGTGAAAACATTTGTAATAGAAATAACACAAAACACAGTATTAATAAAAATACATTGCACTACTACATACACGTTTAAAATATGACACCATGACTTATATGTAAAACGCTTTATGGTCCTTGAATAATGAGAGGTAAAAAACATATCGCACGGTTTAAATGGTTAATCTTCTCCACACACGCCATATATACTCTAATATACTTTTCAAAGAACTTTACAATTTTTTAAGTGCATTTATTTTAGGCCTCGTCAATCTTGACCGCTTTAAATGTAGCTGTAAGCTCGGACATAATAATATAGTCGAATAGTTTAATACAAAAGACAGTTAAACTATATATTACCGTAGTAACTTCAAATTGTCTCTATATTGTGCATATCATTTAACACGTATTTTGTACCGGAATTATGTTCTGCCTAACTATATTCAGACTGGTCAAAAAGATTGGTGGGAACCTGTAGTTTGAAAGTAATACGTTTAAAAAGTCATTATAATATACATAGTTTGTTGTGGTTGGTCCAATAATGTATAGTTGATTCCTATTGGCCGACGGTGTGTTTGCGTGACAGCTGTCAGTTTCAAATGTTGCCATTAAAAATAAATTACCAAGATATAATGGACTTTTTTTTGTAATTTCGACACTATTTTTTTATATATTTTTTTACATAAAGATAAATTATTTCATGGTTAATAAATTTGTATGAAAAGTGAAACGAAAAAATAGGTCGCAATTAAAAGGAAATTAATTTAATATGTCAACTTCTAACTGATAGTTTCTTACAATAATTTATACTATTCTTTAACTACTTGTTAATAGAATGAAACGTGTTTTATTGTCATGAGTATCTCAAAAGATACGTCATCGACACCGGTCTAATGGAAATCTCAATCGAGGTCACAAAATTAAAAGATATGACATTTTTACTATTAAAATTTGTAATGTGATATTTTGTGAGAATTTAATGTCGAATTTATTTTATTTAATATTGTTTTGTTTTAATAAGTGCTACGTTAAGTTTAAGCTAATCTAATTTTCTACAATATCACTTTTATAACTTACTTTCGATATACTTACTAATATTATAAATACGACTCTGAGTCTGTTTGTTTGTTACGCTCTCACCCTTAATTACTGAACCATTAATCGTGAAATTTTGCATACACTATCAGAGATACCTTGAGTTACCTTTTATCAAGAAAAAGTACTATATTATAAATCTACTTTAAAGTGAGCGATGCCGCGAGCAAAAGTTAATATTAAGATAAAAAACAATACACTCTATATTGTTTCTAATTTTTAAATTAATTCTACTTATATTTGGACGTATATATTTGTGGGTCTTCCGATTATCAAAACCGCCTGAATTGAATTATGTGTTAGTCGAGTCGTTACATTTCAAAATGAGCTAAATTCAATTTTAATCTTTCACATAAACTGTTTAATTAATTTATAACTAGCGGCCCGCTCCGGCTTCGCACGGGTATAAAATATATAGCCTATGTCATTCACTGAAAAAATGATTCAAATCGATCCAGTAGTTTTGATTTATTCATTACTGCCCGTGGCCCGCCTGCGTTTGTTGCAATGTAAGCGGAAAAAATGTAATTATTTACAACATCACATTAGAAACCTCAAAAATAACGGTATTTCACCACCATTTAATGAATGTTATAGATATAAACCTTCCTCTTCAATTACTCTATCTATTAAAAAAAACCGCATCAAAATCCGTTGCGTAGTTTTAAAGATTTAAGCATACATAGGGATATAGGGACAGAGAAAGCGACTTTGTTTTATACTATGTAGAGATTGTCAGTTTTTATACACCGATAACGAAGTTCAAATTTTTCTGTTCATAAAGTTAGTGGCTTTTTAATTATGACCTTCATATTTAGAAATATTTGACAATCTTAAAAAATAAAGTAAACTATTAGGAACGGATAAAATTGGATTTAACTTATTTTCAAATGTAACAACTTATAAACATGAGTTGGCAACCCACAATTTTTTTACACATGCTCACTACAAGGGTGATATTAATTTACTATTGTTTAGATTTTATACTTCTCTTAGCTCGTTATGAGAAATCGTTGATAGTGAGTTTTTAACTTGTAATGGAAGTTGAAGTTAATAGATTTCGTAAACAAATCTCTTTTAAATATAACTATTATTTTATATAATTTCTGTATATTATTTATTTATAATATTTGGTTTTTCAAACTTATGACTCGGTTCAAATTGGTTAAAATATGTAAAGTTATTATTTTATATTCACTCCAAAGAAGTATTTCTAACACTCTTTTCAAGTAAAACTTCTTTAGGTGCGACTAGGAGGTAACTGGACGACAATGCAACGAAAGTCCGTTACGGCAATATGGCGTCACGTTTCTGTACCATCCGGTTTTTAAATATTTTTGATTCTGTCAATAAATAGTTAATAAACAAATAAATCAAATTTTTTTTAGAAAAAAAAATATTACAAAAAATATATATTAATAAAAAAATTTAAATTGAATAATAATAAAAATCATACATTACAATTGATTATGTATATGGGCGCGCCACCGTGCTGCCATCTGGTTTCAATGTAAGTAAGTAACAAATTAAATCAAAGTTTCAGTATCTGTAGTGCCATCTATCAGCTAATTCGGAACTTAAATAACACAGGAAATATTATTAGCAACTCTTTGTTATAAAGTAAATAAAATATAGAGAAGTACGAACAGATTACTATCTTATAACGTCGAAGAAGTTTTACTTCAATCGCGTGTGACGGTTACACGCACTGATTTTTTTTAGTATCTCGTATTCGTTGACAGTATAATCTAAAACTATTGTGCCGTTAGGTACTGGTTCGATTTTCGTGAATAACACACGGATTTTATTATAAATTCGCATATTATTGTATTGGCTATGTTCGATCGTTGTCCTGAGACACGATGGTTCCTGGTTTGAGGCTATAAAAGTATAAATTGGTGATATTTGTAATAAAAATATTTTATTAAAAATAGGTTTTTTATTTTGGTAAATGTTTCCGTTGTCTAGTAATACGAATTTGCATTTAGTAAGTAGATACAGACAGCTACTTATGAAATTTATGTTGGGTTGTAGCGTTCATTAAATAAGTATTATTTTTGGCTTATATTTTATGTGAATATGTGATAATTACTTAGAGAAATTGATGGAAAACAATTTTGTAATATTATGATTGTTCAAGTCGTAAGTTTATGTAAATAAAATCATTTTAAATAACATGTTTTTTTATTCATTCACCATATTCTAGTAAATATTAACTTGTATTATGCTTTGCCTTTTTAACTTTAGTTTGTTCGCCAATATCTAACTGGCAAAATGATTAATTTAATATATGCCAGGATATATTTTGTTTTCAATCATAAAATTAGTTCGCTTTCTACAGGTTTTTGACAAATAAATACCTTCCTCCCGGATAGCCTAAGAGCATTGGTGAATTTAATAACAATAACAGTACACTAGCTGATACGCGAGACTTCGTATGAGTCTTTTATAATCTTAACGAAATATGTGTAGAGAAAAATCATACAACATTACATCGCTTGCACTACTCCACGGCAAGAAACACATCGCTGAACGCGTAGTGCTTATAGAACTCTTGATAAATGATAAATGTGATAAATTTCCTTTTCGATATGGGCCATGACTGTAAGAAGTAAAATTAAAAGAATCGACGATTCTCTGTCGAGTAGTTTCGGCTTAATGCTCAAACAACGGCGGACCTGTACTATTTTAATTACATGTAATATACAGGGTGTTAGGAAACCGCCTCCGAAAACGAAGACAGACGATAGTACTAATGATACCTTCGGTGATGAGACGGAAAAAAAACGATCCTGATTAAAAAAAAAGCAATGTAACTAAATAAAAAAAAACAGCTGATGCTCGGGTCATCGAACGCTCGGGCGCACGTGCACGATCCCGAATCCCGCCAAAACAAACCGCTCCTTTTGCGCGCCGCAGTTGCCGGCACTTTGATCATTTCCACAGATTAATAAAGCGTTAGACATTCTCAAATTTTATTTTATATTAAGCATAGTTATCCCTACTGACTACTCTTTTTATGGAATTTAGAATCAATTGTACTCTGACGTAACAAGAAGCTCTTTACTACAAAAATGATATTAGAATGTTAAATTAACCTAATTACATAGTCACGTACACAATTATAAAAACTATTTAATCTTTATCTTTAATTTTGTACAAGAAATTAAAAATAAAATGGTACAGAATAATTTCATAGTTAAAATTAATTACATTTAAGATCGACACTTAACGACATTCTATCAGAATGAATTTAAAATAATATTCTTATACTTTACGTTACCATTGTTTCCGTTTTTAGTCCGTCCAATACCATAATTTGAAAACGAATCTCAAGTTCTCAGATTACACTATAGGTATGCGAGCTCAGTGCGGAAAGAGAGATTGCGCACAATCGCTTGTGCATGGCATCGCGTCGCCACGTCTTGCCACGCCAACAAGCAGGTTTATCCGCGCCTATAGATGTTTCAACATCAATAAAGATTGTGATAAATAAAGAATCGGTTATTTTTTTAAATTATTTGTCTTTGTTTAAATACTTTAAGCGATCATGCTAGTGTGTTTCGACACTGGTTTGATGGACGTAGTTTCAAATCCTTGCAATTAAGTCGGAGCTTTCGTTGAAGGCAAACATCGTAATGAAATCATAGCATGTTGGTAGAGCTTTTTCTAAATTCGTCGCCCGTTAGCTACCACCCCCTGAAAATCTGTCCCGAAGCTCCTGTTGGTGTGTTCCCGCAGCTACACTTGAGAGCCAGTCCCAGTTAGCGTGTTTACCATATTACACCACCATCATTTAACATCAAATAAAATTGTAGTCAAGCGCTAAAACCTATACGGTGTTATTACAAAAAAGTTAAATACGTATTGAACGCTTGCTTTAAAAAAGTTTCGAATCAAATGCACCGACTTACATGAAATCTAAAGTGGATTTAAGTAAAATTTTTGGATTACTAGCATCGAGCGAATTTAGCGAGAATCAAACCGCCACGTTTCTTTCCTCAAAAAATCTCTCAAAAAGGTATTATTTATTGTCATCGTATGTACAAGACTATAGTTTTACTGTAATTCGTACTGAGAAATAGTGAAAATTACTACTTACTAAGGGAAAAATAAAACAAAAATATCCATAATACATTTTTGTAATTTGTATAATAGTTTTTCATTTTCTCATATGACTACTACAAGCTTATAAATAGTATTCATAAAGTGTATATATTACAGAAAATTATTACAAGATCATTATACGATAATTAGGCGACTATAATTCATTTACCAGCATTTTTTTTTTTGATAACAAAATGGCGTCCATTGGACATAACCTCAAACTTTTTATACGAAACTATACTTTCAATAAATAGATATTTAACAATAGTTTATGCAGATTTAATATAAATAATTATTACTTTCATAAGATGGATAAGCTTAAAGATACAGTAAAACTTTCCTATAGCGTAGCTTCATCAATACTGAGTTACGCGTCAATTAGGACACAAATAACTTACTGCCGGTTATAATGAACTTGGTTATTCTTTTAGGTATGTCTCTCTTAAAGTTTATTCGCGAATCATTATAATCATATAATGTGTATCAAGACAAGCGTATAATTTTTACAATATATGTTATATATATATTTTTTGTAACTTACTAAAATTTTCAAATATCGTTTTACATTAGTATAATATAGAATAATAAAATGCTTTATAACGTCTCCAAAATGTTTATTAATATTTGGCAATCTTTTGGAGTTGCGTGTCATAATTTGAAACTATATCTTGTTTAATAACTTATGGAGAGTGGATTAAAAACATCTGACGCTTATATTAGTATATCTTATAGCGAAATATTGTTTTCTTTATTCATCGCTGTAAATTAACGCCTATTTTAGGCATTTAAGTGCTGCGAGCACTTTTTTTTTCTTTTTTTTTTTCTTCGAACTGACTACGCTATTGACCAAGCAAGGTCTTAACAGCTTCACCGGCCTACTAAGGCGAGCACAATACTTCGTAATGCCCTTGGAGAGTTCGGTTCTATCGTCCATCTATTTTCAGGGGTCTGAGGTGTATTAAGAGGATACAGGGCGTGTAACATAAATTATGAATACATTTTACAGAATACTCAATAAAAGGCCGAAGAATTGCTGAAGATTATCAACAACAATCATGAAATAATATAGGTCTGAAGTATTTCAAAGAAATTTGGGTTTTGTTGTCGTTTTTGAAGTTATACTTCTTTTGGCGCGTTAGAGAAAAATGATGAGAGTAAATTTTTACGATGCGCGCGCACACCGTCACGAAAAACCGACACCCTGAAGTTAGCTATAGTCAACATTTTGTTTCTTTGTATTAAAACTTTCAATGTATTAAATACCTTTTTTCTATTGTTAGTGTCGATTTTTCTACAAACGTAGAATAAGGCGAAAGATAAAATTTTTGAAAAGATTTTTATCTTGTTACGCCAAAGAAGTATTACTTCTAACGCGTGTACATAACGTACACACACACTTTTTTTTATGCTACTCCTATACCAGCTTGATCGCCGCGACGTTTTATCTATGGCCGTAATAAATGCAGGTGGGAATACACTATCATCACGCGTTACGATAAATGCAGCACGATAATTCTTACACACATCAAAGAGACTTGGAAACACTAATCGCGAGTTATTGGGCTGACAAAGGTATGTGACCGTTTTTCTAAACCTTTATCTGAATTTTGAGGTTAGTTTTTTTTTTTAACGCGACAACTAGCTGAAACTTCGTCACTTAGGTATGGATCTAGTCCTATCTAATCCGATGTCGTCTTTATCCATACTATTCGCTTGACGTCTTACGCTGTGCAAGATATGTGGCCACTTAAACAAGACATAGTTTCGAAAAGACGCTAAAATATTGGAAGATATCATCAGTATATATTTTAATTCTCATATAAATCTATTCGGTTTGATTTGTTTACTTTCTCGTAATCTAAACTTTGTTTCTAGCCCATTCCGAGTAAATAACTACATATATTCGAGTTAATACACAAAGTTTCAATATACTTTATTTGTACCGATGCATAAAACTTTATTTATTAATAAAACGAAACAGCTAACTACAATTTTGATGGAACATTTATTTTTCATTAATATTCTCATAATTTTACATTATAAAGAGGTGTCGTAAGCCAACAGCTAGCCGTGCGGATCTAATAATACAGATTCAAAATTTATTCCTAAACATTGTTTACAAAAATATAGACAATAAATGCATTATTTTTTTAATTTTATATATGGCAACAATTACTATCGAGTCTATAAATAGGTACTATAGAGTAACACAGGTGTCGACAGAATTGTAACTGACAAAGTTTATTATTTCATAGCGACTAAGTTGTATTTTTCAATCATGTTATATTATCCTTATGTACCCGAAAAACAATATTTAATCTATTTTTCTTTGAGAAATACGTAATTTGGACGTGGTTTGAAATTTTTACCTTTAATATCTATTCAAAGTATATCATAGACAACCAGTTACGGAGGAAAAGTAATCATAAAAAAGCAGTCTTTTCTAAAAGGTCTTTTCATTCGATTAATTGGGGAAAAAAGTGTCTAAATTTCACCGACTTGTATTTCAAAGCAGTTATGGCTGAAACGTTTTAAGTTCAGTATATTTTTATACGCAACTGTCTTTCTTTGTACCACAATAAATAAAATATATATCAAACGATAAATAAGCCATTTAAAAGTGGTTGTTATAATGTACGCAACCATACCATTTTACCTACGCACATAAAGTCCTTGTCAGTCTTTTTGGCCGCTCTGAATATAGCCGTAAGTTCGTGCTTAACAAAGCAAATCTATACTAATATTATAAAACTGGTGGGTTTGGTTGAACGCGTTATCTCAGGAACTACTAACACTGGTCCGATTTCAAAAATTCTCAGTGCTATATAGCTCATTTATCGAGGAAGGCTATAGTCTATATATCATCTAGCTAAGACCAATAGGAGCGGAGTACCAATGAAGAACGTCTCAAAATCGGAGTCTTTTTTTCTTTTGACAGCTTCCGCTGCCCAAAGTAACTATTCCACGGTGACGAAGTCGCGGGCAGAAGCTAGTATAAGAATAATATTTTTAGTCTTTGTTTCGATGTCATTTATACCTAAATTTATGTTCCACGTATTAATATCCAGAGCGGTGGAAAAAGTTTGCTTACATCAAGTTGCCTTTGTGATGTTAAATATTCACAACCAAAATCAACTGCATACCTTTTTACGACTGTTTGGACATTCGGGAGGCTCTATTCACTTAACATTTGTCTCATATCAAAATTAACGAACAGGTCACCTAATGTTAAGTGATCACCGCCGTCCATAGACACTAGCAACTCCAGGGGAGTCGCAAGTGCGTTGCCGGCCTGTGTTTGGAGGGAGGGGGTGGAGAGGAGAGGGGTAGGGGAGGTGGGTCTCTGGCGTTCTTACTGACCGAACGAAACGTAAAAATGCAAGCACTGTTACTTCACATGGGTGTTTCTGTGTGTCGGGTGGTACTACCCCGAGCGAGCCGACCCATTCAATTCCATACAATTGACGTCTTTTTACTGAATTTGTGTTATTTTTTTTTTAGTAATCTATCTCAAAAACTCTATCAAATGTCTGCCTAGATTCGAAAAAATCGTACATCCGGGGCTGGTTTCAAACACCGATAAATCAAGTCATTTATAATCTCGTTATCAGATCTAACACTTCCCATCACGTTCTTAGCCACAATTTTAGATAGCACTGTAGTTGAAATACTTGCTTGGATGCGGACCATCTATAAATTACGTCAGAGGTCAGCGTTAAGAGAGGAAGTTAACAAAGTGTTACAAGGGTGAACGAATCCATAAGCTTCGGGACGTTACATGTAGGTATAAATAAGGCATTAAATTTTTGAAGTTATACTTCTTTAGGCGCGTTATGAAAAAATGATGAGAGTGAAATTTTAATTTTTGTGACACAAAATTAACAGTATGAAGCTGTCTGCTTAACCGCTCATTAAGTCTCGAAAAAAAAGCTACCAACAAAATAGAAATTGAACCTCGATATTAGTCGCGCATGTTGGTACGCTCGTCGTTTTTTTTTTTTTGGCGTTTTTTTCTACAAACGTAGATTAAGGCGAAAGATAAAATTTTTGAACAGATTGTTATCTTGTTACGCCAAAGAAGTATAACTTCTAACGCGTGTACATAAGTACACACACACTTTTTTTTTTATACCTTCTATATGTAACATTCCAAAAATGTGACGTCATGTCGAGTAAGGGAAGACATGCAAATGTATGAGTGACAAAGAGAAAGGAAAGTTCTCCAGAATCATTAAACTCGTGTGGCGTAATTTATACATGAGCCTGTACGTCTGATATATAATTATGAAATAGCACTTTCGAGCCGGTATTTAGCAATTTCCCGTGTCGCTTTGTCTTTGTGAAACACGTAATTGCATTCGTGTTAACGAAAAATTCGGTGGTCCATAGCGACACTCGAACCTGTGTACATTATACGAAGTTTACGAGAAAAGGGGTAAGGTTTAACTGCTATTTTAAATCTGCAGATCTTAATCTGTTTATCGATTAAATAAAAAAAACTCCCGAATAGTGTTGTTACCCACACGACACAACCAACATCCAACACCACTAAACTTCCAACTTAAAAAAAAAACCGCCATAATCCGAACACCTAACGCATAATGATAAATGTAAAGATACAATAAATAATTTAACATAACAATACTTAAGTGATAAAACGTTCACGGGTACAGTGACGAATACAAGTGTAATTCCGTATTATTTTCGAATTTTACCGAATTAAAAATTATATTTTGGGCGTACAATTTAACCAAAGAGTAAAAAACGAGTTATTGGCAAGGAATGTTAAATTAATGCAGTAATAATATTATTGAAATAGTATTCCATTATTTCTAAAAGTATTAAGAATAATTTTATAGGCAATCAATTTCTGAATGGCATACACTTCCAAGTTCCAATATTAAGGAAAAAAAAACTATTGCCATTTTTTTATTTGATAATACTCAAAGCTGTCCAATATCTAATAAACAGAAAAAAAAGTATAAACAGAATCAAGGAAGATGTTCTTGTTTCCTCTCTGCCTATTCATTTATTTATAATCCATTATTATTTATCGCAAAGCCTTAGACAACGTACTTAGAATCCATAATAATATTTTACGCTAAAACTGAATAGCCTATTCGGTTTTAATAACTAGCAAACTCTAGATAATAACGTGGTGTATGGATTCGTTGAGTTTTAACATCGAAAAGTGATTGAAAGCTATGTCCTTGTATGGAATATTTATCAGTTATATATGTAAAAATATGAATAAACTTGCAAGCGCTTAACTCCAATTTTAAAGCGCTTAATACTCTTACTGCTATAATTGTAAGCGAAAACAGACAGTATAATCATCGCTTTAACATTATATAGACAAAACTTGTATACAAATGCACGTAATTTTATTAATGTAATCTAATAAACGATAAATATTGTTTTCTTATACTTTCATTGTCTTTTTTTTATTTAACGTTTTGTAAATATAGAATTTAACTCAGTACAATCTCACCAATAGTGTTCTCACTCTTATGAAATGTTTAATAATTACGTATATTAAAAAAAAATATATAAAACAAAACTTCTATTCGCGACTGTACCGCGCAAAGTGCCGGCGATCCGGTCTATTTTATTTCACAATACAATGAGTTTTAATTGAATTAAAAAGTATACACAATAACAAAAAAGGGAGGTGGTTATTTTACAGTCTTAAAAAAAAGTACATAATATTTTTTAAATTAGACTTGTATTAAATATTCCTCCAATGGCGTCATAAATCGCGGTAATTATTAAAAACACACTATTTAGATTAGCATATAATAATCAACATCTTTTAATTTCCACGTATATATAGGGTATTAAAAAAACCGGAATCATTATCGGTTTTTCAACCGAAATAACCGGTATTTCCGGTCATTTCACATTTTCCGCGTGCGACATGGAATCAGACAAGAATACGACGATATTCACTACAAGCCTAATTTATTACATGATTTGTGACAATTTTAGAATTTTTATTCTACGCTGTAATGGAGAATTGGAATTCTTAAGACGATCGGAACAAGCGGAGGCCGTATTGAAATAACGATATTGTCCCGTCTGAAGCGTTTATTCTCTAATTGTACACGTTAGAAGATTTTCAATACAAAAACACCTTTCTCGCACGCTATAATATATAAATCAAGCATCCATATGAAGGGCTAAAGGGAAAAACTGGTTGGGTACATTTTTTTTGTAGTTTATGGCCACAAAAATACTCATTTTATAATATGACTATCTAATACAAGTGTAATACGCGTTGTGTCACACTTTTGTTGTTGTATTTCTTCTTTAATAGTGTATAACTAGCAAGTCCGTGACTTTACCACGTCGGTTATTATTGTTATTAGGCATATTTCATACAGAAAAAAAATCCAAATAACATACAAAATTCCCGTTCAAAATCATTCATTCTAATGTATTGGAATCCACCATAAAATGCTCTCAAAATTTCAATTGTCTCTCCTGTATAGTTTTGTAAATGTGACTTCGCCAGTTTCTTTCCTTTAGCTCTTCATATGTATTTGTGGATTTTATTCAATTTTAATACAGCCCTTTTATATTCCGCTATATTGTAAGCCATATTTAATTTTTTTAAGACTGTCATCTAGCCAGAGATAAATGTAAAACTAATTAATAATAAAACACGACGAGTCGTCAACCCGTGTTTTGAGATTTTTGTTCAAATAAAGCTGCCATATCGCGTATATTAAACGATGGGGACATTTTCTCTTTTCTGTAAATAAATTAAAAAAAAAATAACAGTTACTTTTAAATTCGTACACACATGTGAAAAATTAACAACGTAAATGCATTTTAAAACATTTAATGATGTTCAATCCAAATATCATCATTACATAGTATAAAACAAAGTACCCTACCGAGTCTGTCTGTTTGTCTGTTCGCGATAAACTCAATAACTATGGAATGGATTTTCATACGGTTTTCACCAGTAGATAAAGTGATTCATGAGGAAAGTTTTAGTATATAATTTGTCAAGGAATTTCTTATATACAGGACGGGACAACGTCTGGCGGGCCCACTAGTTTTTTAATAAAAACGAAACCGGAAAAAAATCCAGCTAAACTATGGATTGTCCAAAACCATAAGAGTTTAAACTGCATACAGACGAATGTAAACCTTATGATGCACTGATCAACAGTCTGTTGGCTATATAAGTTAAAAAAAAAACCGTCTTTATTACAAAATTTGAAAAACTTGAACAAGAATAAATTATTTAATTTAAATTACAATTTCAAAAAATAACAAATTTTTAAAACATGATTCGCCAATTTGAGACCTGGGTCTTAAAAAATTAGCCGTGGGGTTAATTCAAATTTAGTCCACAACGTGTTAAGCCAATTAAAAAAATTAAAATAAAAACCGGTAAAATTCCTCAAAAGTGGCTGACGATTTTTATCGACAACTGTAAATAAAGTACACAAAAATTAAAACAAAACATAACTGCTTAACACAATTTAAATTATTCTAAACGAAAAATAAAAAACCGGTAACCACTTTTCGCAACGACTGTACATTATTCACTCACCTGTCAAACTCTCTCCTGCGGCCCGCGCTCTCTGTACTACACTCCCCTTGCTGATCGTTCCTCTCAGGACTAGTCGGTGAGGGTATCGTCTCCAGATTGTTGGAACTCCTCGCCAATGAGAACCTCATCCTCTGCCCAAGGTCCACAGTGTTCCTCCTCTCGAATTTAGGCAAATCCTTTAACCTCTCACACTCCACCTCTTGCTCTTTCTTTACCTTTATCCTTGTCAACTGTTCCGGATTACTTCTAAACGATTGCGAACTGTATTTCTCCCTAAGAAAGTTTCTCCTCTCCTCTTTATACTTCTCTATCCGTTCTCTACTCAACTTCTTCTCAGTTTCTTGGCTGATCAGATGCTTTATATCTGTCGGTCGTTTCTCGTTAAACCTCTGTATTAGCGATATCTTGTTTTCAGTCGTAGGAGTTGTGCTCTCCCTTCCGTTCTCCTCTAGATTCAAGTTCAGATCTGGGAGTTTCGAGTTTGTATGAACGTCTCTCACTTCGAAACTTTTTCTCCTGTCCACGTATTTCTCGTTTCCGAATTCCTTGACGAAAGCGCTTTCGTCTAGCGATCGAGCGTTGCTCGAGCTTCTTTTCAAGTTACAGGGCTTCGGTGAAGAAGCTTTATTTCTCACTTCGACATCTTCGTCGTTCTTCCTCTCCAAGCTCGGGTATTTGATTTCCGCTTTGAACTTATCGAAAGTGAACACAGCCTTTTGCTCCGTAGGACTTTCGAATCGAATCGCAAGTTCCCGCACGTTCACATTCTTCGTCTGAACCACGTTACCGTTCTCCATTTCCGTCAACGGTTGTTCCTCACCAGCGTTATCCACTTCAGTTATCACCAATCTCTTATCGCACATGTCTAAATCGACATTTATATTCTCATAATCGTTATGAACCTCGAAGTTTACGTTCTCGTAATGGCGTTCCCTTTCAGGCGAATCGAAGATTAAAGCGTTCACTTCTTCTATGCTCTTCTTGAAGAATTTCACTTGACTATAAACGTCGCCGTCCTCGAAGTGCGTCTCAATCGGTGTCTCCAAGATGATCAGGTCACCGTTGAAGCTGTCAGGTTGGCAGGCCTGCTGCGTCGGTAGACTCGCATCGGTATCCGGTACCGGTGCCTCTTCCACTATCGATAGATTCTTGTCCAAATCTACATCTTCATAGACAGAATCTCTTTCCGTGGGTGTCCGTTCGAAGTCTTTGACCTTGGTCGGTGACCTGAAGGTGATGCTAATTGTCGATTTCAAAGGGCTCTTCAAAGGCGACCCTGGCGAGCTCTTACTAGTACTTGACGATTGTAGATTTATATAATTCGGCCTTTTAAAGCTGTAGCACTCGTATAACTCGTCCTGCTTCAAGCTCGTCGAGTAGCTCGAGGAGCTGTCGTGCGATGACGTCATAACCTTGTTGACGTCACTGTCCAGCTTCTTATCGCACTGCTCGTTGGAGGACGTCGAGATAACCGACAACCTGTTCAGGTTGAAACTGGACGAACGTACGGGACTAAGTTCCAAACTGTCCAGATTCGATTCCGCGTTGGCACTATCGAAATCGGTCCCTTTGAGTTCGCACTTGAGACACTTCTCCTGGTCGCAGTCGTTGTCGCAGTTTTTGATCTCTATCGTTTGTTTGTTCGCCTCGCTGACTTCCGAGTCACTCTCGAGGGGGTCGTAAACGGGTGTGGCGGGAGTCATGGGACTCGAATTCAACGTGCTGTTCGTGAGATTGCTCATGGAGTTGTTATCGACGGGCCAATCGATTTTAATCAATGTCGAATGCCCCTCTTTCCCTTGCCAACTGAGCCGGTTCATAGCGATATGCTTATCATCGTTATGTGCGCCGCTATATCGTGTTGATTTTGTCGCTTTCCGCGGTGAACTTCTCTCTCTGCAAGGTTAGAGTGAGTTGAAGCTTGAAGTTTAGCGTGTTATTACGTCGATGATGTTATTTTTTCACGGGAAAATTGTACAATGAACGCTTCGATTGCTTTTGAAGAAATTATAGCGTATTTGGGCTACGTTTAGACCGATGTAGTAGCGCATTCCGGTGGAGAAAAATACCATGATGAGACCATAACATGATGATATAGTCATTTCTAAAGCTTGAAGCTACCAACCTTAAAAATTTACTTTTAAGCACTTACAGGTCTCTTTTAACCGTGGAAATTGAGAGTCGGCAAATAACACTGTACGTTTAGAATGTCACCATTTTCAGCCACGACTTCTTTTTAGTGTATTGAACATCCCAGATAACTAGGGTCTGTATTAATTTATGTAAATATATTCATATATGATCAACAAAGGCTCATTGTACAATGCCCGCGTGTAAGCGACAGTTTTGGTTCACACAAAACTAAAAAAAAAATGGGATATGATATTTGGAAGAATTAATTTAAAAGCCAATAAGCCCTATGATAGTCAAAGAAATTTTCTATTATACAGTCATTGGCAGAGATCTTGAGATTTAAGTTTTTGTCCATATTCTATATTTTTGGAACGGCATTGGACCCTAGAATCCAAATATATGTGTACATCCAAAGCAAAAAGCATCCTGTGAGAGTTTTCCCTTGTTTGAACTGTAGTGACTGATTACCATTAGGCGAATCTTACGCTTGTTTCTGATCATCGGAGTATTGATAGATTCAACTGTACTCGTCCACTTATCTGTACTTATTTATTTTGTGATATGACTTTTAAGATAATTTTGTTAAAATAAATATATTTACAAAATAAAACTGGTCCACATTTATATAGTTAATTTTAATATAGGTATAATATTTTAGTATAGTATAGTTTAATTTGAATAATGTCTTTTTCACTCTTCCCATATAACATATCAATTATTTATAAGAAAATAAGATCAATCTCTTTATAACAATTATTCATCTATTTATTAATTGATGGTTTAAAAAATTTAATATATTTAGCAAGTAAACCACAAAAGATCCTTAGGGGTATTTTTATTCAATATAAAGATTAAAACAATTATTTCAAAAATCATTCACGACGAGTCAATAGTAGGTCATTAGTACGGAGGCTACGACATCCGTACAATAGCTTGGTCAATAGTATGGCAATAATAAATAATAAACAATTAAACAATCTTTAATATATAGTAGCAAACAGGAGGGCTATTCTCATGTCGTTAAGTGGTCACTGCAGCCTAAAAATATTTATAACAGACTACAAAAAGACCTTTCTCATTAATTAATGCATTAATTAGTACATAAAAACTCTAGAAAACTGAGATATTATGATAAACACACCTGAGTTTCACGTTAGCAACAGCAGTTTGGAACTCTGCCTGCTCCTCCATCTGTTTGTCGCGATCTTTACATAATCTGAAACAATAAAATAAGTATAGGAATATTCAACATCGTATTTTCGACAACTGAAAAGGCTTCTTCTACCAGAAAATATACATATTATAAATCAAAATCTAAAATCCTTTATTCAGTTTAGGCCCTACTGAGGCGCTTATGAACGGCAAAACTACCATCGCTTCGGACAAACAACCCACTCATCGAGTGGAACCGGCACGAAACTCGATCGGGTATTTCTTTTATCGTAATCGTAACTAATATTAAACTTGTGGAAGTGGGTTTGTTTGTTATGCTTTCGAGTACTTTTTTTTTTCTTTTTTTAACATGGGGAAATCATTCCCACCCAAGCCGGGCAGCTGAGGGTGGGGTATGTCCGACTTACACGGACTAAACCCCATGGTACCTTCAATCACCTATAGGCCGGGGAGCAAGAACTCCCCGGCAGGTGTCCGGCCCCTCGTCAGAGGTCTCGTCGCGGTCGAGGGGTCAAAATCCTAGACCCCTCAGGGGAGGGCGAGAGTTGACCTCCCCGACGATCGTGGGAATGCTTTCAAGTCCTAACCACTCAATAGATCAAATTATATGTTTTAAGTAAGTAAATTATTAATTGTTATTACTACTGAACTGTTACTGGTTCTAAATTTTATTTTAAAGTAGATGGTGCTCCCGACTTTGTCCTCGTGGAATAGTTACTTCGGGCTAACACTAATACGCAAAAAGCTCTCAAAAAGAAAAGAAAAAACGATTTGGAAACATTCTTCATTGGTGCTCCGCTCCTATTGGTGATATAGAAGAATTTTTCCAAATCGGACCAGTAGTTCCCGAGATTAGCGCGTTCAACCAACCAACCAAACAAACAAACAAACTCGATTTTGAAACATTCTTCATTGGTGCTCCGCTCCTATTGGTGATATAGAACAATTTTTCCAAATCGGACCAGTAGTTCCCGAGATTAGCGCGTTCAACCAACCAAACAAACAAACTCTCCAGCTTTCTAATATTAATATAGATTTGTATTTTTTGTTTTACTTACATTGATTTTTAATTAATTTTATAGAAATTTTAAAGAATGACCTTAAGTTTAGTTGGAATCTTTTTTTTCAGTTTCTTTAAACTGAGTTCCTAGTTGTTATACATTATTGGAGAGCTAAGAAACCGGTTATGTTGTTAAATAATCTGCAAGACAAGTTTCATAAGGTTTTTTTTTTTGAAGTGAAACTTTTATTACATCGTCTCAAACTTTTTCGTCTGTGTGTTGCATGTCGCGTGATGGTCGGCCGCGGAGTAGGGATAAAGTGAAAGGCGCTCGTCAGAGAAGCCAGGGCCAATATGGCGGCGCCTATAGTTCGCAGCAGCTGACCGTGTAGTGTATAGACTATTATTAGTTAAATGTCTATAGTGTGAACAAAAGTTTCACTTTTACCGTGGTTTCATAAAACCACACGATATTTTTTTCAAGGCCTTTAAGTGGAAAAAAAATATTTAAAAAAATTGAAATAATATCGATATAAATTGTTGTTCTAATATTGATAACATTGATTGTCAAATAACCAGTGTTTTTATAAATCAGGAGAAGAAATGAAATTCAAATTGATACTCATTTTTAAATAATTTTTTAATATCGCATTCTTGACTTATTTTGAAAAAAGCTATCTTTAGATATACACTAGCGGGCACGGCAGACGTTGTCCCGCCCTGATTATGAAAAAATCCTTGATAAATTATATACTAAAACGTTCCTCATCAATCACTCTATCCACCGGTGAAAACCGCATGACAATCCGTTCGGTAGTTTTTGAGTTTATCGCGAACAGACAGACAGACAGACGCGTTAGGGGACTTTGTTTTATACTATGTAATGAATGATATACAGATATAGATTTGCATGATAACTCAAAAATGGTTCAATTATGAATATGGGGTTTAAAACTATCTATACATATAATAAAAATGAAGTGTCTGTATGTAATATCAACTATTTTTTTTTTTACGAATTGGGTATGAAAGTATACAGCTACTGATAACAAACATGCAATTTTTAAAAATATTGTCGGTCTCTCTGTCTGTTTGTTCCGGGTAATCTCCGAAACGGCTGGACCGATTTCACCGGCAAATAGCGGACATCATAACAAGTAAATTGATTTAGACTAGCTGTTAACCGTGGCTTCGCCTGCAGTGCTATCCCCAAAACGGTTCGACCGATTGTTACGGAACATTTACCGGCAGATATCGGACATTATAAATAGTAATTTAGTCTATTTTAATTTGGACTAGCTGTTAACCGCGACTTCGTCTGTAATGCTATCTCCAAAACGGTTGGACCGATTTTCATGGGACATTCACCGGGGGATAGTGGTAATCATAACAACTAATGTAGTCTATATTAATTTAGACTAACTGTTAACCGTGGCTTCTGAATGTACTGGCTGATAAAATGTATCAAAAAATATGTTGTTCACTGTAGACATTTGCGTAAGACGTGCGTTGTCCTGGACTCCAAGAATAAATATAATTGATATTCATATATCTGTATCTATATATGTAATTTGAATTATATTGTCTTTTTGGTCATTTTGGCGGCCATTTTTTTTTAATAACCGCGCTTTCTTCTACGTTACTCAATAATCATAACAACATATAAGAATATTGTATCGAGTTAATTGAGCACTATTTAAACTGTCGAATATTAAAAACTGCTTAGACAGACATAATATTTTATATCTTGATTTATATTTATGCAAGATTTCAAGACGTCGGCTCATTCATTGTTTACAATTCAACATTATAATTATTAATAGTAATTCTGAAGATAGAAGGGGGTCTTCCTAATGATATATTAGATCATAAACGTATTATTTATTGACAATATGGGCATATTATATCATTATAATAACATCTTTAAGTCATTGTCTCATTAGTTCCTTATACAGTGTAAGCGAGCACTGAGGTTATATGGTGGCTTAAGATTCTAAATATGTTGCCGATGATAAACCTAATTTGATACACTGTTAGTATTTATATATCTAATGTACACGTTACATGTCACTGTAGGTGGCGTGCGTGTCGCACTTACAATTGTTTTTAAAGAGCATTTCTATAATTGTACATGATCCCACAATTTTATATTTCTTTAATACAATTTAAAAAAACGCGTGCTAGTCACAAATAATCGAATTAACAATAACCCTGTATAGAATTGAATAAAAAGGCCACTACACGGCGCCGTGTAACGTGACACCAAGTTATGATACACTATTCGGGCGTGATGGAAGCAGTTGTGTAAATGCCTATGATATAAATCACGACAAAAGTATTGCATACCTTTTAGCGATGTCGGCGTGCTGGGGGCTCGTGGGACGAGCCGAGTGTCTCTTCTCGGGGGCGGCCCGCCCGCGCGGGGACTCCCCGTCTATGTAACCGATCTGGGAGAGCTGCTCCTCTAGAGCTAAGCGCCTCCTGCATACAGAATATGTGTCAGATTGTCTCAAGGGTTTTTTATTAACAATAATATCATCGTTCTGTTCCGAATTTGGACATATACGACATCACGATATAAAATACAAAGCATTAGAATTATAACGGTGACGTCATAATAAATTAAATAAGAAAATAAAAAAAAAGTATATGGGAAGTGAACAAAAATAACCTACGGTGTGCGTATGTGCACGTATTCGATGTGAAAGGTGCGAGCAAAAACTAGTTCCTAATTAACATGTCAAAGTTCTAAAATCATAGCGCGATCTATCTTGACAGTGACGCCATCTATTGGCGAAACGTATGAATTTAAAACGCAATGTATTCGCGTAATGTCATTTATTAGATTAGTGCGTCTTTATTACCTCTCGGCGAGCTCGTTGGCTGCTTCAATGTCGACCCTGAGGTTCCTCCGAGGGCTCGGCTCCACGCTGCACAGACCCGACTCCGGTGTCGACGAACAGACGGACTCATCCTGTAACGATATATCATATATTCTAGATCACATCGAGTGAGTGTACGACTTTAGATGATATTTTTATCATAAAATCCATTAAACGAGAGGGGGAAGAGTTTCAGTAATGGCATTTTGAGAGCTATTTCCATCAGGTTCAGTATTTCACTGTTCTGTAATTCAAAATCACTGCTACCACAAACCGGCTCGAAGGACCACCGAAGGTAAGACGTACAAAAATATTTTGCTTTTAATTTTTTTTTAAGTTTTTTTAATCTGTATCAGCTTTAATTGATGTGATAGACCGGTAGAGTGATTATAAGGTAGACGTACCTGCGGGCGTTGGTTGTGGTCGTCCTCCTCGCTGAACATGTGCCGGTCTCGCTCCTGAGGAGATAGCCGCAGTCGCATATCTGCCAGTTCCGCCAACTCCGCTTGCCATGGCTCGAAGTACGAATCACATGACGAGGACCTGACCATCATACACACATGAAATTGTAACGAGACAGTATTACTTAGTAGAAGGTAATACGTAGGTTCGACTCCTTGCATTTAATAGTAGTTATTGGTGAAGGAAGAGATTTGAAACCACAACTTGTTGGTAGGGCTGTTTCTAATCCCACCTAATTAGCTATCATCCTCAGGCAACTGTTAGTGTGTTCCGGCAGCTGAGAGTCAGTTCCTCCCTCTGTCTTCGAGACACTATTACTTAGTAGAAGGTAATACGTAGGTTCGACTCATTGCATTTAATAGTAGTTATTGGTGAAGGAAGAGATTTGAAACCACAACTTGTTGGTAGGGCTGTTTCTAATCCCACCTAATTAGCTATCATCCTCAGGCAACTGTTAGTGTGTTCCGGCAGCTGAGAGTCAGTTCCTCCCTCTGTCTTCGAGACACTATTACTTAGTAGAAGGTAATACGTAGGTTCGACTCATTGCATTTAATAGTAGTTATTGGTGAAGGAAGAGATTTGAAACCACAACTTGTTGGTAGGGCTGTTTCTAATCCCACCTAATTAGCTATCATCCTCAGGCAACTGTTAGTGTGTTCCGGCAGCTGAGAGTCAGTTCCTCCCTCTGTCTTCGAGACACTATTACTTAGTAGAAGGTAATACGTAGGTTCGACTCATTGCATTTAATAGTAGTTATTGGTGAAGGAAGAGATTTGAAACCACAACTTGTTGGTAGGGCTGTTTCTAATCCCACCTAATTAGCTATCATCCTCAGGCAACTGTTAGTGTGTTCCGGCAGCTGAGAGTCAGTTCCTCCCTCTGTCTTCGAGACACTATTACTTAGTAGAAGGTAATACGTAGGTTCGACTCATTGCATTTAATAGTAGTTATTGGTGAAGGAAGAGATTTGAAACCACAACTTGTTGGTAGGGCTGTTTCTAATCCCACCTAATTAGCTATCATCCTCAGGCAACTGTTAGTGTGTTCCGGCAGCTGAGAGTCAGTTCCTCCCTCTGTCTTCGAGACACTATTACTTAGTAGAAGGTAATACGTAGGTTCGACTCATTGCATTTAATAGTAGTTATTGGTGAAGGAAGAGATTTGAAACCACAACTTGTTGGTAGGGCTGTTTCTAATCCCACCTAATTAGCTATCATCCTCAGGCAACTGTTAGTGTGTTCCGGCAGCTGAGAGTCAGTTCCTCCCTCTGTCTTCGAGACACTATTACTTAGTAGAAGGTAATACGTAGGTTCGACTCATTGCATTTAATAGCAGCTATTGGTGAAGGAAGAGATTTGAAACCACAACTTGTTGGTAGGGCTGTTTCTAATCCCACCTAATTAGCTATCATCCTCAGGCAACTGTTAGTGTGTTCCGGCAGCTGAGAGTCAGTTCCTCCCTCTGTCTTCGAGACACTATTACTTAGTAGAAGGTAATACGTAGGTTCGACTCCTTGCATTTAATAGTAGTTATTGGTGAAGGAAGAGATTTGAAACCACAACTTGTTTGTAGGGCTGTTTCTAATTCCACCTAATTAACTATCATCCTCAGGCAACTGTTAGTGTGTTCCGGCAGCTGAGAGTCAGTTCCTCCCTCTGTCTTCGAGACACTATTACTTAGTAGAAGGTAATACGTAGGTTCGACTCATTGCATTTAATAGCAGCTATTGGTGAAGGAAGAGATTTGAAACCACAACTTGTTGGTAGGGCTGTTTCTAATCCCACCTAATTAGCTATCATCCTCAGGCAACTGTTAGTGTGTTCCGGCAGCTGAGAGTCAGTTCCTCCCTCTGTCTTCGAGACACTATTACTTAGTAGAAGGTAATACGTAGGTTCGACTCCTTGCATTTAATAGTAGTTATTGGTGAAGGAAGAGATTTGAAACCACAACTTGTTTGTAGGGCTGTTTCTAATTCCACCTAATTAACTATCATCCTCAGGCAACTGTTAGTGTGTTCCGGCAGCTGAGAGTCAGTTCCTCCCTCTGTCTTCGAGACACTATTACTTAGTAGAAGGTAATACGTAGGTTCGACTCATTGCATTTAATAGCAGCTATTGGTGAAGGAAGAGATTTGAAACCACAACTTGTTGGTAGGGCTGTTTCTAATCCCACCTAATTAGCTATCATCCTCAGGCAACTGTTAGTGTGTTCCGGCAGCTGAGAGTCAGTTCCTCCCTCTGTCTTCGAGACACTATTACTTAGTAGAAGGTAATACGTAGGTTCGACTCCTTGCATTTAATAGTAGTTATTGGTGAAGGAAGAGATTTGAAACCACAACTTGTTTGTAGGGCTGTTTCTAATTCCACCTAATTAACTATCATCCTCAGGCAACTGTTAGTGTGTTCCGGCAGCTGAGAGTCAGTTCCTCCCTCTGTTCCTCAATCTCTTTTGCTATGGTTTTTTCCACGTTGATGGGACTTTTTCTAACCCCCCCTGACTAACTACCACCCTCAAGTCGAGAATCTGTCGCCAAATACTTGCTAGTGTGTTCCGACACCGCACACTCGAGAGCCAGAATCATCATTGAAAAAAGTCGTAGCAAAAAATCGAGGAATATGATTCCGATTAAAAAAAAAGTTTTAAGTACAAAGGTGGAGGAATATAGACGTAAAGGTAAACCGAAAACGTATGGAAAGATTGTGTGGAAAATGATATATGTATGAGGTGTGAATACTGAGATGATATCTGACAGGGGAGAGTGGAAGAGGAAAACATGTTTTGCCGACATTACTTAAATGGGATACGGAGAGGAAGGTGGTGATGATTAGAAGGTTCTCGTACCTGGTGTGATGCTTAAGTGGCTGTGCAGGTCTTTCAGCTAGCGGTGCCAGGGTGTCGGTATCCGAGGCGAGAGACTCGCAGGACTTGACGGGGCGGAGTCCCCCACACATCGGCATGTCCTATAAACACGAAAATCTATTTCAACCGAACACGACATTTCCTCCTTACTATCACCATAATTCTAATTAATATTATAAATGCGAATGTGAGTTTGTTTGTTTGTTAGTTACTCTCCCACGTCTTAGCATATTCAATTGCGTATAATCTATACTAATATTCTAAAGAGGTTAAAGTGTGTGAGCTTGTGACGTTGTAGGGGGTAATCTCAACAATTAGGGGGGTGGCTTCGGGAGCTGTTCGACCGGTGTCTTTCGGTCGGGCAGTTCCCGAAGCCCTGGAAGCTTGGGCGGCTCTGCCTTATGGCAAAGGCAGGCCGCCCTCCTAACTGCGCGTCCGCGTATCGGCCCCTCGTCCTGCTGGACGACGCCGGGAAGGTGCTGGAGAGAATTCTCTCCTCCCGGGTCGTCCAGCACCTAGAGCGCGTGGGGCCGAATCTGGCGGATGCGCAGTATGGCTTCCGGACAGAGCGTTCGACAGTGGACGCCCTGTGCCTCCTGAAGTCGCTGTCGACAGAGGCGACCTCCCAGGGGGACAGGGTTTTGGCGGTGTCACTCGACATCGCCAACGCCTTCAACACTCTACCGCATGGGGTCATACGGGAGGCGCTCCGATATTTCGGAGTACCCCCGTACCTGCGGCGGGTGTTGGAGGCGTACCTCGAGGGTAGGGAGGTCGCCTACGTCGACGGTGACGGCCGTATGGTCAAGCGGGCCACAAGGCGGGGGGTTCCACAGGGGTCGGCCTTGGGGCCGCTCCTGTGGAACATGGGCTACGACTGGGTGCTCCGCGGCGTGCTCCCATATGGGGCACGCCTCATATGTTACGCGGATGACACCCTAGTCGTAGCCCGGGGGGGGGGGGGAGTGGGGGGAGGGGGAGCGCCTGGCCACGATGGCCACAACCCTCGTGGTCAGGCGCATCAGGAGGTTGGGCCTCAGGGTGGCCCTTGAGAAGACCGAGGCCCTACTCTTTCATGGGCCTCGGCGGGGGCCACCACCTGGGGCCCACATTGTGGTGGAGGGCGCCCGGATCAGGGTGGGGACCCAGATGAAATATCTGGGCCTCACCCTGGACGGGCGCTGGCGGTTCGAGCCCCACTTTGCGGGGCTCGGACCGCGAATTGCTGGGGCGGCGGCGGCACTCGGCCGGTTACTCCCCAACATAGGGGGGCCGGGCGCCGGGTGCCGCCAACTCTACATGGGAGTCGTGCGGGCGATGGCCGCCTACGGGGCACCGGTCTGGGCCGACGCCCTCGGTGCCGCCAACGTGCGTACGCTCCGCAATGCGCAGCGCACGGTGGCACTGAGGGCGATCCGGGCGTACCGGACGGTGTCCTCAGCGGCGGTCTTCACGCTCGCCGGCTCCCTACCCTGGGAGCTGGAGGCAGGAGTTCTCGCCGCCGTGTACCAATTCACGGCGGCGAGGAAACGAAGGGGGGAGCCTCCGGCTCCCAGGGAGGTAGAGGCGGAGAGACGGCGTCTCAGAGGAGACGCCGTCGAAAGGTGGCAGCAGGACCTGGCGGACGAGCGGTTCGGACGGTTTACCGTAGAGGCCGTCCGCCCGGTCCTGCGGGAATGGATAGAGAGGGAGTGGGGCTCCCTGACGTTCCGACTGGTGCAGGTACTCACCGGACACGGTTGTTTCGGGTGGTACCTGCACCGGATCGCACGCAGGGAGCCGACCGCCGCCTGTCACGAGTGCGGCGCTGTCGAAGATACCGCGCAGCACACTCTGTCTGAGTGTGCTGCGTGGGGGGAGCAGCGCCGCATTCTGGCGGCGGCGGTAGGACCGGACTTATCGCTGCCGAGCGTGGTCTCGGCCATGCTCGGCAGCGAACAGGCGTGGCGAGCGATGTCCTCCTTCTGCGAGGACGTCATCTCGCAGAAGGAGGCGGCGGAGAGGGCCCGCGAGGCAGATCCGCTAAGTGGCCGTCTCCGCCAACGGAGGATTGGCAGGAGGAGGCGGCGCTTTGCCCAACTCCTCCTGCCACCGTAGCCGGACCTGAGGGGATGGGCCGGGGGGCCCATCTCCTCATTGCACAGGTCCGGCGGACGAGGGGGGGCAGCCGGCGTGTACCCGGTCTGTCCCTCTATAGGTAGGAGCCCGGCGGTCACCTTCCGCCGGGCGGACCGTGGGGGCGGCTCTACAAGGTTGATTAGCTTGAACGATCCCTTGCCGCCCCCACACAACGGTCTGTCGGCACACCGTGGGGTTTTAGTCCGTGCGAGTCGGACATAACCCACTCTCTCCCCCGGGAGGGTGGGTATCCATAAGGGATTTCCCCACGTTAAAAAAAAAAAAAAAAAAGGGGGTAATCTCAAGAAGTATAATACCGATTTTGAAAATTCTTTCACCAATAGAAAGCCACGTTATTTGTGAATGTCATAGGCTATATATCATCACGCTAAGAGCAATAGGAGCGGAGCAACAATGGAGAATGTTTTAAAATCGGGGTATTTTTTCCTTTTGAGAGCTTCCGCTGCATGTTAGCCCAAAATAACTATTCCACGCTTACGAAGTCGTGGGCAGTAGCTATTAATTAATTATATTATTATAAAGAGGTAAAGTTTGTGAGGTTGTAGGGGATAATATCTGGGGAGTCGGAGAAAAATGGTCGAACGAAAACGTTTCTTACGAACGCTGCCTTAATTATGAGATACTAGCGAGCCCAGCAGACGTTGTCCCGTCCTGATTATAAAAAAATCCTTGACATATTATATACCAAAACGTTCCTCATGAACCACTTTATCCACTGGCGAAAACCGCTTGAAAATCCGTTCAGTAGTTTTTGAGTTTATCGCGAACAGACAGACAGACAGACGCGGTAGGGGACTTTGTTTTATACTATGTAATGATATATGATTGAGTTCTAGAGAAAAGTTGTAGCTTGATAATGCCTATCACCGCCCAACGATGTGGGCACGGGTCGGCTAGTAATTAATATTTAAGTTGGCTTTTGAGCCTAACGTATGAGGAAGCCGAAGAATTACTATCTTTTACATAATTAGTTCACTTGCAATTGTTTCTCGCTAAAATATTATCAAACCACACTTAAATTCTATACATGCATATCACTCAACACGACATTAACTCACGCTTGCTCAGCATCATTTGATTATTTGGTAAAAATTATTTTCCCTCGTTGTATATCACGATCAGAGGTATTTTTGATGTGTTAAGTTTTTCAAATAAAAAAACTTAGTGTTGTCCGGCGGTGAGTGTTAGTGGTTGCAACACAGTTATTAACTACAGCAGTCACTAACGCTCATGTAATTATAATTATTGTTAGTAGTTCAGTTAGCTAATATAATAATATAGTTATAATTACCATTATCATAATTCCTATTTGTAAAATTCTATATGTATTAAAAAATAAAAAAAATAAATAAATAATTTTTTTTAACGTTGTCAAAGGCCAGAAAAACATATATGCTTACCACTACAATCTAAGAAGTATGAAGCCGGTATAAATGCTATCCGACACACCCTTACATCTCCGTTTATATACCCCTAACACGTTGGTCGATTCTCAAACTATAATTTCATTTATGTGATTTTAAGTAAAATGAAGTGCATATAATAGAAAAAAAATTGTGCATGCAGTCCCTCCGCGCGGAACATGTGAAACTACGTAATGTGGAAATGAAAATAGGAAGGGGTAGAAATTGATTTTGAGTGAAATCATATTGTGTTTCTTAAGACAAACTTTATTAACATCGCTTACAATTCACAATTGATCGCATCTTTTAATTATCATTTTCGAGTGGAGAAATATCCAAATCTATAACATTTACAATGGGATTATGATAACTAAAGTGAGATACGAAATGTTTGATTATTTTTCTCGCTCTGTCTCTCTCTCTATTCCCCCTCCCCGGGAGCGTTGAACGTTTAACGCAACAGTGCTTTCATACCCCCTCCATGGTAGCGTTAAACGTTTAACGCAACCTTGTTGGAAGTCGCATTACAAGTTTCACTTCAAAAAAGGTTTTTATTTTCTTAAACTGTTTTGCAAAAATGCCCAGATTACAATACGCGTTCTACGTCCAAAGCACACGTTTGTACTGGACAAAATTTTCCTGGACGGACGGAATCGCGGGAAACAGTTAGTTTTTGATCATAAATCATATTAGTCTAACGCCCGGTTTCTGTGATACACGGTTGAACTATCAATAGTTATTGACTCAACATAGTTATCCATAAGATAAACTGTCATACGGCCCATTGAGTTTCACTGACATTTATCGTATGATTGCATGTTCAGAGACGCAATTCGACAAGTTATCGAACCGATAACGCTATTGAACAGATAAACTGCAATTAAAGTACCTCAGGGTACCTAAATGGGTCGGCTCGCCCGGGGTAGTACCACCCTGTCACAGAAAACCGACGTGAAGTAACAGTGCTTGCATTGTTGCGTTTCGTTCGGTCAGTGAGAGCGCCAGAGATCCACCTCCCCTCCCCTTCCACTTTTCTCTTCCCTTCCTCCCTCCCTACACAGGCTGGCAACGCACTTGCGACTCCCCTGGTGTTGCAAGTGTCTATGGACGGTGGTGATCACTTACATCAGGTGACCCACCTGTTCGTTTGCCACCTATGATATAAAAAAAAAAAAACTCCTCAGAAACCTTAGTCTAAGTCAATTTCGACGCATAGACCAAAAACACTGGTGTTTCTCTATAATGCCTTATATTTAAGTCGGTATACTCGAATAATATTGTATGATTATGTTTTTGACGTGAATACGTCTTTAAATTTGTTACCATACAGGGGTAATCCAAAAAACCTACTGATAACAAAATCGGGGGATACAGTTTGGCGATGTAGTTTCGAATCTATTCGCTGCATCTAAAATTAAATTATACCACTGAATAGCTAAAGGATCAAAGAATTCATTGCGTTAAGTCAGAACTGTAACACATCGCACGCGGTGTAGGGGGAAGCGCCGCCATTTCGGGGTAATTCTGCTGCGTTTACATACAATTTCCATTTAGTATAACTTTCGACTCGGTGAAGCTACCACGTTCTTTGAAGTTTCAGTCGACAGCTCTTGTCAGGAGCTATCGATTATATATAGAATATTACTGTAAAATCGTAACTGTGTATATAACAAGGTGTGAAATCGAAAAAAAATATATCAAGAAATATATAATATTATATCAGCCTATACGCGTCGAAAAGCCAAATCCAAATACAGAAATCGTATAGGGTTGGAGAGAGCATTTCAAAACCAGTCGAATGGTACCAATAAAATACCATATGACCGGGTCAAACAGTGGAGGCAACGTAAAAAAGTGAATGCGGCCGAGCGGATCACACAGACCTATCTATCTATACTATAATAAAACTGTAGCAAGGTCAAATCTGTACATTAAATATTTTTTGAAAATTTTTATCGGGGTAGACTTTGTTATCGATATAGAAGCCAAAAATAATCTTTTTACAATTTTTGTCTGTCTGTCTGTCTGTCTGTCTGTCTGTCTGTCTGTCTGTCTGTCCCTGTGAACACGCATCACTCTGAAAGTACTGAACTGATTTTGACGAAACTTGGCACAGTGATAACTAATATTACGAGATTACATCTAGGATACTTTTTATCTCATAAAACGCAAGGGATTCTCCAGGATAACGGACGAAAGTAAAAAATTTGTAGTTAATGAAATTTTTGACGGATTTTGGTAAATTTTCATTGTGCTATATATAGCAGGCAGATTAGCTAAAAAGATAAGCTATATTTCCCTAAGCTACTTTAAAAAAAATACCAAAAAAAAAGATCGCCAGGATTCGAACCGTCGGCTCCGGCGGACCATATAATGTCCACTACGTTATAACTGAGCTACGGCTATATGACATTTCTATGCGTAATTATCAACCACATATGAAAAAAATATGTGTAAACGAAACTGTCACTTATATGTTGTTACATTTATTTTATTGTATAAAAAATGTTTGCTAAACAAAGGTGACAAGATTTTTTCCTAAAACATAAACCTAGATAATAGTTACATTGCATTATAGAAGATGGATCTCAACTAGAGTTCTATCAGTACGTGTGTTGTTTCGATATTTGATAAAATTAGTTTTCTAAATGTTGTTGAGTCTTGAAGTAGTTGGGTTCAGGTTTGTGAATCTAAGATTAAAATAAATCAGTTGAGGTGTATGCAGTTACTTTTTTTTCTCTCGAACTGACCACGCTATTGACCTAGCAAGGTCTTAACAGCTTCACCGGACTACTGTTTGCAGTTACTATGTTGTATTTATACTAATATTATAATGAGTGGTAAAGTTTTGTTTTCGTGGAATGCTTGGTACCTACTACTGGTCCGATTTCAAAAATTATTTCACTGTTAGAAAGGTATATTATCCCAAGTTCAGTATCTCAGTAAAAAAGGTGGTTTGTATGTCAAAAGTAAAATAAATGTGACCAAATTAAAATTGAATGCAGATTTCACGTATACTTTACAAATTCTTATAAAACAAACAACTAAAACAAAATGGAAATTTAATGTAGATAAAGTTCAACTTTTACAGTAGGTTACGTGATGAAGTTACAAGGGGTACTGGGAAGACATTTATCGGCAATATATGTAAGTTAGTTTTGATCTTCACTTTGATGACACTACTTTAGGTAATGCTGCGAACAGATTCTAGGTTTATTTTAAAATATTTCTCACATACCAACTGGGTATATGTTTGAGTGAGTCCCTGGATAGTTTGGATTCACGATTGGAAGTGCTGGATAACGCTGCAATAGGGTTTTAGGTTTTTTAAGATTATTTGCGTTTAAAAATACAACTGAAACCGGTAATAACCGATTTGGTGAAGACGAAGTTGCACGAGTCAGCTAGTAATTAATAAACTTATAACATGGTAATTATTTGTTAGGTTGATTTATTTCCTGAACCCGTTAAATGGAACAGTTGCCATCATAAACAAAACATGGACACCCGGAGGACTTCCTATGATTATGACATACATTAAATAACAATAATTTATATAGAAAATATCGCCCGTTACTGAGACGTATTCACGTACAACAAACGGCCGTGTCATGACACAGCCACACCACAGTTTTTTAAGCATAGATGTGCATGCATTTAGGTGTGAACGATATAGCAGACAAAAAAAAAACTTTTAATTGTTATCCTAATTATTGTAACTTATTATCTGTAATGTGTGCCTCGTAAATAAATAAAATGTGTGCGTACTCACCTCCATCGGTGCGGAGATGGGTGGAGTGACCGGTTTGATGACGGCCCTTACGGTTCTCGGCCTCTGCTGCTTGCTCCGAGTGAACAGTCCGCGCCAACCCGACGGGGAACGTTTCAGCCCGCGCTTACTGCCTGTATGTACGTCATTCATCAATTCACCGGTTACATTACACGTGTTTCAAAACGAGCCAAGGCCAATTTCAATCGCTCACATCTTTAATTGTTTTAAATATTTTCAGTCTTTATTCACTACTAGCTGTGCCCGCGACTTCGTCTCCGTGGAAGTTTATGTAAAAATAGTAATCAATAAAGTCATCTGAATGTATGAAGTCTATTTACTTATCTACTTTTATCTCGTACTGACGCCGCGTCGTCATTAAAACTACAATAACTTTTGATAGAGTGGACCGATTTTAAAATGAAACAAACACTAAGTTACTCCCGAGGATATTTTTTTTTTTTTTTTTTTTTTTTTATATCATAGGAGGCAAACGAACAGGTGGGCCACCTGATGTAAGTGATCACCACCGTCCATAGACACTTGCAACACCAGGAGGGTCGCAAGTGCGTTGCCAGCCAGTGTAGGGACGGGGGGAGGAAGGGAAGGGGAACGTGGAAGGGGAGGGGAGGTGGGTGTCCGGCGCTCTCACTGACCGAACGAAACGCAACAATGCAAGCACTGTTACTTCACGTCGGTTTTCTGTGAGAGGGTGGTACTACCCCGGGCGAGCCGACCCATTTATGCTGAAACCAGTAATAGTATCAGCGTGGCTCTACCACCTAGTAAATGTGCTTTACGATTCTCTTGCTGAGGTTATTGTGAACCCCAGACTTTAGCAGTGATGCGTGTTTATACAAACAGACAGATAGATAGACAAACAGACAGACATTTGTAAAAGTGATTGGAATGTATTCTATTACTTATTCCTAGACACCTGCAACAATATTTTTCACAAAAATCGAAAAAGTACAGACGCGTTAGATTTACATACTTATTATATGTACAAGACTAGCTGTGCCCGCGACTCCATGACTCCGCGTCGAGCCTGATGTACAGAACAGTGACTAATAAAGTCATCTGAATGTATTAATTAATATCTACTTTTCTCTCGTACTTAACTCGAGCCGTCATTAAAATTACAATAACTTTTGATAGAGTGCACCGATTTTAATGAAACAAAGACTAAATGTCACTCAAAGATGTGGTTTATGATTCTCTTGAAAATATTTTGGACAGACAGACAGATAGACAGACAGACATTTCTAAAAATCATTGAAATGTATTCTATTACTTATTCCAAGACACTATTCTACCGTCTGCGAACTCGAAATCTTTCTTTTTACCACAATGTCTCCACACCTTAAGCACCAACTTGTTCGAAATTTACAAAACAGGTCAAAAGTAGTTGTTCCTAGAACACGTTAAGCAAGTGCTTGTGGACGACAAATTGTTACAATTAGTAAATGGTGATGAATGATAACATAAAAATACCAAACATTTCATGATAGTGTACAATGTAGTTCATAGAATCAGTGGATAGATGGCGCTGTAAACATTTTTTGGTGATCACATAAAATATTTATATATACATTATAAAATACGTGACCAAACTCCAACAATAAAATGATAATTAAGTGTAAAAAAAAAACATTTTTTTTTACTTTTTTTTAAACCATTATTTATTTAACAAACAGGACAATGTTTTCACTCTTTACATACAATATTATAACATTAATTAAATAGTCGACACAAAGAAAGTAATACAGACCTGAAAGTGGTAGATCCAGAACGGTGTGATACTGAGGTAGATTATTTGGACCGGATCCAACCTGAGAGAGATTTTTTTATAGATCAGTATTACGTCACGATTCCTAGCATATCTATACTAATATTATAAAGACGTAAAGTTTGTGAGTTTGTGACGTTGTAGGCGGTAATCTCAGGAATTACTGGTTCGATTTGAAAAATTCTTTCAGCGTTATATAGCTCATTTATCGAAGAAGGTTATAGGCTACATATCATGACGCTAAGTCCAATAGGAGCGGAGCACCAATGAAGAATGTTTCAAAATCGGGTTTTCATTTCCTCTAGAGAGTTGCCGCTGCGTGTTAGTGTTAGCCCACCAAGTAACTATTCCACGCGAACGAAGTCGCGGGCAGAGGCTAGTCTATATATATATATATTGTTACATTTCAAAATTAGCTAAATCCTCCCTTACCCGTTCTTAATATTTTACGTTATTTTTTGTGAAGTTATCCCTATTGTAAGTAAAATCCTGGACAAATTATTATTGTAATAACTTACAGTATTATACTATGTGAAAGGCCCATTTAAATCCCATACTGAGTACTTATTTATTACGTCTCATCTATATCAGTTTATATATATCTTTATATATATATATATATATATATATAGTGTGAATTCAACCTTAACATGCAATGAATAAAGTACTTTTTCCCGTTATTGTGCACTTTAATTAACTTCGTCCGTGTGAAATGTTATATATATATATATATGTCAATATACGAATATTACATTATTACATAGTATAAAACAAAGTCATCTACCGCGTCTGTCTGTTTGTTCGCGATAAACTTAAGAATTACTGACCGGATTTTCACGCGGTCTTCACCAGTAGAGAAAGTGATTCGCGAGGACGGGTTTGGTATATAATTTGTCAAAGATTTTTTTTTATAATCAGCGCGGGACAACGTCCGCCGGGCCCGCTAGTGTAGTGTGAAATAAAATGTAGGTAAAGTCAACGAAATACTGTTAAACTGCTGAACCGATTTTGACAAAATTCCATGTGTATTAGAGTCGGTCCCGGTAGATGGCGCTGCTATTTAACGTTGAGATTCCTTTCTACAGGCCAGGATATTTGCTAAAATAATGCAAAAGGGATGGTAACAAGTAATTCACCTCGATATACTTCGGTTGTAAGTGCCCGGAGGGCCGTAGCTGTGTCGTATCGCCAGAGGGCGTGGCGGCGGGCGGCGTGGGCGCGGGCGGGGTCAGGGAGTGCGCTGCAGCCGGCTTACCGCGACGTCGCGCTTCCTCCAGGCTGTGGACATCGATACAAACGTTATTTACTATATCCTAACTAATCATTACATATTATAAAACAAACTCATGTGCCACGTTTGTCTGTCTGTTTGTCAGTTCGTGATAAACTCACCAACCTCCCCTCCCCTCCCTCTCCTTCCCTTACTCCCCCTCTACCCCAAAACAGGCTGGCAACGCACTTGCGACTCCCCTGTTGCAAGTGTCTACGGACGGTGGTGATCACTTACATTCAGGTGACCCACCAGTCCGTTTGCCTCCTATGATATATAAAAAAAAAAACAAACTACTCAACGGATTTTCATGCGGTTTTGACCAGTAGATAAAGTGATCTATGAGGAATATTTTGGTATATAATTTGTCAAAGTTTTTTTATATTATCAGAACGAGACAACGTCCAGCGTTATCATTACATAGTATAAAACAAAGTCTCCTACCGCGTCTGTCTGTCTGTCTGTTCGCGATAAACTCAAAAACTACAGAACGGATTTTCATGCGGTTTACACAGGTGGATAGAGTGATTGACGAGGAACGTTTTAGTATATCATTTGTCAAGGATTTTTTCATAATCAGAGCGAGACAACGTCTGCCGGGCCCGCTAGTATAGTATATATATATATATATATATATATATATATATATATATATATATATATATATATATATATATATATATGATATATAACAGAGAATATATATTACCTGAGCAACTTGGTTGGCGGATTAATCGGCAAACTCTTAGGTCTCCTCCCGCTGGATTCCTGACCACGCAACTCTACTTCTTGCGAGTCGCATCGCTCCTGAAACAACTTATTCCAATCTAGACACCAGACATAAACGAGAATCTAATAGATATCTAATACGCACGCACGAGCGTACGTACACGTGTACGCAAACACGCGCTCGCCCGTAAGAGTTCTTTAGAGATTCCCCCCTCATTTGCATAGATTAGGTTAGAAAATACTATTCGACACTAGCTCATAACCGCGACTTCGGCTCCATTGTTTTGGCAGGTGGTAGAGCCACCCTGAAGCTACTATTGGTTTCAGCATGAATGGGCCGGCTCGTCCGGGGTAGTACCACTCCACACATAGAAAACCGACGTGAAGTAACAGTGCTTGCATTGTTGCGTTTCGTTCGGTCAGTGAGAACGCCAGTTACCCACCTACCCTGCTCCCTCCCCTCCCTATACCCCACTCCCCCTCCCCCAAACGTGCTGGCAACGCACTTGCGACTCCCCTGGTGTTGCAAGTGTCGACAGACGGTGGTGATCACTTAACATCAGGTGACCCGTCTGTTCGTTTGCCTCCAATGAGATAAAAAAAAACTTAGGGATACATTTTATGTGGTGAGGAAAAAAAAACATATATAAATTAAATAGCGAAAATATACTTTGTTCCCGAAATTAATTTATCTTTCGTAGTAGTAGAGTGCTTTACACTTTATATCTGTCGCGACTGAAGTGGGGGGCGGTAACTACAAAGGTATGACGTCAAACATAGATGACGTCATCGTTGTCAATCAATTATCGACGAGGCAGTATCATCTTCAGGGATGTGAACGGCCCAACGATCCGGGCGAGACTTAACCCCCGCCCCCTTTTTTTTTTTCTCGAACTGGCTATAATTGGCCTACCGAGGCCTTGACAGCTTCACCGGACTACTAAAGTTATTGCTACGCCTTTTATATGCTTGCTTTAATACTTTTTGAGTTTAGAACGAGCATTTGCGGCAACATATCGATAATTTTTTTTAGATAAGGACATAAGTCTCTAATAAGTAAATCTTAAAAAAAAAACAATCCGAGTCTGTTCAGTACTTTTTGCGTGACATTTGCACAGCCTCAATCATTTTATTTATATATATAAAATACCAAGAGTAATGAGTTACAAATGATATTTAAAAAAAAAAAACAAATCGATAAGTTGTAATGATATATCCACGCGTTTAATATTGAGCTCAAATTTCGATAAGCACACACACACACTCGTATACAACAGAAAGTAACTGATAGAAAGGGTATAACGCTTTTTCCTTACGTGACGTTTTCAACCGTTAAACTCCTACCGCGACTTAATTGCTACTAAAGTACGACGGAGGTGTCACGGCATCACAGGCTCACCTGTTCCAATGATTCAGGACCGGAGTCGGTTCCCTGCTCCTGCGCGAACAACTCCTCAGCGTAGCATATCAGGAACTCTGTCACCACCGCCTGGTTTACGATTAACACACGATTAAACCCTCCCACTCCATTTTTTTTTTATACTTTATAAGTTTTACCGTTAGAACACAATCTCATCATTACATAGACTACCTAAGATGGTAGACATGCTAAGCATAGAGAGAGAGATAGGTTCTCAATTGCGTGTGCCGGAACACACCAACATGTGCTGGGCTACAGACCTTCAACTTGAGGGTGGTAGCTACCCAGGAGTACTTTGACAAAGCCCCCACCACAATTCTTATTACCCCCCATTCGTTATTCTTAACACAATCATGCGGATAAAGGTACATCTCTATCATTACATAGTATAAAACAAAGTCCCCTACCGCGTCTGTCTGTCTGTCTGTCTGTTCGCGATAAACTAAAAAACTACTGAACGGATCTTTATGCGGTTTTCACCAGTGGATAAAGTAATTCATGAGGAACGTTTTGGTATATCATTTGTCAAGGTTTTTTTTATTATCAGGGCGGGACATCGTTCGCCGTGCCCGCTAGTATATATATATACTAGCTTCTACTTCGTCCCAGTGGAATAGTTACTTTGGGCTAACGCTAGCACGTAGCGACAGCTCTCGAAAGGAAAAAGAGATGTTGAAACATTTTTAATTGGTGCTCCGCTCCTATCGGTCTTAGCGTGATGATATATAACCTATAGGCTTCCTCGATAAATGAGCTATCTAACACTGAAAGAACTTTTCAAATCGGACCAGTAGTTCCTGAGATTAGCGCGTTCGACCAAACAAACAAACACTCCAGCTTTATTATATTTATATATCTTCTTAATATATCAATTTCTTTTGTACGTGTGTATGTCACTGAGCTCCTCCTAAACGGCTGGACCGATTTTGATGAAATTTTGTGTGCGCGCGTTCCAGTGGATCCGAGAATGGTTTAGATTCACAATTGGACACGGTAGGTGGCGCTGCGGTTGAATTTTGAGACTTTATTTTTATTTTCAAGTCAGGACAGCGTCCGCCCGGCCCGCTAGTATATATGTATAATTCTTCTGTCCGTATGTATGTGACTGAACTCCTCCTAAACGACTCGACAGATTTTTATGACATTTTATCTGTGTGTTCAGATCGATTGAAGAATAGTTTAGATTCACAATTGGACCCGGTAGATGGCGCTGTGACTGACTTTAAGGATTTTTTTTTTTTTATTAAAAGTCAAGACGTCTGCCCGGACCACTATCTAAAACTATACATGGGCGGGCGAGTTTGTTTGTTTATTACAGTTTTACGCTTTAAGTACTCAACGGGTACAAAAAAGAACATAGGGTACTATCATCTATACATATAATAAGAATGTACACCTAACGTGTCTGTACTTTTTTGATTTTTGTAAAAAAAAAATTGTTGCTGGAATAAGTAAAAAAAAAAAAAAAATACATTTAAATATATTTTAGAAATATCTGTCTGTCCGTTTGTATGAACACGCATCACTACTAATGCACTGCGTTTATGATAAAACATTTACAAGAAAATCATACCTTCATACAACATTTAGTATTGGTTTCGTTGAAACCGGACTTAAATACGAGATAAAAGTAGATAAGTAATTGGACTTGATACATTCAGATGACTTTATTAATCACTGTTTGCTGCATCATTTCTGGATTAGTCCAGAATAAAGGGTACAGGAAGACATTATTTACAAAGACAGGCGATTAGATGAATATAAAAGGGCGGAGGACCTGTACAGCGACTCCCTGCAGTGCGTGCTGGGGCCTCGGGGACCTCAATAGGTTTGGGGCCCAAACTATGGCCATATTCCTCGCAGTCATGCCGGTGCTCTCGCTCAGGAGCGACACTCTTCTCAGGTGCCTCATCAGGTAAGCCAAGGTCCTGTCACAATTGAACACAAGTTACAGAATATTTGAAAGCTCTTCTAGAAGATTCTATATAGGAGAACGTCTATACCAGGCGAATGTTTAAAGTTTTAACGCCCTACAATCCTTCGGTAGTTCATGGTCACATTTAACATATAAAAGAATTATATCAAAACAAATACTCATAAACAACAAAGATACCTTTAAGCGTAAAAAAAAAAAAAAAAATTCACATCAAGTTCAATGAACAACATTAAAGGAGCGCTTTTCAAGGTGAATCATTACGTAACTGCTTATCGTGGGAACGCCGCGGCGCGGTGTGATCCATAGCTTTCCTTATTATTACACCAGTTCGTTTTTTGCGTAAATCACCTGATGTTTAGTATATATCTGTTTTGTTTTTCTCTAAATAATTAGATCAAATATTAAGCACATACTTTTTTAATTGATTTAGAACGAGAATCGACTAATACTGTAAAAATATTGTTGGCGATTAACCAGTCGCGACGGGTCGTAGTGGCTCAGTTATTACATAATGAATTAAAATTATATCATTACACAGTATAAAACATAGCCCCTGCCGCGTCTGTCTGTCCGTCTGTTCGCGATAAACTCAAAAACTACTGAACGGATTTTCATGCCGTTTTCACCGGTAGATATAAGTTATTCATGAGGATAGTTTGGGTATATAAGGGTCATTCCATGTCAAATCGACAAATTTTTTACCTGACCCCCTTTGATTTCGCTGAAAATTTTCTATCTTTTTCTACCCCCCGAAAGTTATTTTTCAGAATTTTTTCAAATTTTTTTTCCCGACTCAAAAAAAGTTATGAATTTTTGAAAAAAACCGCTCTTTTATTTTTAAATTGCCAGAACTTTTTCAAAAATTGACCGTTTGGGAACTTTTTTTTTTCAAAATTTTTGTTTTTAAATGTATTTTTGAATCCATTGTATTCATTCATTCATTGTATCCATTGTATTTTTGAAGTTGTCATATTTCAGTACCAAAAAAAAAAACGTCCATAAGAGTAAAAAAAGTAACGTCAATGAGAGAAAAAAATTATTTTTTTTTTAAAATAACAATTTCTTGGACGATAATCACTTGAAATTCTCCAATAAAATTTTATTTTTCAACTTTTGAGGTTTCACGAGGAAATAAAAAAAATTTCATAACAAAGTTATATAAAATCAGCAAAAATTCAACAAAAGTTTTTTTATAATCAAGAAAAAAAATTAGAAGCGACTGTCGTCACATCTTTTGATTAACGGGGATCATTGCAGAATTAGTTGAAGTATTTTTAGAGTAAAAAAAAAAAAAAAAACGGTCGGACTTTGAGAAAATTACGGTTTTTTCAAAAAAACTAAAATATTTCATATATCTGGGACTCTGAAAATTTTTTCATATTTTTTTTCGAAAACTACATTTAAAAACAAAAATTTTGAAAAAAAAAAGTTCCCAAACGGTCAATTTTTGAAAAAGTTCTGGCAATTTTAAAATAAAAGAGCGGTTTTTTTCAAAAATTCATAACTTTTTTTGAGTCGGGAAAAAAAATTTGAAAAAATTCTGAAAAATAACTTTCGGGGGGGTAGAAAAAGATAGAAAATTTTCAGCGAAATCAAAGGGGGTCAGGTAAAAAATTTGTCGATTTGACATGGAATGACCCATAATTTGTCAAGGTTTTTTGTCATCAGGGCGGGATAACAACCGCCGGGCCCGCTAGTTTAACAACCGCCGGGCCCGCTAGTTTACTCATAATACAATTGGTGTATACCTGTAGTGAGGCGGTGGCAGCTTCACGACGGTCTCCCTGACGGCCGCCAGCTTCGACTGTTCGTCCGGCATCTGCACAGCTTGCACGAAACTCTCGTACAGCTGGTACGTGCACAAAGGGTTCGGCAACTCACTGATAAATACAAGACAGCTTAATAAATAACCACGTATGTCATGCGACGAGTCACGAGTCGTGGGAACGAGTTTTTATAACCGATCGAAGTGAACGGGACTAAATCCTACATTATTTATACCTTAGAGCAGGGGTTCCTAAACTATAAAGATAACGGAACACAAACCAAATACCTTTTATTTTATGGAACCTCATAACAAACGATTACAAATCAACACTATATAAGAACATTTGAATGCTTGCTAACTACCCACTTATTTACATAAAAATAATGAGTCCTTCTCATCACATATTCTGCGCTATTCCAAAATAATATTTGTAACCGTCATTGATATACAAAAACCCGAGAAGCACACTTATCGTCTCACAGGCGGCGCAAAAAAATGAGTGCATAATTTTGATTTATGCAGTCATTTCAAATAGTCCGCGTCGCTTGCGTCCTTGTACAAACGACTTTAAACCATTCAGGTAAGATTGAATTTGCACGATCATAAGTTTATCGTATAACTGCGTATGTATATTGGGGTAGTTTTTGCGGCCGGTTTTGAGCGCTACTTTCATTAGCAACTGTGTATCTTTGGTTCTTTGGTTTTTATATGTCAATGTTTACCGTGGTATTATTTAATAGCTATTAATTATAAATAATTTAGGCGGAACCCTGATGACTATTCTACGGAACCCATGATCTCACCTCATGTCAAAGCTTAAGGTGAATTGATATAATATGAAGAGTGATTGAATCTGAGAATATGGGATAACACCAAGCTTTTACTCATGTTTAATATGCTATGCTTTCTTGGAGCGAAGTTCCTTAATGCGGCTTGCGGTAAGAGTTGACTGGTCAAAATCGTCACGTAAGGAAAAAGCGTTATGCCCCTTCCAAAGCGACTTTCTTCCTCTCTCTGTGTCTTTATGTATACGAGCGTGTGTGTGTGTGTATATATGTGTGTGATGACGTAAAATACTAATAACCTTAGGGATGTGTGTATACCACGTATATGTTTAAAGAGTGACACTCTTCTATCGCGTGGTAGTTCATGATCACATTTAATTTATAAAATAATAATATCCAAAAAAAGTACTAACAAACAACAAAGAGAATCTTAGTTAAAGTTTGTTCAAAAATTTTTAAAAGTATGGGAACGATACTTTTGAACGTAAAAAATTAATATCTGGCTTCAACGAACAAAATTAAAGGGGCGCTTTTCGAGGTTAATCATTACGTAACTGCTTATCGTGGGAACGCCGCACGGACCGAGGTATTTGTTACACCAGTTCGTTTTTGCGTAAATCAGTATCTCGAGATAATTAGGTCAAGTATTAAGCACCAATATTATTAATTGATTTAGAACGAGAATCGAGTGCAGAGTATAGTCCACAAATATTGCTACTGACTAAACATTCACCCGGTATAGTTGTCGTGAACGAGCGGTCTTACTAACCGGAAGTACATCTTGAGGAGGCTGGGGACGGCGTGGGGGTCGCGGGGCAGCGCGGCGGGGGACAGGTCCGGGGGGTGCGCGCAGTCGAAAGCGGCCCTTAGACGCTGCGTGAGGCCCGACCCCCCGGACAGGCGGTACACTCCGTCCACGGGGCCCCGCTCCTCTATCGCGCGTGCGCACTCCGACAGCACCACCGGCACTATCACACATCAATTTACTTACATTATTACACAAATCTATTTTTTTTTTGTTAGTTTTTGGCGGGATCTTGGAATGCCGTGTGTAGTGGTCTTTATATTTTATCTATAATCTTGTGTTATTTCCTTCGATCAACAATAACTAGATAACTAGTCGGCGTCTCGGTAAATAACAGCTCACTTGAAATGTGAGCTTTTATTTTGTTTAGTTTGTTTGAAACACAGCCAATGTAAGTATGTTTCACAATGCTGCAGTGTATTCAAAAGATGCAAAAATAATACCCGAAAAAGCAATTCAACGGCCGGAGTATCTTACTTTCGCTAAATACATGTTGAATAAGTTATATATTAAGCTTTAAACTAACAAATAATATTAAATTTTGAACAAAATTACCGATTTTAAACCTGTGGTACAAATGTTTGGCCAAGGTTCTCCAACCACGCACAATAACGGGAAAACGTACTTGATCCATTACGTGTTAAGGTTGAATTCACACTAGATGTTGTTTATGTTGTCTTTTCATCTGTGAGGGGAGTAATTTATTGCTTTGCTCGTTTTATCGTAAGTATTATATAATATTTTGAACATTTGTGACTTTATTACTAGGTGTCATGGTTGTAATTAGGTTGAACTTAAAACTGTTTTAAAACTTTTTTCTCCCTTTCTTAGTAAACAAATAGCTACACATAAGTATATATTTACGCGGACAGCTTTTAGCTTCGATTTTGTACGTGACCCTTTATCTAGTTATTGTTGATCGAAGGTTATTTCGCTCTATATTGTGTAATGTTGGTGGTTCTTTACGTAATATAGTTTGGTTATTGTGCACAAGTGAAGTGGACAGGAAATAATACCACAGATAAGTAAGAAATGGCATAAATTTAGAGTTTCAAAATATCGTGTTTAGATATCGTAAGATCTGTCCGACACTAGGAATCTCATGTGGGTTCATGCTTTTTCCTTCCCACTCCGCACCTCCCCGCGCATACCTAAGGCGCGGCACAGCGGTTATTTTTAAACTATACATAAATCAATTACTACACTAGCCAATACCCAGCGGCTTGGACTACACTGCAATACGCATGCGTACCACACCGCTTGCCCCATTTCACGCGTAGTGCTTATAAAACTCGTAGTTTTATAATGCTTAAATAACTTTATATTGAACGAAGACATCGCGATATATTTTTTAAAACGGCTTTGCACATGTCTACTGTTTAATAAAATGAAACCAAAAATTCTATTTACAGTACGTTTGACGTCTGTCTGTCTGTATGTAATATCAAATTAACAACTTTTTACTGTCTGATAAAAAGTCAGTGGTAAATAAGAAAGTGGTAATATAAATGCATATTGTTGTTACCATCGTGTCCGCAGTTGAGGAGGTGCTCCCCGAGGTCGCAGCCGAAGACCCTCTCGCGGAGGATGCCCTGCTGCTTGAGGCTCCGGCGCGAGGGCCGCGAGAGGATGAAGCTGCGGAACAGCGATATCAGCTTGCCGTGCTTACGCAGCACCGGCTTTATCGGAGCCATCGCCACCGACCTGCCGACACCTCCACTCGATTACACAGTACACACACCGCTATTACCCCCCTCACCCCACACCCCCTCCACTTTATTATACACACATCGTTGTTACTCCCTGCAATATTATACTAAACGTTGTTACCCCCTCTGTATTATACCCACCCTCCACTATTATAGACACACCGTTGTTACTCCCTGCAATATTATACTATATGTTGTTACCCCCTCTGTATTATACCCTCCCTCTTCTATTATACACACACCGTTGTTACTCCCTGCAATATTATACTATATGTTGTTACCCCCTCTGTATTATACCCTCCCTCTTCTATTATACACACACCGGTGTTACTCCCTGCAATATTATACTAACCGTTGTTACCCCCTCTGTATTATACCCTCCCTCCACTATTATACACACACCGTTGTTACCCCCACTGTATTGTCACCCCCCTCCACTTTATTACGGTCTTACCTCGCACTGTATTATATACGTTGGTAGAGCTACGCTGAAGTTATTAATGATTTTTTTTAATATCATAGGAAGCAAACGAACAGGTAGTCACCTGATGTTAAGTGATCACCACTGTCCATAGACACTAGCAACACCAGGGGAGTCGGAAGTGCGTTGCCAGCCTGCGTTTGGAGGGAAGGGAGGGGGAGGGAGAGGAGAGAGGAGGTGAGGTGCTGCTCCGGCGCTCTCACTGACCGAACGAAACGCAACAATGCAAGCACTGTTACCTCACGTGGGTGTTTCTGTGGGTCGGGCGGTACTACCCCGGACGAGCCGACACATTCATGCTGAAACCAGTAATAGCTTCAGCGTCGCTCTACCACCTCATGAATGGGTCGGCTTGTCCGCGATACTAACACCCGACCCACAGAAAACCGACGTGAGGTAACAGTGCTTGCATTGTTGCTTTCCGTTCGGTCAGTAAGAGCGCCGGAGGCCCACCTCCTCTCCCCTTCCCCCTTCCCTTACCCCCCCTCTTCCCCAAGACAGGCTGGCAACGCACTTGCGACTCCCCCGTTGTTGCAAGTGTCTATGGACTGTGATGATCACTTAACACCAGGTGACCCACCTGTCCGTTCGTCTCCAATGACATAGAAAAAAACAAACTAGTCTTACCCCCCAACTGTATTATACACACCGGTGTTAGCCCCAATTGCCCATTGTGGGCATACCGATTTCCGAAGACAGTGTCAACAGACGACCGTTCCAATTTTGTCGTTCATAACGTTTTTAGTTTTTTTTTTTTTATTATTTTCCATGTACAAAATTTGAAGAACTTGAAAAATAGCATAAAATATTAGAAACGGCTAAAATTCGATTTACCTCATTTTGAAAAATAACGACTCAACTGAAATCTCTTATGGCGCAGTAGGGAAATACTTCTTTCTGTCTTTTGTGTTAGCAATATTTTTTTAGCTATAATCGTTGTGGTTAGCGTTCTTCAACATTATTGTGTTTAACGTTACCGTTCACGTGACTACGCTTTCAACGATGTGTGAAATGGGGCAAGCGGTGTGGTGCGTATACGCGGGATAGGGGAAGTAAATGGATAATATTCTATATAAAGAAATTTATCGAGTAAAATATGGTATTACTTTTAATATTTTTATGTTTTTTTCTCTGCTATAGATAAAATATTATAGCAAAGATAATAAACAACGCAGACAAAGTCGCGCGGGTGTCTTAAGTAATTTCTTCGTTAATAATGTTATTCGTTCACTGCATCTCCTGCGCGTGCGCATCATACCGCTTGTTCCACTTCACACAACGCGCTTGTAAAAATCGTAGTCTCTTAAAACTTTAACAACGATATATTAAATGGATATAACGTAACATTTTAAGGGGTAAGCTTTAAGGGGGGCGAGTACAGAGGGTAGACTCACCCGACTATAGGCGGTGGTTGGGTCATGTGACGCGGCACCTTGTCCCCGATGACGGCGACACAGTGCCTCGGAAAAAAACCAACGCGGAACCCTCGCTTGCCGCGCCACCACACCGACTCCTGAGGACCTGGAGACCAGACAACACTTTTAAAACTATATACCTCTATACATGTGTGTAAAACTAAGGTGTCTGTACTGTAATAAAATACATTTCAATCATTTTTGTAAATGTCTTTCTGACGGTTTTTTTGGACACGCGTCACTGCTAAAGTACTGCGTTCACGATAAAACCTCGCATAAAGCATATTTCCGGGAGTAACTTAGTCTGTGTTTCATTAAAATCGGTCCACTCTATCAAAAGTTATTGTAATTTTAATGACGGCTCGAGTTAAGTACGAGAGAAGAACAGGTAAGTAAATGTATTTCAATCTCTTACAAAAACAGTATATTATATAATGTATGGATAATATCTAAGAAACAGTAAACGAAAGGCTGTTTTTTGTGCATTAAGTTCCACGCGACGAAGTCGCGGGCACAGCTACTAAAAAATAAAACTGATTTCACAAAAATATACATTGAAGAGATGTAATTAGAATGTCCTAGACCAGTGTTTTCCAAAGTGTGGGTCGCGACCCTATAGGGGGTCGCGAAGCCTCTTCAGGGGGGTCGCGAAGCTTCTATAGCAGAGTTGCAAAAAGTTGAAAAAGCTACTGCAATAAAAAAAACAATAAAGTTTTAAAAGATTTATTAAGAAAAATGTTAACTAAAGGACGTAATCATTTGTATTAAATAAACAAAAAACTTAGGAGAACTCTTATGTATTTATCCGAACCGTAATTATGAAAATTAATAAATATGTTAAATTGAATATTTGTCACAAAATAAAATACCTAAAAGAAAAACAACGGGCAAGGGGTCGCGAAATATTTTTTCACACTAAAGCGGCCGTATCAAGAAAAAGTTTGAAAAACACTGTCCTAGACCATTGTTAGATTTCTTTTGAGCCTTTGGAATGTTATATCTAATATACGTAGCAATATCTCAATCACTATACCATTCTTATTCGATTTTAATGACTTCCCTGGTATATCTTAAAAAATCCATTCCTAATGTAATTATAATAGGATCCCCTTAAAAATATCACTTACAATAAGAACAATAATTTTCGAAATCGATTTATAAAAATAACAAAGATCTAACATAACATATATTTAAAAAAAAAACATACAACAGAATTGACAATCTCTCCCTTTTTTAACTAGATTAAACTACTACTTTCACTAAATATCATCAATAGATGGCGTTGTAGAGAATTAACTTCTGTTAATAGATATTTCCAACAGAAATAGAGATTACCGGGTCCGATATCCATACGATCCATATGAGCCGATATCTCCAAATTAAATGGAGTGAAATCGTTACTGATTAGGTTCACGGAGATGACAAGCGATATAGAGAATGTCAACGAACAAGATCGAAACACTACATAAAACTCACGGCAGGATACTATTGGAGTAAGCAGAACCCAAGACAGGGCAGGGTAGGGAAGGACAGGATAAAACCGAACAGGACAGAGTAGGACAAGGTGAAACTGAATAAGACAGAGTAGGACAGGACAAAAACAGAATAGAACCGAGAAGGACAGGACAAAAGAGAACATAACTGAGGTGGATAGGACAGAACCCAGTAGAAAGTGTTAAAGGAAGCCTATGCCAACTGGCAGACTGAACTACGGGGGATATATTATGAAAACATGAATATACACCCTAAAGTCAACGAACAAGATAGAAACACTCTCTGAAACTCACAGTAGGATACCATTGGAGGAGAGTAAAGCCCAGGACTGGAGAGTACAGGAAGAAACAGGACAAACAAGGACAGGGCAAAACAGAACAAGACAGAGTACGACAGGGCAAAACAGAACAAGACAGAGTAGGACAGGGCAAAAACCGAACACGACAGAGTAGGACAGGGCAAAACAGAACAGAACCGAGAAGGACAGGGCAAAACAGAACAGAACAATTTTTATACACCGAAAACATAGTTCAAAGTTTGCCGTTCAACATGGTTATAGTTATTTGTTTCTTATCCCATATATAAAGCTTAAATTGGATTTAGCTTATTTTGAATTGTAGCCACTCAAATAAGGGCAGGACAAAACAGAACAGGATAGAGAAGGGAAGGACAGAACCCAGTGGTAAGTGTTAAAGGAGGACTATGCAAAGTGGCAGCCCGAACTACGGGGGGCATACTATGAAAACCTGAACACAAATCACAAATCCTACTTAAGTTTCATTTCAAGTTCAATATAAAAGCCAGTTCCTTATTATTATTATTATAGACTAGCGGGCCCGGCAGACGTTGTTCCGCCCTGATTATGAAAAAATCCTTGACAAATTATATACCAAAACGTTCCTCATGAATCACTTTATCCACTGGTGAAAAACGCTTGAAAATCCGTTCTGTAGTTTTTGAGTATATCGCGAACAGACAGACAGACAGACGCGGTAGGGGACTTTGTTTTATACTATGTAATGATATTTAAACATAAGAATATGTACATAGTATTTATAGGAATTAAACTCACCGGGCATATCGATGATGGAGATCATGTCGCCAACTTCGAAGCTAATTTCATCACGGGCCTGGAAAGATATAGGATACATGAGTTTTTCTGAGATTATTTTCATTATTTACTATCATTCCTGCGACTTCGCTTGGGTGACTATTCTACGGCAAGAAGATACACATTGTAGCGCTCATAAATACCGTAAGTTCCTTAAAACAGTGTATGAGGAACGAGGAAGTAAATTTTCACAGCCTCAGCCCCGAGTAGATAAGACAGTGCGTTGATATGCCAGATGGTTATAACTACATATTGTAAAACTAAAGTCCTGTGCCTCGTCTGTCTGTAGGTCTGTTCACGACAAACTCAAAAACCGCTAAGCGGTTTTTCATGCAGATTTCATTAATAGATAGAGTGATTCACAAGGAAGGTTTAAGTATATAATGTGACAAGATTTTTTTGTAAATTGGTTGAAATACCAAAGCATCTGGGAGCTTTTGTCGAAAAAGCTCCCTAATCCTTTTGAGATATAACAAAACACTTGAGATAATAAACGACGCAGACGCATTTATACATATATATACTATAGACTATCGGGCCCGGTGGACGTTGTTGATTTATATATATGTCGGAGGAAGCTATAAGTCGAGTTGATTATTGTTTGCACACATAATATTATTTGTCTTCATCTAAATTCTTAATTTTATTTTATTTGATTTATAACATTTTTCTATAACTTAAAAGCCTTAATAATCTGATAAAAGTTACGAATATTGTAATTCACATAACGACCAATCAGAACAGACCATGTGCCTCGAGCGGGGTTGAGGCAACCTTTACTTTAAGAGGCGTATAGTTTTAGTACTTTCAAAATACTTAATTTTTATTCTATTTCATTTGTTACATTTTTCTATAGTTTAAAACCTTAATAATGTAATAGAAGTTACATATCATGTAATTTACGTAATGACCAATCAGAGCAGAGCCAGTGCCTCGAGCGAGGTCGAGGCGCCATCTTTACTTATAGAGGGCGCACAGTTTATGTGGGACATTGGTTTGAGAGATAGCAACGAATCGAGTTGGACCGTTGCTGATAGTATTATTATATTCGGTGATTAAAGTAAGATCTGTGCCCTGAACTCGCTGCTCGGTCTTAATTGTTAATTTTTCTAACTATATCATTGTGAAATGTCAAAATATTGTTGAACTTAAATTAAAATTGTATGAAACTGTAATAATTGTGTTTTGTGCTCGCATTTTACCCGAATGACGCCCACTATACCCGTAACTACTAATGACGATGCCAATGGGAATAACGTTTTCCCCGACATATATAATAAGAATGTAAATCTAACGTGTCTGTACTTTTTAGATTTTCGTGAAAAGAATTGTTGCAGGTGTCTAGGAATAAGTAATAGAATACATTTCAATCATTTTTAGATATGTCTGTTTGTATATCACAAAGCATATCTTCGAGAATAACTTAGTCTTTGTTTCATTAAAATTGGTCCACTCTATCGAAAGTTATTGTAATTTTAATGTACGACGCGGCGTAAGTACGGAAGAGAAGTAGATGGATTTAATAAATTCAGATGACTTTATTAATCTGATCAGATAACTTTATAAAACATTACATTAGTTTACACAGAGTTTACATTAGGCACAGGTATAAAAAAAAAAAATCTTAAAACTCAACCACAGCACCAACTACCGAGTCCAATCGTAAACGCAAACCCACCTGAACACATACAAAAAATTTCATAAAATTCTGTATGTTTAGGAGGAGTTCAGTCACATACACACGGACAGAAGAATTATATGATCGTATTGGGAATAATACCTGTAAAAAATAACCGTACCTGTGAGACATACTTCCTAACTGAGTAAGCAGCTGCAACGGCTGGTGTATTGATAGAACTCGAGTCTTCGTTGGCGACCAGCAGCTTATGACCTGAAATAAAAAAAGTTATTCAAAAATTCAACTTCGTGGCAAAATGCGTTTAAAGTTAAACCGTGTTTACACGTTCCACTTGAATTTATCTAACAAAATAAATTAATATAAATTCACAATACGTTACTCGTTACAATCGTTTTTAGTGGAGCACAGAGAGAGGAGTCAATTCCAGACATCACCGTCGTTCACATATTGATCCACTCTATAATAGCTTTTCGATACCAAAGCCCGCTTGACGTGGAGCTTAAACTCACAGTCTGGCAAATTTGTAATATGCTTTGGGAGTTTGTTGTAAAACCTAACACTTTTACATAAAAAAAAATGTTACCGGCTTTAACATGGGACGACCAGCTTGTCATAGTTTCTAATATATAAATCATGCCGGTACAACAAAATCCAGTTTTTCAAAATTTTTTTGCAGGCATACATTAAATTATCAACAATGTCTTGCGAGGGTAGAGTTAAGATACCGAATTCCTGAAACTTCGTAAGTTAGGAATCGTCAGTCACTTAGTCCTAAGAATTCCCCGACACACCTTTATTGTCCATCTGGAGCCAGTTCAGTACTGGACCACAATTGATGGAATCGTCCGCTATGATCGACAGGTGGTGAACGTAGTCTGATATCAGCCTCTGGTATTCCTCTCCATCCTGGACCAGGGTTTCAGTCATCTTCTCAGCAAGACTCGGCAACCCGGACACTTTTCTATCATATATACACCTAGAATAACGACCCATAGATTTATTTATTTACAAATGTGGATATAGAACAGTCAACAGCAATAATACAATAACAATAATAAAAAGGAGTAAGGTATACTGAAGACCTACAACATTTTATCACATATACAGCGCGACTGGTTAGTCGCTAGCAATATTTTTACAGGAAAATCATTAGTCGATTCTCGTTCTAAATCAAATAAAAATATAGGTGCTCAATATTTGACCTAATTATCCCGAGAAACGCAAAACTGTCCCGCACCTCGACCCACGCGCCACTTCCGTTTGCTCGACCGTACGGCGTTCCCACGATAAGCAGTTACGTAATGATTAATCTTGAAAAGCGCTTCTTTAAAATTATTCATTGAACCTAGGTGTGATTTCTTTACGTTTAAATGTATCGTTCCCATACTTTAAAAAATCTTAGAACAAACTTTAACTAAGGTTCTCTTTGTTGTTTATAAGTATTTGTTTTGATATTATTATTTTACATGTTAAATGTGACCATCAACATGACAGGATTGAAGGGTGACACCCTTTAAGCATTCACCTGGTATACAAATTACACCATTCATAATAATAATAATAAAAAAATAAATTATATAACAGTAAATATTGAGAAACACTGGACACAGAGAAAAAATAAAATGGAACAAAAATATGGCAAATTAATTAATAATACCAAAGTATAATTTACTAAATGCTATTTAAATTGTCACGGACATAAAATTTGTTTGATTGTCCTTTTGAATTTCAATGATTGAACTACACCAAGTATTGGTAGAAAATTATTTCTAAGCACCCGTGTTACAAGTTATTTGTCTTAACTAGGGTCCCAAACTAGGCAGTTCTGTAAAATATGTCTACAATGTGATTACAGTTTGACTTACAATTGATGGTGGCTTATTGAAAGAAAAAAAAAGAAGAAGATATGAATATCTATACATATAATAAGAATGTAAACCTAACGTGTCTGTACTTTTAAAATTGTTGTGAAAATAATTGTTGCAGGTGCCCAGTAATAAGTAATAAAATACATTTCAATCATTTTTAGAAATGTTTGTCTGTTTGTTTGTATGCATCACTGCTAAAGTACTGCGTTCACTATAAAACCTCAAAAGAAAATCATGAAGCATATCCACGAGTAATATTTAGTCTTTGTTTCATTAAAATCGGTTCACTCTATCAAAAGTTATTGTACTTTTAATGACGACGCGACTTGAGTACGAGAGAAAAGCAGATAAGTAAATGGACTTCATACATTCAGATTTTATAAATCACTGTTTTTTTACATTAGGTTCCACGGCCAGTATTAAATAATAATAGCATACGAATAAATAAATACAGTTAAAAGTACCAAAAAACAATATCATTATAATAAATAACTGTTACAGTGTAAAAAAGTGTGTATGCACGGGAATGAGTGAGTGTGTGTGTAAAAAAAGTGTGTGCGCGTGTGTGTGTACGGGTATGAGTGAGTGTGTGTGTAAAATGTGCGTATGAGAGTGAGTGAGTGAGTGTTTGTGTACATATTCGTATGGCGGAGATGTACAACTCTTGGACTAGATGCTAATAGAGTAGGTATCGCTTTTTTTTTAATTAGCGTTTTGGTCCCCTGGAAGATTCCACAGCTCTGCCAGTGTCATATTTAGGCGTTTCATTTGAAACAACTATTTTTGTTTTCGCTGATACTTTGAAACATCGGTCTAGATGCCGAGAAAAAAATTCTCTCAAAATTTAAGCTATTAGTTTAAATCCTAAGTACCTACTTTCTTTTTGATTTTGAATTTTTCTCATTTAAAAAGTGTGTATATCGAATCACGTTTTTTTTATTTATTTTTATAACATTTAAGCCGGATTTTAAGCTATCATAGTAACAAGCACGGTTACTTGTAGTATATTTAACATTTCGAAAGATCCTATTACATTTTTACACTAGATTTCAAATCGTGTTAATTTTATCAGCTCTAAAAGTCATTTTTTATACTTTCTTCGTATATACATCTGTTTCTCAACGATTTTCTTTAAATTTTTTTTGTTTAGTAGCTACTTACGAGCTTTAGTGTTACCAATAAAAAAAAGTCTATTCTCTATTGTCGAAGTACGAGCACTTGACGAGCACCCGTATTAATAAAGCGGTTCGTTTTACCAAAAACGTGCAAAGGGCAAAGTTATAGGAAATTCAATTATATATGACTTTTTTTTTATATCATATGGGGCAAACGAACAAGTGGGTCACCTGATGTAAGTGATCACCACCGTCCATAGACACTTGTAACACCAGGGGAGTCGCAAGTGCGTTGCCAGCCCGTGTTTTGGGGAGGGGGAGTGGGGAAGGGGAAATTACGGGCCCGCGGACGTTATCCCGCCCTGATAATAAAAAACCTTGATAAATTATACACATAAACCTTCCTCATTAATCACTGTATCTACCTGTGAAAAACGCAGGGAATGTGGGGGGTAGCACTGAATATTCTAGAAGTCCCAAGCAAGTTCGTTGAAATGAATATTCCCGTAAAGGAATCAATGTAGTGAAGTGTTCACCTGTGCAGCATATCGTCCAGCTGGAGGAAGTTCGGCCTGTTCCTCATGAGGGTCCACTCGCGGACGTCGCTCGCCTCCGTCCAGCTGCTGCTGAGGGTCCTCACGTCCACGGACTCGTCACACACTGCGTTCACATGAGCCCTCACCTTTAGGCAGATCCAACCTGGATATTATATAGACGATTACACATTTATACAAGTTATTGATATATAGGTATAGTGGCGGGCCCGGAGGACGTCATCCCGCTCTGATGATAAAAACAATCTTGACTAGTTATATATCTAAACCTTGCCCATGAATCACTTTATGTACTGGTGAAAACAGCATGAAAATCGGTTCAGTAGTTTTTGAGTTTATCACGAATGAACAAACAGACGTGGCAGAGGACTTTATAATATGTAGTGTTTTCACTTATAGAAAGTAAGTACACCCTTTGAACACTATATCATCTATAAAGATACATTAACTTTATAATTTATAGAGAAACTGATATATACATTCTATAATTTATAAAAGCGCTGATATACACTCTATCATTTCTAAAGACACCAATACAATAAACACTATCATCATCTATAAAGGCATTGATATAAACTGTATCATTTATAAAGACAATGATATTTATTTTATTATCCACTAGCCTCTGCACGCGACTTTGTCCGCGTGGAACAGTTACTTTGGGCTAACGCTAACACGCAGGCGAAGCTATCAAGTGGGAAAGAAAGCCGATTTTGAAACATTCATCATTCGTGCTCCGCTTCTATTGGTCTTAGCGTGATTATATATAGCCTATATATAACCTTTCTCGATAAATGAGGTATATAACACTCAAAGAATTTTTCAAATCAGACCAGTAGTTTCTGAGATTACCCCTTAAAACTTCACAAACTCACAAATTCACAATCTTTACCTCTTTATAATATTAGTATAAATAAAGCCACTGATATAAACTCTACAATCTATAAAGACACTAAATAGGCATACATTTTGTAATTGATAAAAACACTACCAAACCTTGATCATTTATAAAAACACTGATATAAACTCTATCATCTACAAACACACCAATATACACCCTATCATCTATATTGCCACTGATATACACTTTATCATAATCATCATCTACAGAGATTCTGATATACACTCTATCATCCATCGATGTCTATGTCAATTACCATTTGGTGAGATATAACCTAAAGAAGAATCATGATGGATGAATGTCTGATGATTGCACAAGTTCTACCTCTCTTTTTCGTTTCTATTCTTCTTAAGAAACTAGTAAACCTTCTGACAACAGACATAACACCTCATTTAGGTTGACAAACAAACTTGAAACAAAAAAGTTAAGTACAGACCCTCATCGAGTGAATCTGTGCAGAGGTCCTCGCATGGTATCGTCTCTATGGCAAGACCTCCGAGCGAGACCCTATCGTAGTGGAAGTGGGCGCACTCTTCCAGCTTTGGGAATCTGCACGACCCACCAGACGACACCGGCTGGAAGCATACGAGCCCAAAACTAATAAAAAAAATCGCGAAGAGATATAATCTATCTCTAGAGTTTTCGGCGAGATCTTAACCTGCCACTTAGTGGTTTTTATATTTTATTCGTGATATCGTGTTATTTAGCTCTATATTTTGTAATATTGATAATGTTTTACGTAATATAGTTTGGTTATTGTGCATAGGTGAAGTGAATTGGAAACAATACTACGGAGCATGGATTTGGACTTGCCACAAAAACTCTCTGGAAAGTTCTAACAAGACGGCACTCGATTCTCGTTCTAAATCAATTAAAAAAATAGGTGCTTAATATGTGACCTAATTATCTAGAAAAATACAAAAATTATACACAATCCTCTACTCGTTTACGTTAAAGCACAGTGTCGTTGACCGTCGGGTGATTTCAATTTCATTTGAAAGGGAACGTGGGAACGTCAGGAACAAAACAAAAGGTTTCATTGTCCGTTCTACTATCGAAAGTTATTAACTCCGGGTCGGCCATTGTAGCTTTTGGCACCGGTCATTGCACTTAGGTTTATTAGTTTATTGCCATGTTCGTAGCTATACTTTTGAAAGTCTTAGAATAAACTTTAACTTAGGTTTTCTTGGTTGTTTGTTAGCATTTGTTTTGATATTATTATTTTATATGTTAAATGTGACCATGAAGTGTCATATTCTAGAATACTGCGAGTGTCTAACCTTTCACCTGACATACATTTTTTTTTTCTGAAGAGTCTAGTTCCGCACCTTTTTCTGCTTTTATTTATTTTAATATTATGTTAATAATCGTTTTAAACGTGAGGAACTACTGTTATTATTTTACCTAACTATTATACTTCGGATTTCTAATTGAGATTATGCCCTTTATGACGCGTTCACTATCATCTTTTTTTTAAACATTGAAAACATTTTTAACACTTGATATTAGCACTGACCGTTTCAGCAACATCGAAGGTGGTGGAAGATGGCGGCGCGGACTGGCTCATGGCGGAGCTCTGTGACGTCACAGGGGTCACAGACAGCGCCGTCAGCGATATCGAGCCTGGAACAGGTACGCAACAATCTAAATCGTAAACGAAAAAAAACTCGAGGGTCATTAGTGATAGAATAGAAGGTTCGAATCTATACGACCGAAACAGAGCTTTTGGTGAAAGATAATCTCGTGATAAATATTCCTCCTACGAGCAGCTCCCAGGATACACCTAAAGGTTTTTTTATATTCTTGTCGGCAAACGAACAGGCGAGTCGCCTGATGATAAGTGATCACCGCCGTCCATAGACACGAGCAACACCAGGGGAGTCGCAAGTGCGTTGCCGGCCTGTGTTTGAAGGACGGGGAGTGGGGATAGGGAGAGGGGGAATGGGGAGGGGAGGTGGGTATCCGGCGCTCTCACTGACCAAACGAAACGCAACAGTGCAAGTACTGTTACTTCACGTCGGTGTTTCTGTGGGTCGGGTGGCAGTACCGCGGGCGAGCCGACCCACTCATGCTGAAACCAGTAATAGCTTTAGCGTGCCTCTACCACCTACAAAGTGCTTAACAACGGGTTCAGGAAATCCCTGCAACCACGCTATGGTCTCATCATGATGTTCGTCTTCACCGAAGTCTGAACCACATCTCTCGGTATGTTTTCAATACAGTCGTTTAAATCAATCAAAAATCATCATCAGCCTATATGAGGCCCACTGGAGCGTTACATAAGCATCTTCCTGAAGGAAGTTATGGGCATAATCACCTCACGCTAGCCCCGAACGTATGGGCGAATATTTCAAACTATCAGAAATTTACAGTTCTACAAGAATATTTCTCAGGTTCAGGATTTCCTCACGATGTTTTCCTTCATCGACAGCCTATAGTGTTACCAATTTGTAATTAGTAAACGTTCGCGGATTCCGAAAAATTCGCTGGTACATCTCAGGATTCGAACCTCCGGAGGACATTGGATCGATATTCATCGATTTCAACCACTAGACCACCACGACTTTCCTACGTCTAATCAAACATACTTTATACAAATTAGGCCCTGAGAAGGCGCTCATGAACGTCAAAACTACCACCGGTTCGGACAAACAAGCCACTCATCAAAATAACCGGCAACAAACTCGTTTGGTTTTTTTTTTATATATTATAGGGGGCAAACGAACAGGCGAGTCGTCTGATGATAAGTGATCACCGCCGTCCATAGACACGAGCAACACCAGGGGAGTCGCAAGTGCGTTGCGAGCCTGTGTTTGAGGGACGGGAAGTGGGGAAAGGGAGAGGGGGAATGGGGAGGGGAGGTGGGTATCCGGCGCTCTCACTGACCAAACGAAACGCAAAAGTGCAGTGCACTGTTACTTCACGTCGGTGTTTCTGTGGGTCGGATGGTACTATCCCGGACGAGCCGACTCATTCATGCAGAAACCAATACTAGCTTCAGCGTGGCTCTACAACCGTCTGGGTTTATCTTTTTAACAAATGCGTCTGTCGGTACATTTTAAAATGAGTTAAATACAATTTTAATCGTTCTTGTAACATGTTTAATTCTATTAAGATTTCCAGCTTTTATACACCGAGAACGAAGTTCAAATTCTGCCGTCCATAAGGTATTTAATATTTTTTATATGATCTGCATACTTTACATGTAACGGCCGAAAATGTATTCAGCTTATGTTTAAAATGTAACGACACATCATATATTACACGTTACAATTGCTATTAATGAATGCTCAGAGAGAGGTGTCAATTCCAGACATTTTTTCACATATTGATCCATTACAATAAATAGCCTTTTTTGAAACAAATGTTACATACAAATTAGAATATACAGTGCAACCTTAATATAACGAAACTCAATTTAACGACTTCCTCGATTGAACAAATTTTTCGTAATCCCCTTGAATTGAATTGTCCATAAGAGTCAGTGTAAATAATAACTTTACATTACGAATTATTTTACGAACAACCTCTTTATCCCATCAATATTTTTTACTTTTAATTCGTGTGTGTTTGTTATGCGAATCTTTTAAATTAACATTAAATTACCTGCATAATGTATGAACCCACCTTAATACATACCTACTTTTACGAATTACCTACCTAATCGTTTTTAAATAGAAAACACATAGAGTAATTTGATAAAAATGTGTTATAATTTATAATCAAGAGTTGTTCGCTATAACAAGATGAGTACGTAATGTTGAGGTGAATAAAATTATGTATCTCTTTACCTCTTTATATCAAATTTTAGACCAACCTTACATCAATATAACAAACCTCAGTTTAACGAATTACTTACTATAACGAATATATTTACGATTTACCGTCGGATTTGTTATATCGACGTTGCACTGTAATAATTTACCTGGAGTTTCCCGCTTGCATTCCGTTTCGTGGGGTTGTTGAGCTCTCGTTGAACTACGCGAGTCTGAACTGAACCGAACGGACCTGCAAAACGTAATATATATATCAATTATACTAGCTGATCTGGCCACACGTTGCTGTTGTGCTCAGTTATGATACGATAAATTAGACATATGATAAACTATTTTCAAAATTAAAACTCGGCGCCATCTATGAGATAGCTAAAACAGTCGGTCCTACAGTTCTCCATCAACTAAATAATTAAAAGCGCCATCTATTCGAGACTCATGAAACTAACAATTAATAACAATAATCAACATTGACAATCATTTAATTTATAATAAAAAAATATTGAGGCCATTAATCGAAATATAAATTATCCTATCTCTCAATTTAGAACAAATTATACATATATGTCAACGTTTGATGTAGATCGGTTGAGTAGTTTCGGAGTTTATCGTGGACAAACATTATGACACTGCATTTTTAGATACTAAGATATATACACATATTATCCCGTGACGTCGTACGTATTAATCTTCAATACAGTTTAACAAATCAACAAAAAAGTTGGTACAACCCAAGGTTTTTTATTCTTGGAGAAAAATTATATAATGTCACTAGTCCCACAACCCGATCCTAGGTGGCGCTAAACTATATTTAATTGTTACTAAGTTTTATATTACAATTTAACGCAAATGAACACGCAGATGTTAGCTAGTTACCAATATACAACGAAACTCTATATAAAAAACATTGATTGTTAAATGTATGAAGTCCATCACTTTAAAACGGCTGCCACTATTTGGGAAATTCTTTTATTTTGTTGTGTTTTTAATTGTCAGGACAACGTTAGTAGAAATGAAACTGTTTGATATTTTAGTTACAAAACCTCCATCCATGTCTACATGCATATGATAGAATCTTTACATCAATTTTAGCATTTAACGCTTGGACTGTTCCAAAACCAGTATAGTTTAAACTGCTTACAAACGAATATAGAACTTATGATTCACTGGTCAACAGACAAATTGGCTGGAAATTTAAAAACAAGGTCCGCCATTTTGAGATACGGGTCTTAAAGAAATACAGCCGAGGGGTTAATGAATGAAGAAAAATATCGCGATGCTCTTCCAAATATCTCTTTGGCTAGCTACTACACTAAAAATGAAAATCAGTCGCTAAGCATCTACAAATAGGTTCCGGAGGCTGGACTTGAGAATTAGTACCTCTATTACCTCTATCCCAAAGCATGTAACGGGCTTTGAAATTGCCACGATTCTTCGACTTGCACCTAAATCATGACTGATGAATCCTTGTGCCCTTATTGTAAAATGCTCATGTAACGCACCAAGGGATAGAGAAGTGACTCGTATCAAATTGCGACCACCTCTCTGTCCCATTATATTGCTAATTCCGAATCTAGATGTGGGAAAGAAGCAATATTAAAAAAAAAAACTCCTTCTAAGCTATTATACCCTCGTAGTTCACAGAATCTCATAAAATCAGATGGAATTATACCTAAACTTTAAGCCTTATACATTACTAGGGGGCCTGGGGGACGATGTTCCGTCCTGATAATAAAAAAACCTAGACAAATTATACACCTAAACCTTTCTCATGTATCACTCTATCTACTGGTGAAAACTGCGAGAAAATCCATTCAGCAATTTTTGAGTTTATCGCGAACAGACAGACAGATGTGGATGAGGACTTTGTTTTATAATATATAATGATTACATTACCTTTAAAGTAAGCAAAGACCAGTTATCTAGCAGCGAGTATCAAAGCAACTGATTGGTCGCATTTGACGTATCGGTGATTTTTTTTCTACGGCATGTAGCCTCTCTTTCGTAAAGTGGTAATGATAGTGTTGAGAAATATGTATATCTCTTTCCCTTACCTGTGGAAACCGGCGCAATGCGTGATGCCGTCCTTGTCGGGCTCGGGGAAGGCGCGAGCCGCCAGCGACTGGCAGGACATCACCGAACCGTGCGGGGAACCCTGTAACAGCGTGTAATGACATTAGTTAGTTTTTAACCGACTTCAAAAAAAGGAGGAGGTTCTCAATTCGACTGTATTTTTTTTCTTTATATCTGCAAACTTTTGATCCGCTTCTTTTTCTGCTTTCGTATATTTTATTAATCATGTTAAAAATTATTTGAAATGTAAGTAACTATTGTTACTATTTCACTTATCTATTACTAGCCGACCCGTGCCCACTTCGTTGGGCGGTAATAGGCATTATCAAGCTATAACTTTTCTCTAGAACTCAATCATATATATCTCATAATTAAGGCAGCGTTCGTAAGAAACGTTTTCGTTCGACCATTTTTCTCCGACTCCCCAGATATTACCCCCTACAACCGCACAAACTTTACCTCTTTATAATATTAGTATAGATTATAGATAATGTAATTAGTTAATAGCTTCTGCACGCGACTTTGCACGCGTGGAATAGTTATTTTGGGCTAAGACGCAGCGGAAGCTCTCAAAAGGAAAAAATACCCCGATTTTAAAACATTTTTCATTGTTGCTTCGCTCCTATTGGTCTTAGCGTGATGATATGTAGCCTATAACACTCATAAATAACGTGGCTTTATATTGGTAGAAAAATTTCAAAATCGGTTTAGTAGTTCCTGAGATTACCCTCTACAACGTCACAAACTCACAAACTTTACTTCTTTATAATATTAGTATATAGATTATAGCCCCTGCCCGCGACTTCGTCCGCGTAGTAATAGTTACTACTCTGGGCTAACGCTGACACACAGCAGAAACTCTCAAAAAGAAAAAACATTTCGATTTTGAAACATTTTTCATCTGTGCTCCGCTCCTATTGGCCTTAGCGTGATGTAACGTCGTTGATGTTGCGTGCCGCTTGTGCCGCGTTGCTGCCACGACGGTACTCATATTCCATAATTACTCGAATTTTTAACGTATCCATGATGACAAAAAAGATTGAAATGCGATGAAAATGTAACAATAATCAATAAACAAATGACTACGTTTGGAAAAAGAATTCCATGTTTTTAAAATAAAATTAATTTGAAATTAGAATTCTTAGCCAAAAAAAAATTATTTTGATTTGAAATGGCCAGTACTGCAGAACGGCAATTTCATAGGTAAAGACCTATTATATTTATAGTGTATATAAGGTAAATTCTTATTAGCCTGTACTATACATATTCTCAATCACGTATCAACCCCACCATGAGGCAAAAAAGTACTTTGGTTAATTATCCGGTAAATTACCGACTGCACGTTCGTAAAATAAGTAAAATGTGTATTTTACCGGTAAATTCTCTTCCCTGGGTGTTGGTGTGTCTGCATATTTTAGTTAGTTAAAATTAGGAGTAGCTTAAATCGTTGTCTATAATATTTGAGGCTATAATATATGGTTCGCAACAAGTTCTAATTTACTATCATGGCATGGCATGGCACAAACAGACAAGCGCAAATGAATCCTATATGACAAGTTTATCTTTAAACGTTCAAATTGATAGATACTCAACAATAACGCTATTAATAGTATAATCAATATTGGTTTCGAGTTGTTCAGTGATAAGAGACATGTAAAAAAATCAGATCCGAGTATAGAATAAAAAAGATAAATTGCAGATGAGTAATACACAGACAAGTGCGACACGGTCACGCGCACAATGGGTTCCACTCTACCTTATATATTATCTTACCGAAATCAGTACTAATATTATAAAGTGATAAAGTTTGTGACTTTGTGACGCTGTAGGGGGTAATATCAGGAGTTTGCCCATCTCCTCATTGCACAGGTCCGGCGGACGAGGGGGGGCAGCCGGTGTGTACCCGGTCTGTCCCTCTATAGGTAGGAGCCCGGCGGTCACCTTCCGCCGGGCGGACCGTGGGGGCGGCACTACAAGGTTGATTAGCTTGAACGATCCCTTGCCGCCCCCACACAACGGTCTGTCGGTACACCGTGGGGTTTTAGTCCGTGCGAGTCGGACATAACCCACTCTCTCCCCCGAGAGGGTGGGTATCCATAAGGGATTTCCCCACGTTAAAAAAAAAAAAGGGGTAATATCAGGAACTACTAAACCGATTTTGAAAATTATTTTACCAATCGAAAGCCACGTTATTTACGAACGTCATAGGTTATGTATTAAACCGAAAAATGATAAAAAAAAATTGTGGTAGTCGGATTTGCAAAGTCGGAGAAAAAAACGGTCGAACGAAAACGTTTCTTACGAACGCTGCCTTAACGATGAGAGATATATGATTGAGTTCGAGAAAAAAGTTGTAGAGCTTGATAATGCCTACAAAGCGACATCATATGTCTAACCTTTATATTTAAGTCACAAAAGTGTTTTGTTTTTTATATTAAAAAAAAAATTTAAATCGTTAAGTGATGTTTATTGGTCATATTATCAACAACAATTGTGAATTCTTATCAAAATAAATAGCACTCAGTACGAACCAAATCACATTCATAATTTCATTACAAGTAAAAATGTTTACCGCCCAACGAAGTTGGCACGGGTCAGCTAGTCTATACTTAATATTATAAAGAGGTAAAGTTTATGAGTTTGTCACGTTGTAGGGAGTAATCTCAGGAACTACCGGTACGACTTGAAAAATCCTCTCAGTGTTATATAACTTATTTATCGAAGAAGGTTTTAGGCTATATATCATCACGCTAAAACCAATAGAAGCGGAGCAACAAGCAAGAATATTTAAAAAACGGGGTTTTGTTTCCTTTCGAGAGCTTCCGCTTCGTGTTAGCGTTAGCCCAAAGTAACCATTCCACGCGGACGAAGTCGCGGGCAGACGCTAGTTTTACATATAAGTACTTATTAACAAATTTAAAATTAACATAACGCAATAACTAACAGTGATTATTATCATCATTACATAGTATAAAACAAAGTCCCCTACCGCGTCTGTATGTCTGTCTGTTCGCGATAAACTCAAAAACTACTGAACGGATTTTCAAGCGGTTTTCACCAGTGGATAAAGTGATTCATGAGGAAGGTTTTGGTATATAATTAGTCAAAGATTTTTTTTAAATCAGAGCGGAACAACGTCGGCCGGACCCGCTAGTGTAAATATATTTAATTCATTTAAGGCATGATGTCTGTAAGTATTGCGTTTGTCTTTGTGTATTTCAATGGCCTAATCTGGAGAAACTAAATTATATGTATAACTAGCGGGCCCGGCGGACGTTTTACCGACCTGATAATAAAAAAAAACCTTGACGAATTATATAACTTCCTAACTAAAGCTTCCTCATGAATCACTTTATCTACTGTAGAAAACAGTATGAAAATTAGTTGAGTGGTTTTTCAATTTATCGCGAACGAACACACAGACATGGCAGACGACTTTGTTTTATAATATGTAATAATACAATCATTAATATTACGTGTAAAGTGACTCTCCCATTACTAACTTGACACTGGCAGAATTCGTATCTACGTAACGCCATTATAAAAAAAAAGTTGAAGCTATGTAATTACATGGTCGTACTGTGAATAGGTTTGATCTAATTTTCTTCGTTAGTAATATACGTGCGAAGTCGGGGCATGTAGTTAGTAAAGTATAAAGACGACCAGGTAGAACAGGAAACGGTCTGTAGCGTAAAATATTTTTTTTTATACAGAACCCTAAAATAGTATTTCACACGTACATACGTATTTCACAAAGATAACTTCGAGCAGTGTCTCAAGTGTACGAGATAAAGGCGTAAATATATTTTATCTCGAGTGGTACTTTAGTAGACCGTCGCGAATAAAAAAAAACGCTCAATGCGAATATTTACTTTTTTTTTTGTTACTGGCAAATGATTCGAAGATAAGAGTGAACGACCTGACGTTTGTGATATACAGTGAAACTTGGTTAAATGGGACCTGGATAAATGAGAAACCTCTATTATTGAGAATTGCAATGAGGTCCCGGTACTTTTTCATTGAATTACCTCTATTAATGGAACTTTTCGAACCTGGTTAAATGAGATCTGATTTCTAGGATTTATTCGATGTTTACCTTTTTGACACTTTTTGACCTTTTTGACGAGGTTTTGACACTTTTGTTTACAAGCATTAGAATGTCTTTCGCACACGCTTTGTTTGTCAGTACTATCTCAGGTTTTGACCTAAAAACAAGAGAGTAAAAGTGTACAAAATGCGCAAACGTAAATATAAAACGTTATCAGTATCTGAAAAATTAAAACTTCTATCAGATTATGATTGTGGAATGTCGCGTGATGAACTGTGTAGGGAGCATAGCATAAATGGAATAGCCGTACATTTCGACCTCTATAATCGGGAGCCTCTGTAAATGAGACAACTATAATTTTAAACCTGCCTAATTGGAAAACTGGATTAATGGAAACGCTCAATAAATGGTACAACATTCTTGGTCCCTTGAGATCCCAATTAACCAGGTTCCACTGTATTTCGCCGGGTGTACTTTACGAAGAAAATGAAACCAAACTTTTCCTTTGCAGTACGACCATCTCTACTAATATTATAAAGAGGTAAAGTTTGTGAGTTTGTGAAGTTGTAGGGGGTAATCTAAGGAACAACTAAACCGATTTTGAAAATTCTTTTACCAATAGAAAGCCACGTTATTTGTGAGAGAGTTTCATAGACTATATATTAACCTGAAAAATTAAAAGACTTTTTTGTGGTAGTCGGATTTGCAAAGTAAGTCTGAGAAAAAACGGTCGAACGAAAACGTTTCTTACGAACGCTGCCTTAATGATGAGAGATATATATATTTTTTTATAACATAGGAGGCAAACGAACAAGTGAGTCACCTGATGTTAAGTTATCACCGTCGTCCATAGACACTAGCAACACCAGGGAAGTCGCAAGTGCGTTGCCAGCCTGTGTTTGGGAGGAAGTGGGAGGGAAGGGAGGGAAGGGAGAGGGGAGAGGAAGTAGTCCTCAGGCGCTCTCTCTGACCGAACGAAACACAACATGCTTGCATTAAGCACTATTGGTTCACGTGGGTGTTTCTGTGTGTCGGGTGGTAGTACTGCGGGCGAGCCGACCCATTCATGCTGAAACCAATAATAGCTGCAGCGTGCCTCTACTACCTACAGAATGATTTAATATAATCAATATAATAGGAATAGACTTTCGTCGTACCTATATATTAGGTGCTTATTGTTATCACTAACTGAAGCCGTATTGATGACCAAATACTATTGTTTTCAATGACAAACGAATAAGCTAACAATTCAAAATTACGTCATACAAAACCAATGCTTCTCACGATATTTCACTGAAAATTAGGTACATTTTATAAAGGTTGATAGATTTAAACTATTCATCATCATTTTCTTACCCTTATTCCACCTACGTAAGTAAGGTTAGCACGATATATCTTCATCATACCGTCTCCCCTGTCAGATGTCATCTCAATATTGAAGCCTTATATACACATGTTATCTTTCACACAATCCATCCATACGTAGTCCGGTGAAGCTCTTAAGACCATCTATCAAGGTCTTCAATAGCGCAGTCAGTTCGAAAAAAAAAAAAAACAATCCATCCATACCTTTTTCGGTCTTCCCTTACTCCTACATCCATCCACCTTCATACTTAAAACTTTTGTAGTTACATGATTTCACTTCTTCTCATAATATGCCAGTACCATGCTAACCTAATACCCCTCAACTCTTCTGTCACTGATGCTATTTTCAAACTTCCTCTGACGTAGACATGCGGTAGATATCTCATAACAAATGTATATGGAAGTATACTCTATACTGATAACAAAAATGCAATTTTTAAAATTTTTGTCCGTCTACCTGTCTGTCTATACCGGGTAATCGCCGTAACGGCTGATCCGATTTTGACGGGAAGTTCATAGTCAGATAGCTGAAATTACCGCGGGTAACACAGGCTACTCTAATTTAGACTAGCTGTTAACAGCAACTTCGTCCGCAGTGCTATCTCCAAAACGGTTGGACCGATTTTCACAGGACTTTCACTGTAAAACAGCAGATCTTATAAAAAATAATTTTGGCTATTTTAATTTAGAGTAGCTGTTAACCGCGGCTTCGTCCGCAATACTATCTCCAAAACGGTTGGACCGATTTTTACAAGACTTTTACTGTAAGATAACGGACCTTATACAAAGTAATTTCGGCTATTTTAATTTAGACTAACTGTTAACCGCGACTTCGTTCGCATGAAATTTAGCAAGATTTCAAAACATCAACACTGTATTTTTGATTAGACAAATAATTATCACCTTATTGTTTACAATTCAACATTATAATTAACTAGCGGGCACGGCGGACGTTGTCCCTCTCTGATAATAAATAGATACATAGACGAATTATATACATAAATCTTGCTCGTTAATCACTTTATCTACTGGTAGAAACAGTATGAAGATCCGTTCAGTAGTTTTTGAGTTTATCGCGAACAGACGTGGCAGAGGACTTTGAATCTTACTAAGCCAAACTATTTTAGATATCATATTTATACGAATCAGTGAAGCGCATTGATACCAGCCTATATTTTGTAACTGTCAACTCGGCTAAATTAAACTATCCAAGTTAGAAGGACAACAGGAAAAAAAAAGCGAGGCAGTCATAAGGACTGCCGATAGAAATGGAAACTCATAGCAATGGAATTTAACCTGTGTTCTCTATTGAATTTTCTAATTAATTATATAGTGTGAATTTTTTAAATTTAATTATTTGTACATTGAAATCATTAGCATATCAGTCTCTCTTTCACATCTATTGTGGCACTCCGAGCTATAATAATATACATTTTATCCAGTTTATATATTAATCAAACGTATCATAGGCTGCACACTCTCAATACAAAATATCAATATTACATGTACACAAACTCTTATATTATAGTCTGACGTAAGCCGCGTAAGTTATTCTCCTACCAAAAATCGCTCAACGCGACTAAGGACGCCATTACCTCAGGAAACGAAGTGCGAAGCGTCTCTCATTGATTCACAAACGTATATACGTAAATAATAGTCATGGTATTCAGTGGTAAAGTGTACTACTGATAGCGCGTCGACAGATGCAATTTCTATAAAACCGTAATATGATGGTAGGAATTTTTACCACAGTCACGTTGAAAATCGTGTGGCCAATTACCGACAGGTGTGTTCCGGCAGGTGCACTTAGAGCCCCAGCCCCACTCTAGGCTTATTGTGTTTGCCATCTTAAACCACATTTAGGCCATTGAACATCAAATGAGATTATGTTTAAACGCTAGTAGAACTTATAAATAGCTTAATGGCTCACACAATTAACGACAATTATCACTATAGAATTGAAGTCAGTCATGCCGTTAAGATTATAAAGCATCTCAAATAAATAGACACTCGAAAAACATAAACGTCTATCAACCAAACGGGTAAAATCTATTATTATTATAAAGCTGAAGAGTTTGTCTGCTCGAACTCGCTAATCTCTGGATCTACGGAACCGATATGAAAAATTATTTCAGTGTTACATAGCACATTTATCGAGTGAAGGCTATATATCATCACGCTAAGACCAATAGGAGCGGAATACCCATGAAGAATGTTTCAAAATCGGTTATTTTTTCCTTTTGAGGGCTTCCGCTGCGTGTTAGCGTTAGCCCAAAGTAACTATGTCACGCGGACGAAGTCGAGTGCAGAGATTAATTTTTAACATATTCTCAGTAATAAAGTCATATTAAACACGACTGTATTACTGAAATAAATGGTATTCGATCAGGTTTATTTTCAGTTAGTCACTTTTGGGACCTTGAACAATGCAAATATTCTGTATGATGAGAAATTAAACTGCGCACCATCTGATTACGTATTCGGATTGTATAATTTGTTGAAACAGCGCTGTGTAATAATTATTATTCGGCTAGTCATTTTATTAAATCCTTTTTTTTGTATTCTATCAACATTACGCAATTATTGTCTTTAGGTAGTATAAAACGAAATCGCTTCCGCTGTCTGTTGCCTTAGATCTTTTAAACTATCCATTTTTTTATTACATACATTTTTATACAGTTATAGATAGAGTGATTCAAGAGGAAGGTTTATATGTATAATACATACATACTATAGTACAGAAAATCCGAAAAATTCAAAGATTTGTAAAGTGATGTTGTAACAAACATATTTTTGTGCCCTTAAATCGCAAACGCTGGCTAAACCTTACGATATCGATCAAATTAATGTACTACGGAACTGTATATCTTAAAAAGATCGATAAAAAAGTCCGCGATGGTATATATTTATCTCTAAAGGATAACCCACAGTAACCGTTTTTATCTTTTTCAAATATAATTATGGGTTATTTACAAAGCTATTTTATACAATACAGTATTATTCTTTATCCAATTAAATACATTACATACGTTGTACATCAGAAGTAAGTGTCACATGCGCGTGGCTGACCCTAAACATTGCACCCGTGCGAAGATGGGGCGGGTCGCTAGTAAGTTATAATTTAAAAATGACATACAACCTCTACACAAAAAAAATTGCAAAGTCGATTGGGAATAAATAAAAAATGAATAAATCCAAAATTATGATTGCTAAAACTACTAACGGGCCCGGCGGACCTTGTCCCGCCCTGATAATAAAAAAAACCATTGACAAATTATATACCGAAACCTTCCCCATGAATCACTTTATCTACCGGCGAAAACTGGTGAAAGTTTATCGCAAACAGACAGACAGACAGACGTGACAGACAACTTTACATATGTAGTGATATATGATCTACAATTATTAAAAGTCGAAGTGAATTAAGAAATGACATACACTCTTAATGTAGAAAATGTCAAAGAAATTTAACAATATTTTTTTAGGATTTTCGCATGTGATATTAACTTTTTTATGTTCTAAAAAATAAATACATATTATTCATATAAAAATGCAAATGAATCTGTATATACATACATACATATATGTTAAGATATAAACAGTTCGGAACCGGCTTCTATATTCTTCTATATTGTTTTTTATTCAGTAGATATTCACGAATTTTGAGTTTGAGTTTAAGTTTTAGTTTTAATTGAGTTTAAGTTAACCCTCCGATGAGTGACAGTTGTGAACTTCACGGCCGTGTGAAAAGGTCCCTACGGACCTTTTTGGTAAATCATGTTTTTTTCATATAATTTCTTTTTTATTTATTTTTTGTTTTTATTGTTTATAACTAAATTCTACATACAAAAATATTTTTTTTAATTTTTTTTTTTTTGCTTGAATTTTCATAAGTTTTAGTTGAGAGAAAAAGTTTGAGACGCATTTTCTCCCTAGTGTTGAAAGTTAAAAAACTAATGTATGTATTTATAATATATTAGCGGGCCGGGCGGACGTTGTCCTGCCTTGATAATAAAAAAACCCTAAATGTTAACCGCAGCGCCACCTACCGGGTCTTATTGTGAATCTAAACCATTCTCAGATCCACTGGAACACGTACACAAAATTTCATCAAAATCGGTCCAGCCGTTTAGGAGGAGTTCAGTGACATACACACGCACAGAAGAAATTTATATATAAAGACTAGCGACCCGCTCCGGCTTCGCACGGGTATAAAATATATAGCCTATGTCATTCACTGAATAAAAGATTAAAATCGATCCAGTAGTTTTGATTTATTCATTACTGCCCGTGGCCCGCCTGCGTTTGTTGCAATGTAAGCGGAAAAAATGTAATTATTTACAACATCACATTAGAAACCTCAAAAATAACAGTATTTCTCCACTATTTAATGGATGTTATTATAGATATAAACCTTCCTCTTCAATCACTCTATCTATTAAAAAAAACCGCATCAGAATCCGTTGCGTAGTTTTAAAGATTTAAGCATACATAGGGATATAGGGACAGAGAAAGCGACTTTGTTTTATACTATGTAGTGAAGATATATTAACAAGTTGTTCGACGTTTTTAATATCCCAAAACTGGCAACACTTCAACTACCGCCGGATACGCTGTTTATTTGTTATTGGCAACATACCGTTTACAAGCATAATACAAACGTATAAAAATTCAAAATATCAATAATCAATGAGATTTATATCATTTCATAAATAAACTAGTTCTATTTGCTATCTGTATATTTGATGGTCACGAAAGCCGCGAGGTCTGCTGTAAAAATAGAAATTATATCCTTCCGTTGAGGAAATGTTAGTATACCTTGTCAAGAGGGATATTTTTGACAGGTCACGCCTATGAAGTGTTGTGGTATTTTTCGATAACATATATTTCAAATAATAACGTACTTTATAGCTTGGTATCGCCCACCTGATCAAGTGAAGTGCCAAGCACGTCGAACAACCACGAATTTTAGTATACAAGCGCACCCGGCGGACGTAGTCCTACCCTGATAATAAAAAAAAACCTTTACGAATTATATACCTAAACCTACCTCATGAGTAACTTTATCTACTGGTGAAAAGAAAATCACCGCACGAAAATCCGTCCAGTAGTTTTTCTGTTTATCGCGAACAAACAGACAGTCGTGTCAGAGCACTTTTTTAATAATCTGTAGTGATTATTCGTTAATATTCAAATTATTTGCAATTATCTATCACGCAATTATTCATACAAAACCATTACTTACATTCCTAATAACCTCATTTTTTTTTAATTAGTATCAACCAGTTCTGTCGGCTCTGACAACTGGCTCTTGTTTCACCGCAGGAAAGTGAAAAAATTAAGTGCAACTATCGATTCCAAATTCTATGAGAATCGATAGTCGATTATCGAAAAAAGAATCGATTACACACTACTCTATCCCTACTGTGAGCTGTCAAAATGATCATCATAAATTTGACAAAGTATAATAGCCGATTTTTTTTAGTTTGTACTTTAAGTTTGAAGTTGAACAGTGTTAAAGACCGTCAAGGGTTCGACAGAGGGAGCTAGTTCCACTAGTTTTACTCAAAATTATTTCTGCCATATATTGTAATGTTTAGACTTGAAGAGTAGCAATATCAAAATATTATTATCTATACTAGTGTATATAATCTGTATTCTCCAATTACAGAGTCTGTAAGATGAATATGAATTATGGATATCGGTAGCCGGCAATGCCATTGAGAAACATATATTTTATGTACCAATATAAAAAAACGTCTAAAAACTAGGTTAACAACTGTCTTCTACGCGAGACGAGAACGCGGTCCGACTTGTGGCGGGTAGCGGAGCTTAGCGGAATACACGATCAATAAATTTAATATTTAGAGAAAGTCAGTTTATTTCAATTAACCTTTAAGTATGGACGTGGAGTCTCACAGGCTACTCGATATTCTCGTCTTCTTAGATTCACCTACTTCCCCTCACTCCCCGCGATTGAGCGGCTCAGTAGCTTCTGTTTTAGTTGTAAAACTGCCAACGAGGGAGGGGGTGGCGTCTCCCGATGAATATCACGTAAGTAATGACCATCAATATATTGACCGGAGACGGAGACCGGATTATTAAACTGTTGTCAAAATTTGTTATATTTTTTACCTGAAGTAGGTATTTTGTGTTTTTGGTTTCTTATATATTATATTTTGAGAAAAAAGACTAATTTTGTTATAGGAATAAGTTTGGCTGTCTTCAGTACCTAAAAATGTAACCTAAGTAGGTTTAAATTGAAAAGTGCCATAATTTTTGATTTTTAAAATTTCTATATTTTTTTAAATAAAGGTTTATTATAAAAGCATGTTATTTTATTGCTAAATCCCATAACTTTAATATTCAATCAGTTTTAAAGAGATCTTATATCAAATTCCCCCCAAAAAAAATGTATATACATCTATATGCAAACACAGGCCCGTGCCGTGAGACTCCACGTCTACATTAGTGTTAAGAAAAAATGACGTCCATACTTAAAGGTTAAAAAGCCAGACTTCTAGTCATCCTTGAAGTGCCGCGTTATGCAATGACGAAAATTGTCAAATTCAATTGTAGTAGAAACAATGATATTATAACTGAATATACGTTACCTACATGTATTTTTACAAAACGAATGGCACGATAACGCACACATATGTAAAGTAATATTGTAACGCCACACGGTCTTGGATAAAATGTGGAAGTAAGATAGTATATTCTCAATATCGGTGGTGAAAAAGAAATAGTTATATGTTGCTTAGATACAGGTGGATTGACGGGGCAGTTGTCAAAAATAAGCTATCTAGCCAAGTTTTAACAAGGCACTGTCGAAACGCCTATGACGTGTCTATATAGTTATAATATCAATGAGTACAAACAATTAACGTGCATCTCATTCTAGCCTACAGTACACCGATATCTGTGTCTTTGTTATAAAACCGAAACGTCATCTTATTTTGTACCGTACAAATTATAGATACCGTCAACTTATTATCAACTGACGTGGTGTGGACACATACTTCGCATGGATGACCGTCGCTTGCCAAAAGCAGTCTTTTACTCCGAGATGGCAAAGGGTAAACGGAAGCACGGTGGTCAGTATCTGTGTTATAAGGATGTGTTTAAAAGGAATTTGAACGCTTGCAGTGTTGATCATACGTGTTGGGAGGATCTCGCTCGTCTTGGCGCTCTACCATCTTTAAAAGTGTTGCAAGGTTTGAGGATAACCTTTTGCAAATAATTGACGAAAAAGGCCAAGTATTAAAAAATAGACCGAAACCTTCTTACACGTATACATACAATCAAAATGGCCAGCTCTACTGCTCTGTATGTGATCGGGTTTTCAAGAGTAAGTTTGGTTTCGCAAGTCACATTAGGGCCCACGCTCGAAAGAAATGAAACGTTTTGGAGTCGCCGTCATCGAAATCGATGAGGAGGACTATATATATATATAGATACCGTCAAATTTAAATGGGAATAAGGTAGTTAATAAAATAGTAAAAATGCCCAGATTTAGTAATATTAGTATCGGAAGCATTATTACTACATACATTCCAAAAAATCATACTAAATTTCAAAAATTTTTGACGATTTGTTTACTTTACTGTCACCTCAATTCACTTGTCCGCCATATTGGTTTTTTTTATGAAGTTCTGATGACACATATTTTAAATTTGAACGCATATCAATCGCATATAACACAAAACATTCAGTACATACAACAGATTATAATTTGTTATAATTCCTTTCTTTATGTCGCCTAGCTATGCCCGCGGCTCAATAATACGCAGTACCCAATTATTTTCGCGTTGTAGTTTATATTTCACTCATATTCTATTATTTTTAATGGATATCTATTTAAACAACATTTGAAAAAAAAAACATGTCTGCAGTTAACACGCGGTAGAAGTGAAACCTTGGAAACATGATAAATTACTACTTCCAAGACTTCGTAATATGCAGGCGCACAAACACACATGTACCAACAAGTACAACACTCAGAACAAAGCAAGTATTTTATATAGTGCAATATACAATGAGGTTGACCGCGATATAAGAAACACTGTATAAGTTATTCTATCTCATTCTCTCGCAAGTTAAATGCTATAAATATATACGTCTCTCTTGTTAATGTCCCTTTTTTTTGTTTCACTCAGTTTACATACTGTACATTCTATTAAAACTACGGATTTTTCCATATAAAGCGGTCAGAATTTGTGCAAACTTCGACAGCGCATGCAAAGCATTATAACACCGTATATACGTCATAGGCGCTTCGACAGCTGCTTGTTAAAACTTGGCTAGCTAGATTATTTTTAACGGCTGCCTCGTCAATCCGCCCGTATCTAAGCAACATAGGAGTATTTCTTTTTCTCCACCGATATTGAGAATATGCCATCTTACTTCCACATTTCATCTAAAACAGTATACGTTTGTGTGCGTTTGCGTGCCATTTGTATTGTCAAAATATCATGTAGGTAACGTAGCTACACCTTTTGAAGTAGAACTTCTTTAGGCGCGACTAGGAGGTAACTGAACGACAATGCAACGGAAGTCCGTTACGGCAATATGGTGTCACGTTTCTGTACCATGCGGTTAGATAATAATTAAACATAACTGAAACTTCTATTAAATCATAATAAATTTAATTCGTTACTTATCATAGTCATCTGTTTGTACATTTCTATAGTTTATATACTTTACTAGCGGACCGGGCGGACGTTGTCCTGCCTTGAAAACAAAAAAAAATCCTAAAAGTTGATCGCAGCGCCACCTGCCGGGTCCAATTGTGAATCTAAACCATTCTCGAATCTCCACGAACACACACAAAAAATTTCATCAAAATCGGTCCAGTCGTTTAGGAGGAGTTCAGTCACATACACACGCACACAAGAAATATATATATTAAGATAACAAAGAGTTGCTAATAATATTTCCTGTGTTAAGTTCCGAATTAACTGATAGATGGCACTACATATAATGAAGCTTTGATTTAATTTGTTACTTACTTACATTGAAACCAGATGGCAGCCCGGTCGCGCATACCATATAATTATACATAATTAATTCTACTGTATGATTTTTATTATTATTCAATTTAATATTTTTTTTTCAGAAAAATTGCTTGATTTGTTTATAAACTATTTATTGACAAAATCAAAAATATTTCAAAAGTTTTACTTCGATCGCGTGTGACGTTTACACGCACTCATTGTTTAGTTATAATATCATTGGCCGTACCCGCTAATCGCTTACGCTTATACACAAAGCCACACCTTCGCCAATGCAACCGCCACCTTATACCAACGTTTATAGGTCGTAAAGAAATAGTTATTAAAATATTACGATCTATGTGAAACGTGATATTTTGACGCTACGAAATTGTGAAAATATCAATATTATTTTATAGCTAATACGGTATTTATTACATTGAAATACTTAAATGGATATATATAGTCTTACATTAGTATATTATCTGCTTTTTTTTTAAAGTGAGATTTTTGAAGGTATATTTCTTTTGGCGCGTTAGGGAAAAACGATGAGAGTAAATTATTACGCTGCGCGCGCACACCATCACGAAAAACCGACACCCTGAAGTTATTACGATGGCTATAGTGGATAAAGTTGGCTATAGTCAACATTTTGTTTCTTTGTATTTGTTGTTTGTATTCCTTTGTATTAAAACTTTCAATGTATTAAATACCTTTTTTCTATTGTTAGTGTCGTTTTTTCTACAAACGTAGAATAAGGCGAAAGATACAATTTTTGAAAAGATTTCTATCATGTTACGCCAAAGAAGTATGACTTCTAACGCGTGTACATACGTTTACACACACTTTTTTTTTCGGACTGTGGGAACTAGATTTTATAGAACGAAAAAAGATATAGCTTCAAATATATATATATATATAGGTTTCAGGCTATGGGCGAATGAGATGGTATATTCATAATGCACTCCAAATATATAGAAATAGAGGGAAAGAGAGAGAGAGAAAAAAACAATGAAATTTATAGCACATTATTTTCTGTTGGATCGTTGTGACTGTCGCACATTTTAAAAAATTATTCTGGGTTGTGTGTTATTCATTAACGTGGTTAATATATATTAAAAGACTAGCGGGCCCGGCTGACGTTGTCCCGCCCTGATTACCCCCCCGCAACCCCCCTTGTGGGTGGAATTTCGTAAAATCCGTTCTTAGCTGACCTCTACTCGGCGAAAGGAATATTCCTACCATATTTCAAGTCGCTACGCCTCATGGTTCCAGAGATATCGTGATGAGTCAATATATAGGTGGGAATCTCTTATATATATATAGAAAAGATTACAAAATAATACCGAAAAGTTATATTTGCCACCTGCATAGTGTACTCTATTCATCGCATTCTCTTCAAAAATAATCCGAATAGTAAGTTTCCCGTCGACCGTGTGTGATCTAAACAACTATTTGATTTTTATGCGATTCGAGACAAACGAACATACGGGTCCCTTGTTACTTTTTTTTATGTCATAGGAGGCAAACGAACAGGACGGTCACCTGATGTTAAGTGAACACCGCCGTCCATAGACACTAGCAACACCAGGGCAGTCGCAAGTGCGTTGCCAGCCTCTCTCACTGACCGAACGAAACGCAACAATGCAAGCACTGTTACTTCACGTCGGTTTTCTATGAGTGTGTGGTACTACCCCGGGCGAGCTGACCCATTCGTGCTGAAATCTGACAACACTGAGTATGCGTTACTGTCTGGGTAAGATACTTGCATAAACAAAACTATTTTATTTAAAAAAAAAAAAAATAATAATTCTTGTAATGGCTTGTAGACCTTTATCAATATTTTTAACATTGGAACAAGTGACTTTTAGCCATTACTTAGTCTGTCATGTAGTCACATTTATATTTAATTCATAATCTTGTATTATTCAACTCCTTTTGTAATATTGGTGGCATTTGACATAATATACTTTGGTTACTATGCACAAGTGAAGTGGATGGAAAATAATACTAAGGAGGATGATTTCTGGACACCACAAAAACTCCTTGGAAAGTTCTAACAAGGGGGCCACCATCTTGTTAGAACAATGATTATTAAAACACACTTGTAATATATTTACCTACTTGACAATTGGTAGTAATTATCTAGAAGATTAATATCCATGAATAAAATTAAAAAAAAAAAACTTTGAATCAAGTTATAACTGTTATACCTATATATGCATAGTGCCTTCACCTGTAAACGGGTTCTAGCAAACAAGAAATAACAACAAATGAAATCTATGTCAATACTAATTCTAATGGAATATTTAGATTCTTAATTAGGCAATTAACAATTTTTTTATTTAAATACCCTAACAAGCTTTTTTTTGCAAGATAACGCTTATTTATTTTTTTATTTGATTTCATTATACTTTTTTAGAAACTTATAATGACTATAATCTTATACTGACAGGCCTCTTTTGCTCCCTTTGCTCTACCCATATCCATCTTATCTCGGATAATCAGTGTAGTATAATATTAATTTTATCTTTGAATGTCGAGTTTACTTACAAGATATGCAATGTAATAGTATGATAAACTGCAGACAGACCAGAGTATCACCGACTCTCTACCTACACTAACTCAAAAATCTATAAAACCATTTATACTTGAAGTAATGCTGAATGTTTTCCAATGAGCTTTAATTAACAGAAACATTCTTAATTTAGATGTTACAAAAATTACCTTGTGCTTGGGATGGTAGTATGTAAGAGATATTGAGATGGATATTCTCTGAGTGTAAAAAACTGGTCTAATATCAATATAAACACAAAAGAGGTAGCTCTTATACAAGGCCCGGCAGCTGTCCAAGCCTAGGTCCGTTCCCTCGGCGTGGAGCCCTTGAGTATGCTGCTCGTGTGATACAGTACCACAAAGTCTTACATCACTGCGACAACATTACACATGTCACCTCAACATACGTGCATGCATACACGCTTACACATGCAAGTGGAAGAGTTTTATTTTGTTTCCCTTATTAAATTGAAAGAGTTTAGAAAATTATCGGATACGAAATTTATATAACAGTTGTTGAGGTATGTATGCTTGGTACACATATATATTTCAACAACTCATATATGTATGAATAGTTAGCTTAGCTCAGATAGGTCGCAAATTGCATGTATCAGGCAACAGCCCAAGCCGAGATGTGCTGTGCACTCTTGAGCTAGTTATCAAATAAAATCGGCTGAGTGCCTTAAGCGATCGACTTAGTAGTCCGGTGAAGCTGTTAAGACCTTAGAAGGCCAATATCATAATCAATTCGAAAAAAAAAAATCTTATACAAGGTTTGATTGCAGAAGCATCACTACCACCCTTATTTCTGATACAAAACAATTTACTTGACTGTTCTAGTTTGAAGGATGTGGCTGGCAACATACACTGCAATATGAGGCATTCCATCTCAGTACTCCAAAGTAACAACCTATTATATTGGGTCTCAGAACTGCTGTCATATGCAGGTAGTTTAAAATAGCTATAGGCTGCAGTTATCACTTAACATCAGCTAGACTGTAAACATATATACTACTTCACCCTATTTATACATCCATTAAAAATAAATTCTAATTATCTATGTGTGTAAAAATATTTACGATAAAAAGACAGACCAGAACACGCTTTTTGCTGTTTTGTTTCCATGATCGGTTTGTTTGTCTGAACAAGTGGTAGTAGCTTTAATGTTTATAAGCGCCTTCACGGGACATAAACCAAATAAAGAATTTTTGATTTTGACTTAATAAAAACAATGTTTTGGTACTCTCTCTAACAACTGACCGATGGATTTTGAAGAGAAACTGTGCTGCCTTGTTTGAAGTCAATCATAAAAGTTGAGTTTGTGACTCTAAGCTTGTGAAAATCTTTGAGTCCATATAAAATACTAGGTAAATGGCAATGGATCAATGGAATTAAGAAAATAAATAGCCTAGAACCATCTATGAAAAATGCCATATCTAATGGTCATAGTCTTATGCTAATCTGTTCAGTGATTTTGTCATAATTGAGCCTCCATGGAACTGTTTTTCCATTATGTATATTTTTAAATTCAATATGATACTATATATCATATTTATAATTGTTTTTTATTATGAACTTACAGAGGTCTGGGCCTGTTCTTATGTTCATTATGACAATTAATAAAAATTAAATATAGTACCATTCCTTCAACCTACAAGTAATTTTGTACAAGAGAAAAATTTATTTCTAGTAAATTCTAGAATCTACCTCTTACAGTTAAATACCTTATATATAGTTATATTACGAATATATATTGTTCGAAATATAATTTTGAGGAAATAAAAGCCAAATTAGGGAGCCATGCCAGTTTTCTTATAACAATTTCAAACAAATCATATATTAAATAATGATAGGAAACAATGCATTGAAAATACACTTAAAATGAAATAACTTTCACGTTTTCTATTCATTAAATTTATTGTAGCAATATAAGGTCAAATTATTTCATTTTAAATATATAAGAATTACTTGAAATGATCATATAAAATGCATGCAATTACACATTGCATGGTCATGCACATCCAAACTACAAAATCACACAGGAAATGAACAAAGAGGTAGTAAAGGAAAAAAAAAACAAACAACATACAGACAACATCTAGTGACAGCCAGGTATGACTAGCTCACATTCTGTCCGCAGAGCAGCCAACTGTCCGAGCACACTCCAAACACTCTTCTCATGGTGACCGCACAGTCTTTCGCCACAATAACATTTGAAACACAGCCATTTAATTCGAATTAAAAAGCCATTTCTTCTCGATCATTCTACACCGTGCCAAAAGTATTTAAAAAAAGTTATTGCAACTTTGTTTTTAAAAAGATGCACAACCTTAGATATTTTATTTCATTTGTCATAATTAAAATTATGTATTTATAAAATATAAGTGGGTTATTTATATATCTGTAGACTAATCAGACTACAGATCTGACAAACAAACTTTCGTTTTCTGACAAAGCAAGTAAATACTAAGAAGTGTTCCACTTTCGTAATAGTTGTTTTTGCAAGAGATATTTACAATTCACTGCGATTATTTATTATGGCTCCGAAACTCGATCTTTGCATCGCAAGTCACTGTGAATAAATTTAACACTGCACTTTTACGGCACAATGAACGTTTGCATTCGAACAGACTCTTCACTCCCGGAACGACACGACATTAGTATTTCTCAAGACGGCAGCTGTTCAAACGATCTTCACGGTACACTGAATATGCACAAAAAGGTTTAAATAATACAATACAAACCGAACATGGTATTTCGTAAACTAAAAACAATATTTACAATAAATGTGGACTACAAAACAAAAATAGATATGCCTCCAGCCGAGTTCGCTACTCCCGGTGGAATGAAAACGACACCGGCTATAGGATTTTTGTTACGTGTTCGCGGACCGTTACAGTGGTAATAAATTACTCAAACATAGTGGATTAATTCAGGATAAAGCTTTTTGTAATTAATTGCAAAAATTATGTGCCGAAAAACGTTTTCACTATTATTCGATTTGACAGCGACATACCCTATCCCCGCGCCGGGTCGCAAGAAACTGCGGTCGATTGCAGTGTTACCAGAGTACGATACTTGCACCATTGTAAATATTGAGCTTTTTGCGGGAGTTTTTCGGAATGTCATGTAGTGGTTTTTATATTTAGTTCTTTTTTTTTTGTAATATTGGTGGTGTTTTACGTAATATAGTTTGGTTATTATGCACAAGTGAAGTGGATGGGAAATAACCACGGAGCATAGATGCTGACTTGCCACAATAACTCCCTGGGAAGTTCTAACCAGACGGCCATCATCTTGTTAGTTAATCGAAACGATCGCAAGCAATATGTAATATAATTACCTAATACTCGACAATTGCAATATTAATATACTAAAAGATTGGATGCCAAAAATAAAATAAGTGAAGGTAAATATTAAACACACCAAAGAGTTTGTTCTCGATTTTTAAATATAGTACGTATATTTATTTTAAAAAGATAACTAAAAACCGTCTGTTTTATTTATTATTTATCACACACATAAAACTCGGAACATAAAACAACAGTTACGTTGTTTGAAGTCTTTCTAACATGATACAAAAGTGGCCAAATTTAATAAAATCTAGCTCCTCACATAATAAGTACATTATAGTAAACCAGATTAAAAAATATAAAAAAGTTTAATAAAACAGAAACCTCACGTCGTAGCATCGTGATTTATACGTTCGTACAGCGTATGAATTTTATAATATTACGCTTTCTCCAACCTCATGGGTTGTAACAACATATTTTATTAGCGAAGTGATAAATACGAGTATGCCCGTATATAGCCAACGTTGTACAATAATATACGATAAACGTTGCGTCATCTGTGAAAATTAGAAACTAACCTATTCTGTCAAATGTCATAATAGCAGATTTCCTGGTGACTTACTTACTTGAAGTAAACAATTCACAAGTAAAATACTTCAGTAATATATCGATATTAAAAATAAAAGAAATCATTAATCTGTGTCGTGGTAGCGGAATTAAAAGTAAACATATAATATTACCTAAAGATATCTATCTGCACATGAAAAAAAAACAACAACACTCGCATTTATTACTAAACTATTGTCAGTTTTTGGCGGGATCTTGCATTTTTATCTTTTCTTTCTATCTTACATTTTTATAAAGGCTTATAACATGTACAGTGTACACAGACCCCTGCACTATGCGTCGCTAGTCTGACGCAAGCTGCGCAAGCGTAATACGGCCGCTCATGATTACGTAGCATGTCATGACGCGAAATTATAAGTTTATCTCCTGCCACAAAATACCAAGAAGTTTTCACTTCAAAAATATTGGTTTCTGTTCAACATTTAACACACTTAGTTCACGAAGATTCTCATTTTTACAAGTTTTTATTAGCTTGCAATGTTTTTTAGTTTGTCTAGGTTAAATCTTGCCAGCTGATTTAAAACCTCCTTTCCTTTAGATCTAATACTTTGCAATTTCAACATGATGACACACACGAAAATGGACAGAAAAAAGGCTAATTTCAAAATGGCCGCTATACACATTAGAAAAAACATCCGATTAAATAGATAATCGATATGTGTGTTAAATATTAAGAAGAATAATTGAAAATATCCTTTTTAAAAATAAATGTAAAACGAGATTCTTTTTATTAATGCAGGATGGATGAAATGGCGAAATGTGTCTGGGGTAGCTTGTGACCCACGAATGCCTTTGAAACTCGAGGGGAAGGTTTATAAAACTATGATAAGACCAGTCATGCTGTATGCATCTGAGTGCTGGGCTGACGGGTGGACGTACGGGTGAGAGAAAACTACATGTGGCAGAGATTCGAATGTTAAGGTGGATGTGTGGTGTGACTAGAATGTATAAAATTAAGAATGAGTATATCAGAGGTAGTTTGAAAATAGCACCAGTGACGGAGAAGTTGAGGAGTAATAGGTTAGCATGGTATGGGCCTGTCATGAGAAGAGATGAAAACCATGTAAGTAGAAAAGTGTTGAGTATGATTGTGGACGGATATAAGAGTAGAGGAAGACCGAAAAAGGTATCGATTGATTGTGTGAAAAATCATGTGTGTGAAAGGTGTGAATACTGAGATGACATTTGACAGGAGAGAGTGGACAAAAGAAAACATGTTGTGCCGACCCTACTTAGGTGGGATAAGGGTAATGATGATGATGATTAATTTTTAAGACTAATGTTAAAGTATATTCATTTTAAGACTATAGTCTTTTTAAAGTATATCTATTTTAAGACTATAGTCTTTTAAAGTGTATTCATTTTTAAGACCATAGTCCTTTTAAAGTATATAATTTTTTAAGACATTAACTAGCACTTCGTGATCCGGTAATGAACAGGAAGCATTCCGCCATATTTATGAACATACAATATACACACACAAAAGCACAAAAGCACAAAACTAGAAGTACGAATCAATAAGTGTAAGTAAAAGTTACTCCGGTTATCTATCAGCACATTACAACGGATATGAGACCGGTTATTTATTTCTCCTAATCGACCATTAGCCGTGTGAAAACATCGCCCTCCGCTGTATGCGTTACGGTATCAATTTTCTATTAGATATTTATTATACACTAGCTTCTGCCCGCGACTTCGTCCGCGTAGAATAGTCACTTTGGGCTAATGCAAAAAGAAACATTCTTCATTAGTCCTCCGCTCCCATTGGTCTTAGCGTGATGATATATAGCCTTCCTCGATAATTGAGGTATCTAACACCGAATTAATTTTTCAAATCGGACCAGTAGTTTCTGAGATCAGCACGTTCAAGCGACGTCTTCAAGTTTATATAATAGTAGTACTGATATGAATTGTAGACGCGGAAAAAAGCTCTATTCTTTGTTCCGTGGAGTGTAGACGCGAGGAAAACCATTAAGTATTATAGTGGACGCTACTTTGCACTTCCGCTTGGAATTGATTGAACACTACTACGTCTAACTGCAACAAAAAACGAATCAATTAATCAATATATATGTATATATTAATTATACAATACCAGTACAAGGAGAACCATCTCTGTGTATGAAAAAGTGTCCCTTAAATTAGGGAGGCGCTACAGTAGCAACATGATTCATTATTGTTGAATTATTTCAACAAGTTTGAAAGAAGTAAACATTCAAACTATCACTAAATGTATTACTTAAAGGTCACAAAAATTCTGTCACAGTCCGCGTTTTATTGCATCGGTTATTTTTTTTAATTTTTGACCGCTCTGTGTATATATGCCTATACGTATATGATATAATATCAAGACAATTTAAGTATAAATAAATGCCAATTTTAGATACCTACTAGCGGGCCGGGCGGACTTTGTCCTGCCTTGATAATAAAAAAAAATCTCAAAATTCAACCGCAGCGCCACCTACCGGGTCCAATTGTGAATCTAAACCATTCTCGGATCAACTGGAACACGCACACAAAATTTCATCAAAATCGGTCGCGATTCATGTGAGGAACGTTTACGTATATTTCGTATTACGTATTCGTCGAGGTTTTTTTCTATTATCAGGGCGGGACAACGTCCGCCGGGCCCACTTGTTTTTTATAAAGATAACTTTGTAAACAAGGTATATTTTTGCTTTCAGTTGTTATGATGTGTTTTTCTCTAAAACTAATGTGTATTATTAATATAAACACATCAAAAAAGTCTAAGCAACATGCGTAATATTACAAATTTTACCATTTATATTAATCAATTTCTAAGTATTTACTCAAACAAAGTGCGTAGGCAAGTAAACTTTTTTGTCATTGATGACATACTGGCTGGTTGTAAAAAAAAAATTTGATTATGTTTTGTTTTTTCATAAAATTCAAATGACTGCGAATTTGTTTGAATTTAAGTGCGTTTTAATTGCTACGTTTAGTCTTGATTTTATAATTTTACCAACCATTTAAATAAAGTTAGCGACAAAATTGAATTGTTAGATATTCTTTACGTCATGAAGCGACGTCATTTGATGGCAGATGCAAAGAGCTGTAGGGATGTTGCAAGCGGGAAGTAATCAATCTCAGGTATCTCGACATTTTGGCATTCATAGAAGTGTTATTTGTCGTCTTTGGCAGCGCTACAATAATACAGGAGAACCCGCTGAACAGCATCCAGGCCGTAAAAGGAGTACAACCACTCGGCAAGACCGGTACATACAACTGACTGCAAGACGACAGCCGATGTTAACCGCTCGAGAGATAAGTTTGAGGCTACAAATTTCAAGTGGTGTTGATGTAAGTCCTCAAACTGTGCGAAATCGACTGCATAAGTACGGCCTACGAGCTCGACGCCCAATCAGGTGCCCACCGATACGTCACGGGAATCGCGCTCGTCGATATGAATGGTGTAGAGAACGCATAACATGGACCCAGGAACAATGGGATAAAATTATGTCTTCCGATGAGTCGCGATTCGGGTTTAAGCCTGATACAAGAAGGGTGCGAGTGTATCGTCGGCCCGGAAATACTGAAAGGCTCAGGTGCGTTCAGGAAGTTCATCCATACAGCGGCTCAACAGTTATGTTATGGGCGGGTATTATGAAGAACAGGCGAACTGAGCTTGTTTTTGTAAATGGAAACATGAATGCTGAAAATTACATTGAGGATATTCTCAGACCTTATGTCTACCCATCTGCACAAACCTTTGGCTCCGATTTTAGGTTAATGCATGACAATGCGCGTTCACATACAGCTCGGCGAACCAGTGAATACTTTGCAACGGAGAACATCCGGGTATTGCCCTGGCCTGCACAATCGCCAGATCTCAACCCCATCGAGCACGCATGGGACATGCTCCAGTGACGTGGTTTGAAGGACTTGGACGGAGCGACAACAACCCAACAGCTGAAGGATTTGCTACAATTCCATTGGGAGCGAATACCGCAAGATGACATAAACAGTCTCATTAATTCAATGAATAATCGTTGCCGACAAGTTCTGAATAGCAGAGGAGCCCATACTTTGTATTAAATTGTTCTATTCTTTCACAATAAATACATTTTCTTTAGAAATTTCATTTTGTAAGAAAAAGTTTAGTTTCTTATGTATCTTAGTTTCTACAGTATATTCTAATATTGTTCATTTCTGTTATTAAAAGAACTTATAAAGACAACAGCTGTTATTTTTACATCATAGAACCCTAAAGATATTATTTTAAAAATAAAATACAACGTTATAATGTGAAGAACCATCCTAAAATTTAAATTAGTACATGTTGCTTAGACTTTTTTGATGAGTGTATATATATATGCCGCCATGTCGATCCAAAAAGAGCAAACTTAGCGGTGAACTCACATATAAGCATATGTGTGTCTGTTCGTTATTTTTATTAAATTTAGTATTAACATTAATATGACCCACTGAGCATCCGTTTATCATCATATGGGCTCCCATCGTAAATCAGCGCTGCAGTACTACTTACTGTATTGCAGATTTTTGCTGAATGGGTTCGCCAATTGTTGGACATCTAGTTTTCATTTTCAAATGTATTTTTTTTCTATGTAATTAGTTTGTGTAATTTAATTTAATTGCATGGTTGTTCCAACAATACAATATTTATTTCTTTCTTCATAGTCCGGTGAAGCTGTTAAGGCCTTACGGGGCCAATAGCGTAGATAGTTCGAAAAAAAATAATTCTCATTTCTTTTTTTTTTGTTATATCATAGGACGCAAACGAACAGGCGGGTCACCTGATGACAAGTGATCACCGCCGTCCATGGACACTAACAACACCAGGGGAGTCGCAAGTGCGTTGCCAGCCTGTGTTTCATATATAGACAAATACGTGGGTTATACGCTGGTAATATCATTATCATTACATAGTATAAAACAAAGTCCCCTACCGCGTCTGTCTCTCTGTCTGTTCGCGATAAACTCAAAAACTACCGAACGGATTTTTATGCGGTTTTCACCGGTGGATAGAGTGATTAATAAGGCACGTTTTGGTATATAATTTGTCAAGGTTTTTTTTCATAATCAGGGCGGGACAACGTCCGCCACGCCCGCTAGTAATACAATATTTCACAAAATTTAGAGCAGTATTCGTGCTATACCGATAAATAAAGGATACACAGACAGCATAGACGTAATATTCCAACGGAGACGAAAAAAATAATTGATCCCATGTGGCAGTCAGAAGGCGCGAATGACGCAATGCCGTAATTGCTGGCCAATCTAAAGAACGGGTGTGTGGTGTAATACTGCTGGCGGATATGAGCGATTTATGAAGTTCTAAATGAAATTACTTATTAATCTAGATAGATCCAAGCTGTTTCATTGAAATGGGAAGAATATAATTTACTAGCTTCTGTCCTCGACTTCGTCCGCGTGTAATAGTTACTTTAGGGCTAACGCCAACACGCAGCGGAAGCTTTCAAAAGAAAAAAAATAAACGATTCTTAACTGGTGCTCCGCTCCCATTGGTCTTAGCGTGATTCATAAATAATGAAATTTAAATATTTCATACTGTAATTGATTTAAAAATTGAAATAAGTACACAGCTATTGCATTGGTTTGAGCTTTCACTTCTATCGGCAATCCTTATAGATGTGAAAACTCAAATCAATCATCTCAACTAGGCGACTAGACATCAAAACTGTACTCTAGTGTTATTTCATTAAAATAAATATATATCTTATTTCAAAATATTGCTTAATTACTTTGTATTGTTTTTATATATTTCTTTCTTTTATGTAAAGGTTAATTTATTTTTATAATAAAACAAAGTCCCCTACCGCGTCTGTCTGTCTGTCTGTTCGCGATAAACTCAAAAACTACAGAACGAATCTTTATGCGGTTTTCACCGGTGGATAAAGTGATTCACGGGTAACGTTTTGGTATATAATGTGTCCAGGATTTTTTTATAATCAGGGCGGGACAACGTCTACTGGGCCCGCTAGTATTTTTATAATAAACACTGTTTACTTTAGACCTAGACGAATATATTTTTATTATACACCAGCGGTCCTATGCCTATGCCTTCTTCGACAAACTTCCTCGCCATCTAACACTGAAAGAATTTTTCAAATCGGACCAGTAGTTCCCGAGATTAGCGCGATCAAACAAACAGACCCTCCAGTTTTATAATATTAGAATAGATTACTACTCTTCTGCCTTTTAACTCGAGCCGTCATTCAAATTACAATAACTTTTGCTAGAGTGGACCGATTTTAATGAAACAAAGACTAAGTTACTCCCGAGGATATGCTTTATGAATTTCTTACGTGAGGTTTTAGTGTTAACTCAGTACTTTAGCAGTGATGCGTGTTCATACAAACAGACAGATAGACAGACAGACAGACATTTCTAGAAACGATTGAAATGTATTCTTCTATTACTTATTCCTAGACACCTGCAATATTTTTTTTCACGAAAATCGAAAATGTACAGACATGCTAGATTTACATTCTTATTATATGTATAGATATATAGTATAATAGTATAGATGTACAGAAGAGAAAACATAAAATAGAAAAATGGAAAGCAAAAGTATAATTTGTTTACAAAATGTCTTGTAGTCTTTTGTAGTAGTCTCTTGTAGTCTTTTGTAGTGCTTAAATAACCGTAGTTTATCAAAACTGTATATTAAATGAAGCCATCGTGATAAATATTTTTCCAGATAAGGACTAAGTGTCGATTTGGTAAGATTTAAAAAAAAAAAATCGAAATGTATTCAGTAGTGCAACAAAAAGCGGGTTGGGGTATCAGCTAGCGATCTTATATACACAACTAAATATTCAGGCAGTACGTCACTCGCGTCGCTCAACACAATATTCACGATCTACTTTCGATTATATTCGATCTTTGAGGTGAAATCTACTAATAAAATTATTAAAATGTTACGTACATACTTCCCGTAATGTTGCAACTCTCACTTGTAACATTATACACCTCAAATGACAAACACATGTGGTGTTTGTTCATCCTTGTATTTATTATCTAATGGTTTCTGAGACTCATCACCACTAAACTTTCGAGTACCTAATACTTTTTTTTGAAGTAAAACTTCTTTAGGCGCGATTAGGAGGTAACTGGACGACAATGCAACGGAAGTGCGTTACGGCAATATGGCGCCACGTTTCTGTACCATCCGGTTAGATAATAATTAAACATAACCAAGGTTCTATTAAATCATAATTAATTTAATTCGTTACTTATCATAGTAATCTGTTCGCACTTTGCTATATTTTATTTACTTTATAACAAAGAGTTGCCAATAATATTTCCTGTGTTATTTAAGTTCCGAATTAGCTGATAGATGTTCTACAGTTAATGAAGCTTTGATTTAATTTGTCACTTACTTACATTGAAACCAGATGTCAGCACGGTCGGGTGCCTATATATACATAATTAATTCTATTGTATGATTATTATTATTATTCAATGTAATATTTTTTATATTTTTTTTGTTAAATTTTCGACTGATTTCTTTATAAAGTATTTATTGACAAAATCAAAAATATTTAAAAAGTTTTACTTTAATCGCGTATGACGGTTACACGCACTCATTTTTTTTGTGACAACAAATATTCTAGTAGATTACTACTGTCACTGTCGAGTAGGTAATGACAGTACAAGTTATTTACGTCATTTCAATATTCTAACAAGACGGTGGCCGTCTTGAGATCTTGAGAGCTTTTGAGATCAGACTTTATTTTAATAAAACTGAGCAAGAACTCTATTTCAAATTTTTATTTCACCAGTACTTAAATCCTCACCAAACTTTACCCGCTTTTGAATATACAAAACGAATTAAGGTATAAATACGTAACATATGATATACGTAACATCAAAACAATGAACGGATAAAAAAGTACCAAAATTGATTCCTATAGTAATATCTTAACTTGGTTTAGTGCGAGCTGGAACTTTCAGTTATATTCATAGCGGCCGAAGACATTGATGAGGATCGTAGGCGCAATTTCGTGACACAAGAACAGGAATAGCATAACATGAAGTCGATTTGTACGGGTGATGATATACAAAATTGAAAAAAAAAATCTATACTATATAATATTACTAGCGGGCCTGGCAGACGTTGTCCCGCCCTGATTATAAAAAAATCCGTGACAAATTATATACCAAAACGTTCCTCATAAATCACTTTATCCACTGGCGAAAACCGCTTGAAAATCCGTTCAGTAGTTTTTGAGTTTATCGCGAACACACAGACAAACGCGGTAGGGGACTTTGTTTTATACTATGTAATGATAAAGAGGTAAAGTTTGTGAGTTTGTGAAGTTGTAGGGGGTAACCTCTGGATCAACGAAACCGGTTTTGAAAATTCTTTTACCAATAGAAAGCCACGTTATTTGTGAGTATCATAGGCTATATATTCAAGCGAAAATATTTTTTTGTGCTAGTCGGATTTGCAAAGTAGGAGAAAAAGCGGTCGAACGAAAACGTTTCTTACGAACGCTGCCTTAACGAGGAGAGATATATGATTGAGTTCTAGAGAAAAGTTGTAGAGCTTGATAATGCCTACAAAAATGTCACAGACAGCATATATCTAACTTTTATATTTAAGTCACAAAAAGTAGTTTTTTAGAAATATTTACCGCGCAACGAAGTGGGCACGGGTCAGCTAGTATATATATAAAGTTTAAATTAATTGGTGCGAATGGAAGTGTGCGTGCCAGGACACGACCAGTCACGTACACGTACCACCGACGGAACCCATTAGCCGCTTTGATTAGCCAACGACTGATGACTCGACTCCATCGTACGCACCTAATGTGCATTGTAATTTTGTCTACGTGCTTATTTTATCTCTTACATTTACGTTTAAAATATTCGATACTACGCATTTTGTAGACTGAGTTGTCAGCAGAGAGTACCTTTACATAGTATAAAATGAAGTCGCTTCCGCTGTCCGTTCCCTTAGATTTTGTAAACTATTCCACATACAGTTTTCAGCAATAGATAGAGTGATTCAAGAGGAAGGTTTATATGTATAATACATACATATTATAGTACAGAAAAGCCGAAAAATTCAAAGATTTGTAATGTGATGTCGTAACAAACATATTTTTGTGCCCTTAAATCGCAAACGCTGGCTAAACCTTACGATATCGATCAAATTAATGTACTACGTAATTGTATATCTTAAAAAAATCGATAAAAATACCCGCGATGGTATATATTTATATCTAAAGGACAACACACAGTAACTATTTTTCTCTTTTTACAAAAACAATTATGTGTTATTTACCAAGCTATTTTATACAATACAGTATTATTCCTTATTCAATTAAATACACTACTTACGTTGTACAGGTCATGTAGATCAAAACTGCCCTTAAAAGTATCTCACTACACTACATTGCACCCGTGCGAAGCTGGGGCGGGTCGCTAGTGTTGTATAGATGTAGATATCACTCATTTATTTAAATCAGTGCTTCTAGCGTTACAAATCAGAACTAATACCCGCGTAATATAGACGTATTTATCTATCTATACAATGGATAGAGCGGCACTACGTTAGTTTTTATACCATTTTGTAATCATCCTTTTTTACCATCATTTATATGTATTTTTTAATTAATTTTATGGAAATTTTAAAAGAACGACCTCAAGAGTAGTTCGAATACGAATTACCGCCTGATTCGTCTGTGATTTTTTTTGCTTTAAAATAAGTTCCCAGTTGTTATGCATTATTGAAGAGCTATAAACCGGTTATATTTTTAAAATAATTTGCAAGCTAAGTTTCATCAGGTTTTTATTTTTTATTTTGAGGCATTATAGTGAAAAAAAACCTCAAAAAACAATTAATTAAATAACATCGTTTCTCGTCTCGCAGTTTAAAATTTGGACCGATAATTGATGTTTTAATATTGATAAATAACCAGTGTTTAATCGTTCTTATAAATCAGATGAAAAATTACGATTTAAATTGATACATTTTTTTAAAGAAATTTTTGATTATGCATTTTTGACTTATTTTGAAAAAGGCTAAAAAATACGATGATTAAAAAACGTTTCGTTTTGCATAATGCATATGGGGTTTAAAATTATTACAAATAGTCCCCTATCTCCCCCCTCCCCCCCCCTAACCCTAATCCTAACGGGAATGCGTCGAACTACCAATAACCCTGTATACAATTTTATACAGTTTATAATATATGATATGTACACAGGCCGCTATACTACGCATCGCTGGCGCAATACGATCGGGCATGCTTACTAGCATGTCATGACGCGAAATTACAAATTTATCTCCTGCCAAAAATACCGCTCAACGCGCCTAAAGAAGCTTTCACTTCAAAAATTATCTACAATATAATTTGGACAATTGTATTGTGTTGATTTCGATATGTGGAAATGTTATAAATATGGTCCTCATATATGAAAGTGCTAATGAGCCCTATAATGATTCACATAGTCAGCGCTTTTGAGCTTTCCTTATAATCACTACATGTTATGAAACTAAGTCCTCTTCCACGTCTGTCTGCCTGTTCGAGATAAACTCAAAAACTACTAAACGGATTCTCCTGCGGTTTTTCACCAGTAGATAAAGTGATTCATGAGGAAGGTTCAGGTATATAATTCGTCAAGGTTTTTATTATCAAGGCGGGATAACGTCCGCCGGGCCCGCTAGATATTCATTTAATGCAGTTGGTTCGAATGTATCATCAACGCGCGTGACATTTACCCCAAACCGAGCATAATTTCACTGTATTTAATGTAATAAACAATTTCTTTTTATAAATTTCGTTTTTTAAAAATACCTTCGCCCTATTCCTTATAACAGAACGTATAAATGGTGAAAGGGTATCAGAAAAGGATAAAAAATATGATTGAGGTGGGAAGGTGACTTATTCGGATTTGATAGGAGGGTAATAAGCATCCGAAACAGGCGCCTGATTCCTGAGGGGATTACATAACTCGAAGGATACGAAAAAGGTTTCCAACGCTATATAAGACTAGTTTTATCCTCTCTACTTATCCTAAAAGATATAATATGTTTTCATGAGATAACTAACTTTTTAGCTGATAAAATAGTAAACATAAATGTAGTCCATCGAATGGGTTACTGCAGCCAATACCAAAAGATTTTATTGTTGAAGTGAAACTTTTGTACTATAGTAAAAAAAACAACAACAAAGAGACCACGTCACGAGGTGTACAATGTTTATTTTAAACGAATAATTGAATTTTAGATATACAAAAATCGATTATTTCAATGGGTGATTTGACATTTTCAATTTAGATAAAATAAAACCATACGGTAATTTATAACTAAGTAAAAAAAAAAGCTAAAAAAAATATATTTAAGAAATCGTTTTTGAATAATCGATCCTCTTGATCTCGATGTTATTATGAATCGATTCCACGGACCACGATTCGGATCGAATTAAAACTAGTTTTTTTTTGTGAAGATTCACCGTGGATCAATGTCTAAACGATGATGATGCTTGGAAATGACGACCATCTCTGTGGATATACGAAAAACGAATGTAACTATCTGTGTGGAGTTTTTGGCGGGCTCTTGGAATGTCATGTAGTGGTCTTTATATTTTATCTATAATCTTGTGTTATTTGGCTATATATTGTGTAACGTTGGTGGTGCTTTACGTAATATAGTTTGGTTATAGTGCACAAGTGAAGTGGATAGGAAATAATACCACGGATCATGGATTCTGACTTGCCACAACAACTCTCAGGAAAGTTCTAACAAGACGGCCACCATCTTGTTAGTTCATTGTAATTATATCAAGAAACTTGTAATATCGACACTCACTAGACAATGGCAGTAATAGTCTACTAGAAGACTGGTTGCCAAAAATAAAATAGAAGAAGACCTATCTGTTTTCGTAAAAAAAAAAAAAATATTATGAAAAGATAAACCTAATCGAGTTTCTTGCCGGTTCTTCTCGATGAGTGGGCTATTTTTTCGAACCGGTGGTAGCTTTGGCGATCACAAGCGTCTTATTAAGGCCAGAATTTGAAAAAAGTATTTTTGATTTTGATTTTTGATTGAAGTCCGTTCAAAATCAACTAAACTTACGTCAAAAACCCAGAATCAACTCCTGTTTTTGTTTCCAACAACCTACGCTATTGGCCTGACGGGCCTTCACAGCTTCACCGGATTACTAAGGCGAGCGCTTAAGGCACTTCGCCGCTTGACAACAAGCTGAAGGGTGCCAGAGTGGCCGAACATCGGTTTGGGCTGTTGCCTTGGATACAACAATGATCGTCTAATATAATAATCGTATAGCTAAACTAAGCTCGCTATTCGTACATATAAGAATTCACGAGAAACACATGATACGCGTACGGGCATGTGTGCCCTACGAATAAAAAAAAAGTCTGTGTGTACTTATGTACACGCGTTAGAAGTTATACTTCTTTGGCGTAACAAGATAAAAATCTTTTCAAAAATTTTATCTTCCGCCTTATTCTACGTTTGTAGAAAAAACGACCCTAACAATAGAAAAAAGGTATTTAATACATTGAAAGTTTTAATACAAAGAAATACAAACAACAAATACATTTTTTTTTCGAACTATTTACGCTATTGACCTAGCAAGGTCTTAACAGCTTCACCGGACTGCAAAGGCGAGCGCTTAAGGCACTCAGCCGATTTTATTTTGACAACTAGCTCAAGGGTGCGCGGCACACCTCGGCTTGGGCTGTTGCCTTAGTGGGTAGTCTTAGTGGGTTTTTGTGTATACTATATTTTGAACTGAAATTTATTTTGGGACGGTGGTGTGAATTGAATTGTGCTCTACTATGTGTGCTGTATACCTTTCCTTAAAACAGCGTAATTATACACATCAACAAATCTACTAATAATTATCTGTGTATAATCATTATATCCATTATCGCAACACTCCGTCCACATCCGGACTGTCAACGATGCAATTACACGCTTTGATTGAGATCACCAGCGAAACGTAGCCGAGTGCGTGCAAATTACGACCGCTCGTATTTTATTGCTCGCTAGCTGATCCCTGCGACTTTACCTGCGTTATATATCTGCGTCATTTTTCTTTATCCAATCTATTCTCCTATGGAACGCGCTTCCTTATGAAATCAGGATGTCATCTAACCGTTTCAGTTTTAAAGTCAGGGTACGTCGGCTTTACCAGTGTCATTTAGCAGAGTTATCTGGTTAATGCTGTATTTAGTACTTGATGTTGACTAACTATACTTTTATTTATTGTGTTGATATTTATGTATGATGTTGTTATGTGTATGTATTGTATATGTGTAGTATATATGTATTATATATGTAGTATATTGGTGTTGATATTTTATTTATATATTGTAATATTAAATAGGCTAAACATAATTTCATAAAAACCTCACCTTTTACACCTACCAACATTTATCTCTGCACCACCTAATGGTTGACTGGCAGAGAATGCCTTAGGCATTAAGTCTGCCATTGCGTATTTAACGCATAAAGTGTAAATAAATAAATAAATATATTATCTTAACAATATGTTTTAAACACTGAGGAAAAAAGTTACAAAAAAAAAGACACGGCTCGTAAAGGCACACGATAGAAGTGAAACCTTTGAATTACAGTGAAATTTATAATTATAATTTAATGTGTTGCCTTGTTTTTATATTTAGTTATTTTCGCAGAGGTATAATCGAAATTGGCAATATAATGTGAGAGAGGCGTGGTCACAATTTGATACGAGCCACTTCTCTATACCTTGACACGTCGCATGAGCATTATATAATAAAATGTACGTGAGCTAATACTACTCTACACTGTAACATATGTTAAATACAATATAAAATATCTTTTAAAATTAATCAAAATACTTCCATTTTTAAACAAATAAACTTTGTAACTATCCTAGCCGTTTTATATATATTCATCTCATTCTTTTGTCGATTTACTGAAGTTTCACTTCTATCGTGTGTGAATCGCACACGCACCTTTTTTTTGTTCAGATCTTCATTCAGAAAATGTACTTATTATACGTTAAATTGGTTATCATTATTGTGATATATTAGTTATGAGAATATGACGTATGAAATAAATAAAATAAGCAATTTAAAAGCGTAAGGTGGAACAACAGTATAATGACAGATTAAATACACTGTCATCTGTCAATAGTGTCAAATTACAGTAGTTATGATTTACTTGGGAATGTCTAAAATTGTTTAATTTATTTACTTCTTCCAAATTAATTATACCCACGAAATACACCATTTACTATGAAACTGGTTTTGCCGGCAAATAGAGATACAGTTAATTACAACAATTGAATAAGAACGAAGAATGTGTTAGTGAATATTTAAATTAAAATAATATCAATCTGTAAGCAAGGGTAAGGCACTCTTTTGTTATCACACTTTTTTTTAAGTAAGAGTTTAACTCTTTTGTAATAACACGGTATATGTCCTTTTCTGTATATAGCAAAATTTCACAATGATCAGTTGTGTTGTAAAACAAACTCGTTTCCACATTTATAATATTATCTAGCCTCGGCCCGCGACTTCGTCCGCGTGAATAGTTACTTTGGGCTAACGCTAACACGCTGCGGAAACTCTCAAAAGGAAAAAAAAAACCCGATTTTGAAATATTCTTCATTCGTGCTCCGCTCCTATTGGTCTTAGCATGATGCTATATAGCCTATAACCTTCCCCGATAAATTAGCTATATAACACTGAAAGAATTTTTCTAATCAGACCACTAGTTCCTGAGATTACCCCCTACAACGTTACAAACTTTACATCCTTATAATATTAGTACACAAGAATTAGGATATATTTTTTATTGAATCTTCCAAAGTAATGGCACTGGAAATGATGCTAAGAAGACAAATCTACATTTAATTTGGTAGTCGCCACTGGGGTGGTGCCTACATATCTATCACCAACTAAACATACTGGTCGATTCCGAAACATGACTTCAACTTTCTTATAATAGCTTCTCGTAAATATAAATTCTGTCGGTGTGGAATCAAACTTTTGAAAAGTGAAACATTTGAATACAAAAATCTCCATATAAAAAAAAGTGAGTGAATGATACAGAAGACACTAGGGTGGTCTTCAAGAATATTGATAGAATTGACAGAATGACGTTCATTTTCCCGTTTTATTTCATTACATGGTCCTATAGGGGGAGCACTCAGTGTCATTTTCTTTGCCGATACGTCCGAAGCCGGGACAGACATACATATAACATACATATTTACAAAAAAGAAAACAACCAGCTAACTTATTACAATTCTAAAAACACAACTTTTATGAAGTAAGAACGGACAATGTCGCAATAGCTTTGAAATAGGGTTAATTTGAGGACGGTACCCTAAAAACGGAAAGCCGAGTACATTCCTAACTTATGCTAATAAAGGTCAGGGTCTCTCTTTCTTTCACTAAAAGAGCCCCTCGAGTAACGGGCTATTGTTAGTAGTTAGTCATTTATGAGTGGCCAGTTCTTTCACAACTACGGCTGTCGTCAAGGTCGTAACCGGGGTTGCCAGTCTGAAATTAAAATTTCCGGGTAATTGATATTTAAAATTGGGGGTTTTTATTAAAGTGAGAAATTCTTTAGGCACGTTGAGCGGTATTTCTTTGGCAGGAGGTAAATTTAAAATTTCACGTCATGACATGCTGTACGTATGACCGACCGTATTGCGCTTGCGCGACTTGCGTCATACAAATGACGAGTAGGATAAAAGAGCCTGTGCACATCTAGTATTGATATTGGTGGAAATTCGATCCATAATAAAGGTCAAAAATATAAATATTATCTATTGAGTGTTGTATAAATATGTGAATTGTAGATATAAACAGTTTCAAGAATGACGAATCGAGATTTATGAATAGAAGTTGCGACCCCTCATCGATGCAGTCAATGCAGATTGACATCGAGGCAGTCATAAGTACTGCCGATAGAAGTGAAAACACAATACAATAGAATAACCGTGTTCCGTTTTGTGCATAGATGTACACAGGCCCCTATACAACGCGTCGCTAGTATGACGGAAGCTGCGCTAGCACAATACGATCGGTCACGCTTACTAGCATGTCATAACGTGAAATTACAAATTTATCTCTTGCCCAAAAAATACCGCTCAGCGCGCCTAAAGATGTTGTCACTCCCAAAATAAATATTTCCAATATATTTTATTGATAGCACTAAAGACCGTTAATAGTTGCTAAACACCAGTCGATAGAGTTTTAATACTTTTAAACAGGTGACTTCACGAAGCTTATAATTCTTTCCCCTTTGTCACACGATATCGCAATTTGGCCTCACTGGCCCACGGCGGGCAAACATTGACCGCTAAAAGTAATAGAATCGTCAAAACTTGGTTTTTCGTTTCTCATAAAAACCGTTTCTGTATTTCGACTTAGACCAACATTATAACGTGTTTTATGGACAGCACCGAAGCGAGTTCACTAACATTTTATTCCTCAAATTGCAGTGAGATGACAAAGGGACAATTAGCATCCGTCAGACAGGATATCCCGATTATACCACGACAGCTCTAGTCATAATTTCACCAATACGGAAGATTTTAATCTTCACTACATAGTATAAAACAAAGGCGCTTTCTATGTCCCTTTATCCCTATGTATGCTTAAATCTTTAAAACTACGCAACGGATTCTGATGCGGTTTTTTTTAATAGATAGAGTGATTGAAGAGGAAGGTTTATATCTATAATAACATCCATTAAATAGTGGAGAAATACTGTTATTTTTGAGGTTTCCAATGTGATGTTGTAAATAATTACATTTTTTCCCGCTTACATTGCAACAAACGCAGGCGGGCCACGGGCAGTAATGAATAAATCAAAACTACTGGATCGATTTTAATCATTTTTTCAGTGAATGACATAGGCTATATATTTTATACCCGTGCGAAGCCGGAGCGGGCCGCTAGTTACTAATATAATAAAAAGGTAACGTTTGTGAGTTTGTAACGTTGTAGGAGGTAATCTCAGGAACTACTGGTCCGATTTGAAAAATGTTTTCAGTGTTATATAGCTTATTTGTCGAGGAAGGTTATAGGCCATATATCATCACGCTAAGACCAATATGAGCGGAGCACCAATGAAGAATATTTCAAAATTAGCGCGTTTTTCCTCTTGAGAGCTCCCGCTGCGTGTTAGCGTTAGCCCAAACTATTCCACGCGAACGAAGTCATAGTAGTCCGGTGAAGCTGTTAAGACCTTGCTAGGTCAATAGCGTAGTCAGTTCGAGAAAAAAAAAGCGAACGAAGTCGCGGGCAGACGCTAGTTAATTATATGTATTTTTTTATATTTACACTTAATTCTTTTTATTTTGTTTTAGTTACTAATATTTCGCTCTATCTCTGTTACTAGTCAGATGTAAATTATCAATTACATCTCCGATAACTAAAATCAAACATTTTTTTGTTACAGTGAGACGTGGTAGCGGCCAATCTATTCCAGGCGGAAATGCAAAGCAACGTCCACTATAATAATTAGTATGGAAGAAATAATAACACGTTAGATAAATAACACAATATAATAAACATTATTCGTAATGATCAGTTACGAGTTAACAAAAACTAAACGAACAAGACATTAAACCGTTCAATACTCTATAAAATTACACGAGCGATAATAATCACTTAATCACGATTAAGATACACTTTTAAAAGCGAAAATCAACGTTACGACGTACGTAATAAGACCTATGTGCTTTTTTTAAAACTGTAACAGTGTTGCCATTCAATAGCCGTGCATGTTTCGCACGCGATAAAGCGCGGAAGTAACACGGCGGCGCGTCGCGTCGTCACGAACGCGCGTTATGTTTATCGTATAATATATTACGGTAACAATTAACCTTTTACAGTTTACTGGTCTATATTATTGAAATGAAACTTCTTATAAATCTATGAAATTCTGATCAGCAACTTTTTTGTATGACGAAAAGTGGTGGGGGACAAACACTGTGTCGGGTAGAGTGTAGAGTTCTCGTCCGATCACCGAAGTTGAGCAACGTCGGGCGCGGTCAGTGCTGGATGGGTGACCGCCTGGGAATACCGCGTCACATTGGCTTACTGTGCGGGGTAGAGTGTTGGAAACACCGATTCTCGTCTGATCACTGAGGTTAAGCAACATAGGGCGCGGTCGGTGTTTGGATGGGTGACCGCCTGGGTACACCGCGTAACGTTGGCATTTTGTTATATTTTTTTTATTATCACATTACCCTGTAATACAAAAATCTCACTTCTATCGTGTGTCTTTACAAGTTTACGATACACCGGTTTTTTAATCTAACAATGATTGTTTTTATCAAGAACGACAACTCTAGTCTACAGACACGAGGTTATTATTTTTTTAAAAGTGTGCGATTTGGAAACTTCAATCAGGAACGGAACTACTTCACGTAAAATAAGACATCAAATAAAAAAGTTTCATTGAATATTTTACTTTGTGAGTAATCATTTATATAAACTAACGTTCGCCAGCGACTACGCTTGCGTTAATGTAAATTAAATATACTCTTCGGGAACAGAACATTTTTGTGGATGAAAGGTTATTATATCATGTCCTTTTCTGTACCCCAGATATAATTTATGGAAAATTCCATGAGAATCGGTTGAGTTGTTTAAAACTTGAAAGTGTAACAAAACAGACAAACTCATATTCGTATTTATAATATTAAGTTACGATGATTATAGAGACACATTCCTTGACAAAAGTATTTTAATTTAAAAAAATAAAAAAAATCGAGTTGCTGCTCAATTTGAACATTTTTGCTCAGAACATTTTTGTGGATGAAAGGTTATTATATCATGTCCTTTTCTGTACCCCAGATATAATTTATGGAAAATTCCATGAGAATCGGTTGAGTTGTTTAAGACTTGAAAGTGTAACAAAACAGACAAACTCATATTCGTATTTATAATATTAAGTTACGATGATTATAGAGACACATTCCTTGACAAAAGTATTTTAATTTAAAAAAAATAAAAAAAATCGAGTTTGCTGCTCAATTTCGACCAGCGAATAACTAGTTTCTACAAAAGAACTAATCCGCTATAAGATTTCTGAGCAACATTAATCGAGCAACCGTTAACCGCACACAGAAACCGTTGTTTGGTAGAAAAATATAAGAATACACGTTTGTTTTTTTTTTTATACTCAGAAACATTCAACGGTTTTTCGACCCCAAGAACTGTGATGCGCCTCTTGAAACTTAAAGTATATCGAATTAAGATATTAAGCATTTTACCATTTATTTATGGAACTTGTAGTGTGTTTTTAACCGACTCCAAAATGGAGGACGTTCTCAACTAGGCTGTATTTTTTTAAACATTTGTCACCACGGAACTTCGACAATCGAGTCGGTACATTTCCAAAAAACTAAATCCAATTTTATCCGTTCCTAATATCTTACGTTATTTTTCAAGATCTTTAAATTTTGTGCATGTAAAATATGAAGGTCATAAAAAAACTAAGAACCTTAAGAAGGGCATAATTGGAACTTCCTTCTCGGAGTAGAAAAACTGGAAATCTGAAAAAATCAAACATGTTATATGAACGCTTAAAATTAGATTTAGTTCGTTATGAAATGTAACGATTCATTTATAACTTGGATTTGAAAAAGAGATTACAAAATTAAAACGTGGCGCCATCTATGATATATCTATAACAGTCTGTCGTACAGTTCTCTGTAAGCAAACTAATTTAAAGCGCCATCTGTTCGAGACTGCTGAAACTTACAATTTAATAAATTGATTGACAATCATTTACATCATTACATAGTACTAGCGGACCGGGCGGACGTTGTCCTGCCTTGAAAACAAAAAAAATCCTAAAAGTCGATCGCAGCGCCACCTGCCGGGTCCAATTGTGAATCTAAACCATTCTCGAATCTCCACGAACACACACAAAAAATTTCATCAAAATCGGTCCAGTCGTTTAGGAGGAGTTCAGTCACATACACACGCACACAAGAAATATATATATTAAGATAAAACAAAGTCCTTTGCCACATCTGTTTCTCTGTCTGTCTGTTCCCGATAAATTAAAAAACTACTGAACAGATTTTCTTGCGGTTTTCACCAGTAGACAGAGTGATTCACGAGGAATGTTTAGGTATATAATTTGATTAAGTTTTTTTTATTGAAGTTATACTTCTTTCGACGCGTTAGGGAAAAATGATGAGAGTAAATTTTTACGATGCGCGCGCACACCGTCACGATAAACCGACACCCTGAAGTTAGCTATAGTCAACATTTTGTTCCTTTCTATTTGTTGTTTGTATTAAAACTTTCAATGTATTAAATACCTTCTATTGTTAGTGTCGTTTTTTCTGCAAACGTAGAATAAGGCGAAAGATAAAATTGTTAAAAAAATTGTTATCTTGTTACACCAAAGAAGTATAACTTCTAACGCGTGTACATAAGTACACACGCACACTTTTTTATTATCAGGGCGGGATGACGTTTGTCGGGACCGCTAGTAATTTATAATTAAACTAGCGGGCCCGGCAGACGTTGTCCCGCCCTGATTATAAAACAATCCTTGACAAAATATAAACCAAAATGTTCCTCATGAATCACTTTATGCACAGGTGAAAACCGCATGAAGATCTGTTCAGTAGTTTTTGAGTTTATCGCGAACAGACAGACAGACAGACGTGGTAGAGGACTTTGTTTTATACTATAATCAAATTAAATAATATTGATGCCATTAATCAACATATAAATTCGAACCAAATTATACACAAATGCCAAGGCTTCGTGAAGATCGGTTGAGTAGTCTCGGAGTTCAACGCGGACAACAACACACTATAGCCTTTTAATATTTAGAGGATTATAAAAAATCAATATCTGTATCGAATTTGTTATAACACACACGATTTCACTTCGGCTGTATTCGGCTTTGAAATTACAACGCCACGGTCACGAACATACTTCGACGGATCGATTTAAACATTTACGATTTATCGAATCGTCTTAAATGTAAATAGCATATACACGATCGGCGCAACGGAACAAATCCTCTATAACATATGTTAATAACGTTTATTATGTATGTCGGTCAATGGCGCAGAGTTGGTTTACTGCGCGTGCGCGAGTGTGGAACTCGCGTGTCGTTGATCACGGGTTTACACTGTACAAGGGAAGTAAGGTTAACGAGTTTCTTGCCGGTTCTTCTCGATGACTGGGTTGTTTTCCGAACCGGTGGTAGTTTTGACGTTCATAAGTGCCTTCTCAGGGCCTAAATTGAATAAAGAGTATTTTGATTTTGATTTGATTTGAACTAGAAATACATATACTGACGCATGCACATATTTCACTTCTCTTCCACATGTATTCTACTAATTACTATAACTTTTTATCACGCCTTTATTAGCTTCACCTGTATGTATGTATGTAACCGACCCCTTTGAGCTCGATTTTGTCCTACTTTGAACGATCAGATTTAATTCAAACTTTGCACGCCTGTCAAAAGTCGATGATGACAATGCAATAATCCGAAAAAAAAAGTTAAAAAAAATTAACTAAAAAGTGAAAAATAAATAATAGTTTAAAATAAAGTAAATTTTCAAAAAAAAGTATTAACCGACTTCAATATCAATCAAAAACCCATAAGGCACTAAAAAGCGGAAAATAAATAGTTTATCAAATTAACCAAATTAAATAAAACATATGAATATGTGTGCTACCTAGAGATGTATTGGAAGTCGGTGCCAACCGAAATTTCAAATTTGTTCCAGGTAGAAATGTATTACAGAGACGCGAGAGTGGATTTAAACTTTGTACCTATGTAGATGATATGATTTTAAATGAAGAATATATATATAACCAGCTGACCCGTGCAACTTCGTCTGTAGGTACCAAATCCGTTATTACCGGTTTCAAGCGCAAAAAATCTTAGAATACTTAAAACCCGATTGCAGCGACACCTACCGTTTCCAATTGTGAATCCAAACTATCCAGGGACTCACTCAAACGTATACCTAGCTGGTATTTGAAAAATCTTTTTTTAAATAAGTCTAGAACCCGTTACATATTTTATCTAGTAGCCGCGGCAAGATCGTGTTACCCTTTTTCGCAAGTCTAACCTAACCTAATCAAACAGAGATAGAACTGCAAAATGTCGAACGTTCGGCGAGCGCGGTGCATTTAATACGTAAGTATCCAAACTTTTTTAAAGCAAATATATTCAATACGTATTTAACTTTTTTGTACTAAAACCCGCTGTTTTTATTATAGAAATAAATGAAGATCTTCAACTCGAGAATGGTAGTTAGTTTACAAGGGTTTAGATAAAGCCTTACCAACATGTTACGGTTTCATAGCGATGTTTACCTTGACTATAGCTCCGGACAACTCGTAAGGGATGTGTCAATGATTTAGGTACATTTTGATTGTGCTCTATTTATCCGGTTCGTAATGAGTCCGCAAAATGACATCTCCAACGATCAAATAACTCTTAGTATTGTTAGTTAGGTTATATATAACACTACGGTTATAAGACTACGTCTCTCGATTGATTGAAGAATGAGTTACTTTGCGAAAATCCATTATTAAATATTATAGTTCACGCTACTTTGCACTTCCGCTTGGAATTGATTGAACACTACTACGTCCAACTGCAACAAAAAGCGAATCAATTGATCAATATATATGTATATATTAATTATACAATATATCATCAATTATACAATATATTACTAATTATACAATATATCATTAATTATACAATATATCATCAATTATACAATATATTACTAATTTTACAATATATCATTAACTATACTATATATAATCAATATAAACATAATAATTATCAATGAATTAATTAAAAATATGTTGCAGATTAACGTGTAATCAGGACAATCGATTCACACGTGTTTCGCTCCATCACGGAGCATCTTCAGATCGATGTTGACTCTATATATGGTATCTGATAGTAGTGTTCAATCAATTCCAAGCGGAAGTGCAAAGTAGCGTCCACTATAATATTTACTACGTCTCTCTATAAGGTCTAAGCAGCAATTGTAGAATCTAACAGGCATAACTTAAAATCGATTACGAGTTCTAGGATATAAGTTGTAATGTCAAAATTAATATTAAAAAAAAAAGTCGAAGCAGTCATAAGGACTGCCGACAGAAGTGAAAACTCAAATCCATGGAAAAACTGCGTTCGATTCTGAATTTCTAAATTACAAATAAATAAATATAATCTATACTATAATAAAACTGTAGCAAGGTCAAATACAGATATACATAATGTACAGACATTAAATATTTTTTGATAATTTTTATCGGGGTAGACTTTGTTATCGATATAGAAGCCAAAAATAATCTTTTTACAATTTTTGTCTGTCTGTCTGTCTGTCCCTGTGAACACGCATCACTCTGAAAGTACTGAACCGATTTTGACGAAACTTGGCACAGTGATAACTAATATTACGAGATTACATCTAGGATACTTTTTATCTCATAAAACGCAAGGGATTCTCCAGGATAACGGACAAAAGTCAAAAATTTGTAGTTAATGAAATTTTTGACGGATTTTGGTAAATTTTCATTGTGCTATATATAGCAGACCGATTAGCTAAAAAGATAAGCTATATTTCCCTAAGCTACTTTAAAAAAAATACCAAAAAAAAGATCGCCGGGATTCGAATCGTCGGCTCCGGCGGACCATATAATGTCCAGTACGTTGTAACTGAGCTACGGCTATATCACATTTCTATGCGTAATTATCAACCTCATATGAAAAAAATATGTGTAAACGAAACTGTCACTTATATGTTGTTACATTTATTTTATTGTATAAAAAATGTTTGCTAAACAAAGGTGACAAGATTTTTTTCCTAAAACATAAACCTAGATAATAGTTACATTGCATTGTAGAAGATGAATCTCAACTAGAGTTCTATCAGTGTGTTGTATCGATATTTGATAAAATTAGTTTTCTAAATGTTGTTGAGTCTTGAAGTAGTTGGGTTCAGGTTTGTGAATCTAAGATTAAAATAAATCAGTTGAGGTGTATGCAGTTATTTTTTTTTCTCGAACTGACCACGCTATTGACCTAGCAAGGTCTTAACAGCTTCACCGGACTACTGTTTGCAATTACTATGTTGTATTTATACTAATATTATAATGAGTGGTAAAGTTTTGTTTTCGAGGAATGCTTGGTACCTACTATTGTTCCGATTTCAAAAATTCTTTCAGTGTTAGAAAGGTATATTATCCCAAGTTCAGTATCTCAGTAAAAATGGTGGTTTGTATGTCAAAAGTAAAATGAATGTGACCAAATTAAAATTGAATGCAGATTTCACGTATACTTTGCAAATTCTTATAAAACAAACAACTAAAACAAAATGGAAATTTAATGTAGATAAAGTTCAACTTTTACAGTATGTTACGTGATGAAGTTACAAGGGGTACTGGGAAGACATTTATCGGCAATATATGTAAGTTAGTTTTGATCTTCACTTTGATGACACTACTTTAGGTAATGCTGCGAACAGATTCTAGGCTTATTTTAAAAGATTTCTCACATACCAACTGGGTATATGTTTGAGTGAGTCCCTGGATAGTTTGGATTCACAATTGGAAGTGCTAGATGTCGCTGCAATCGGCTTTTAGGATTTTTAAGATTATTTGCGTTTAAAAATACAATTGAAACCGGTAATAACCGATTTGGTGCAGACGACGTTGCACGGGTCAGCTAGTATATAATAGTATTATAAAGAGGTAAAGTTTGTGAGTTTGTGACGTTGTGGCGTTGTAAAGGGTAATCTCAGGAACTACTGGTCCGATTTGAATAATTCTTTCAGTGTTATATAGCTCATTTATCGAGAATGATTATAGATATATATCATCACGCTAAGGCGAATAGGAGCGGAGCACAGATGAAAAATGTTTCAAAATCGAGATATTTTTTTCTTTTTGAGAGCTTCTGCTGCGTGTCAGCGTTAGTCCAGAGTAGTAACTATTACTACGCGGACGAAGTCGCGGGCAGGGGCTAGTAAATAAATATAGTGTGATAAATTTATATTCTAAAAATTCCGAGCAATAATGATGCACATTTTTATACAGTTCATTAATCGATCAAACATATGATGAACTGCACAAACTCAATACAAAATATCAATATTACACATACACAGGCCGCTATACTACGCGTCGCTAGTATGACGCAAGCGCAATACGTCACGAGCATGTCGAGACCACCGGTGACGCGAACCCATAAGTTCCCCATTAACCCATTCCACTACCAAAAATCCCTCAAGGAAGTTTTCACTTTAGAATTACGGACAGCCCTACAACTACACCAGATAAACTTTTAGTTTCCGTGAAGCAATAAGACCATTTTCACTAGAACGAGGTCATGACCATCGGCTAGGAACAAATAATAATCAAATACATATGTACACGTAAATAAAACAACGTTCGTAGAAATGGAAACCCGAGTCGACCGAGACTCACTTTTACGGTCCAAATTAATGGAACATTGACCGTGGGAAAAGTGAAACTTAGACGAAACCAACGCGATTGCATGGAGCTATTAACAAATCTGATTTTTGGCTTCAGTATGAATTTATAAGAGACGATAGCACGACACAAGAATAGGTAGAAGTCTGATTTAAAGGTTAGGGGGAACTTGAGGCAATGAAGAACGAGAGGCTCCGAATGCATTGGAATGAGCTTTTTCGTTGTTTCATTTAAGGAAATTAAAAAAAAAAGAAAAGTCGTTTTTTAACAGTCTTAGATTGTAATAAACCTATCAACACCCAGGGCTTTTTTGTGGGGGCACGCGGGGTTATGTAGTGCTTTTAAAGGGAATTTTGAAACTATAGAAAAATTGCCAAAAACAATGAAAGAGTTTGAAAAAACAGAAAAAAAAATCAATCTTGGTAACCATTACAACATTTTTTTGACTTTCTTAATAGTCAAAGTTATCTAAATACAAAAGCTAAACTATCTTTCTTGAACAGTTACCGCGTGGCCCAGTGATCTGTCTCTGTAGTAGATTTAAAAAAAAAATGGACTTACAAGATTACAAAAAATTTGCGTGCCCCCAAAAAGGAAGTGACAAAAGAATGCCTGCCAATACCTAAATCACTATACATTTCCTATTCGATTTTGTGGCGTCCCCTGCTGTGTCTGCAAAATTCAAGGTCCAATGGTAATGAAATTCAAATAGGAACATTTGAAAGTATTCCCATTTACAGAAAGCAATTTTTCAAATCGATTTATAAACGCTTTTGTAGGCTTTAGCATTTGACCATGATCTCATCTGATGTTAAACGATGAGATCTAAGAAGGTATACACGCTAAACCTAGACCAAGGACTGGTTCTCAAGTGTAGCTGCCGGCACACACCAACAGGTGCTTGGTTACAAATTTTCAAATAGAGGGTGGTAGCTAGCCAGGGGGACTTAGAAAAAGTTACCATCACGCTATGGCTTCATAACGATGTTTTCCTTTTATCTCCTGTTCAATTGTTAGGATTCGAACCTACGTCCATCGACGCCGTGTCCGAACATGCTATCAACTAAGCCTAACATAGCTTCAAAATCAAAATATCCTTTGCTCCAATTGCCACCGGTTCGGAAAACAACCCAGTCGTCGAGAAGAACCGGCAAGAAACTCGATCTGGTTTATCTCTTCGTGTTATATATTATTACAAAACATTAGTTACATTCGTTATTAGTGGGTGCACAGAGATGGGCGTCATTTCCAGACGTCACAATCGGTCACATATTGATTCTCCCTATAAATAGCCTTTAGATATTAAAGCCCGCTTGACATGGTTCTTGAAGTCACTATCCGGCAAATCGGTAACGAGTTTTGAGACTTTCTTGTAAAACCTAACACTATTACCTAAAAAACTGTTTTTGCACTTAGTGAGCCCGAAGCATGGAATGACCAATTTGTTGCTCTTTCTAGTATTTAAATTATGTTGGTCTTTTACTAGATCCAGCATATCTAAGCTTTTGCGGACATACTTTAAATTATCAAGAATATATTGGGAGGGCAGAGTTAAGGTACCGAATTCCTGAAACTTAGTCTTTAATGATTCTAATATTCTTCTAACAAGACAATGACAAAGAAACAAAACACAACTCTCTTACACTGGCTATATCAAATGAATAAATTAACACGAATGCTGCGACAGTACCAAAACCTGCTTAAACTAGTACCGACGACGCGGCGATAGCTTTCTCCTAAATAATATTCACAATTAATGTGTAAATGCGAGTTATTTTACTGTTAGTTTTATTAAATACATTGTGTTCCGTCTATATTTTCCAGGTCAAGCCACTCTCGACATTTGAAATGCAGATACGATAGATTTGAATGTATATGACCTTAAGAGTAAACGCGGTCTGCAGAAAATTTGAAGAATATTTGTTTAGCAGCGGTCTACTGCTGTCGCATTCTACCAGAACTATTAGATAGAGTGCGACAAAGACAACTGCAACTCGAAATCATTATACCTATTGATTGATTGATTGATTGTTCCGACCGGTTTCGACCATGGCGACCACTTTGACCCCTAAACTTAAACTTAACTTTCTTTAACTTCCCCTTCTATACCTATACAAAATAGACAAAATTATGATTTGGTAATCTCCTGTTTCCTCCATCAATAGTAAACCGATTCTAATTTTGCTCTTATAAAATTATTGTAAAAAGAAATTTGTGTCTGTGTGTTTTCTTTTGTTTCACTAAACTAATCAAAAATATTTGCTACACGTCTAAAGATGGCGATAATCTAAGATCCCATGGCCGTCACACCTTTGTTATTTTACAAAAGCTGCCCCTAACACAGGTAGGAATGACGGCGTACCATGAAGTTTAGGTTATAGTGGCTTTGGCGGGTAACAGGTAACAAAGGTGTGTAATATATCAGCCTCATCATTATCATTAGCCTTTAAGGGACCCACTGCAGGGCTATAGGCCTCTTCCCGCAGGAAAGTATTGATATAATCACGACGCCAGCTCACGACGTATTGGCAATATCAACAGTTCTATGTTTTCCCCCATACAGTAGTACTACAAGAATATTTCTCAGGTTCAGGGTTTCCTCACGATGTTTTCATTCGCTGTCAGCCGATACTGTTACCAATTAAAATTGATAAATGTACGCGAATTCCGAAAAATTTGTTGATACATTCCAGGATTCGAACTTGAGGGCATCGTATTAATATTCTTCCGGTTAAACCATTAGACCCTCACGATTTATATTAACTTACTTTTATTAAATTACTATCTGACCCGGCTGTCGCTTACATTTTTTTAGGCATTATCAAGCTCTACAACTCTTTTCTCTAGAACTCTATCATATATCTCTCATCGTTAAGGCAGCGTTCGTAAGAAACGTTTTCGTTCGACCGTTATTTCTCCGACTTACTTTGCAAATTCGACTACCACGAAAAACTTTTTTCATTTTTCGGGTTAATATATATAGCCTAGGACACAAATAACGTGGCTTTCTATTGGTAAAATCGGTTTAGTAGATCCAGATATTTTTTTTATAGGGAAACCTGATGTCTCCCCTCGCCGGACTTCCTCTACCTCTACTGTAGAAGTAAGTTTTAGCATACAATGTAATTTTTATATATGTACTAGCGGGCCCGGCAGATGTTGTCCCGCCCTGACTATAAAAAAATCTTTGACAAATTATATACCAAAATATTCTTCATGAATCACTTTATCCACTGGTGAAAACCGCTTGAAAATACGTTCAGTAGTTTTTGAGTTTATCGTGAACAGACAGACAGACAGACACGGTAGGGGACTTTGTTTTATACTATGTAATGATGTGTTTTATCTACATCTATACTACTATTATAAAGAGGTAAAGTTTGTGAGTTTGTGACGTTGTAAGGAGTAATCTCAGGAAATACTGATCCGATTTTGAAAATTCTTCTACCAATACAAAGCCACGTTATTTGCGAGTGTCCAGGCTATATATCATCACGCTAAGTCCAATAGGAGCGGAGCAACAATGAAAAATGTTTTAAAATCGGGGCTTTTTCCTTTTGAGAGATTCCGCTGCGTCCTAGCCCAAAATAACTATTCCACGCGTACGAAGTCGCGGGCGGAAGCTATTAACTAATTATATTATCTATAATCTATACTAATATTATAAAGAGGTAAAGTTTGTGAGGTTGTAGGGGGTAATATCTGGGGAGTCGGAGAAAAATGGTCGAACGAAAACGTTTCTTACGAACGCTGCCTTAATTATGAGATATATATAATTGAGTTCTAGAGAAAAGTTGTAGCTTGATAATGCCTATTACCGCCCAACGAAGTGGGCACGGATCGGCTAGTAGGCTATATATTAACCCGAAAAATGAAAAGACATTTTTGTGGTAGTCTGTTTTGCAAACTAAGTCGGAGAAAAAGCGGTCAGCGAAAACGTTTCTTGCGAAAGCTGACTGAACGATGAGAGATATATGATTGAGTTCTAGAGAAAAGTTGTAGAGCTTGATAATGCCTACAAAAAAATCAGCGATAGCATATGCCTAACTTCAAGGGTTCTTTTTTCAGGGCGGGACAACGTCCGCCGTGCCCGCAAGTGTAATTATAAAGATACGTGTCTTCAGTTGCCAGTTTTGATGGTTCTTTGAAAGTCTATTAAGGCACTTATGGGTATCTTCCGACAATTGCGCTTAAGAACCAGTCCTTTTAGGCTTAGCGTATTTGTCATCTAGGACCACATAGTCTAGATCTAACGCTAAATCCTACGCAGTATTAAAAAAAACTGCAATTTCTCGATAGACACCTTTGTTTTTGGATTGCACTAAACTTACCATTAGATCAGCGCTACAATGAAATAGAATGTAGCACGTACATTGATTTGGCGTCCCCTACACTTGCTGGAAGTGCTGGATATAGTGTTGGATTAGTTCTATTTTATTTTATATTATAGGTGGCAAACGAACATACGGGTCACCTGGTTGTAAGTGATCACCGCCGTCCATAGACACTAGCAATACCAGAGGAGTCACAAGTGCGTTGCCAGCCTGTGTTTGGGGGAAAGGGGATGTGGGCCTCCGGCGCTCTAAACAAGTTCTATAAAAAAATTAGCATTACTAGCGTTTCTTGGGTAAAGGGCATAGAAGTAAAATATTAGTGGACCTTTTTTAATGTTTTCTGTCAACAAATTACGTGAATCCCATTATGGTTAACAGAAGTACCGATCGTTGTGCTAACTCTGCAACCGGTGAAGCTGTTAAGGCCTTGATGGGCCAATAGCGCAGTCGGTTTGAGAAAATGAAAATCTCTGCAACTGCCTCTAAGACTTGGCGTTCTAATAAGCATCATCCATTCCTTTCTAAACGGGTATTTGATCCTTAGTAGAACAGATATCCAAAGGTCAAACATCACTTAGATAGATTCAAAAAACTCTGACATTTCACCTCCATAAGTGGGACATGCTATTAGCAAGATTCCAACTAGCAGCACGAATCTTACATCATCTTCTTTATATATAAACTAGCTGACCCGGCAAACGTTGTTTTGCCATATAAATAAAAAAATAAGGGTTGATCGTAGAAGGGTGAAAATTGAGGATTGTATGTATTTTTGTATGTTGTATCATAAAAAAATAGAATTTAAAAATTTTGTCTAAAAAATAAAAAATAAAATTTAGGGGTGGACTACCCCTAACATTTAGGGGGATGAAAAATAGATGTTGGCCGATTCTCATAGATACCGGATAAGCACAAAAAATTTCATCAAAATCGGTCAAGCCGTTTCGGAGGAGTATAGCAACGAAAACTGTGACACGAGAATTTTATATATTAGATTTCTTCTGTGCGTGTGTATGTTACTGAACTCCTCCTAAACGGTTGGACCGATTTTGATGAAATTTTGTGTGCGTGTTCGAGTGGATCCGAGTATGGTTTAGACTCACAATTGGACCCGGTAGGTGGCGCTGCGGTTGACATTTAGGATTTTTTTTATTATCAAGGCAGGACAACGTCCGCCGGGACCGCTAGTAGATATATACAAACAACTAATAACTGAGTTTATCCGATTAAATCCTAATCCTATCTTTATATATATAACTAGGCTGTGCACGTGAGTTCGTCGGCGTGGAACCTGATGTACAAAACAGTGACTAATAAAGTCATCTGAATGTACTATCTACTATTCTCTCGTAGGTGTTAAAGCCGCGTCGTCATTAAAATTACAATAACTTTCGATAGACCGAACCGATTCTAAAGGAACAAAAACCACCTGTTACTTGAAGATATGGTTTATGATTTTCTTGAAAAGTTTTCATCATGAACGCAGTATTTTAGCAATGATGCGTATTCATACCTACAGACAGACAGACAGACATTTCTTAAAATGTTTGAAATGTATTTTATTACTTACTAGCTGTGCGCGCGACTTCGTCCGCGTGGAACCTAATGTATAAAAACACACAACAACATAACTAATAAAATCATCTGAATGTATTAAGTCTATTTATTTATCTACTCTTGTCTCGTACTTAACTCGAGCCGTCGTTAAAATTACAATAACTTTTGATAAAGTGGACCAATTTTAATGAATCAAAGACTAAGTTATAGTCGAGGATACGCTTTATGATTTTCTCGAGTTTTTATTGTGCATACAGTACTTTAGCAGTGATGCGTGTTCATACAAACAGACAGACATTTCTAAAAATAATTGAAATGTATTCTATTACTTATCCTTAGACACCTGCAACCATTTTTTTTCACGAAAATCGAAAAAGTACAGACATGTTAGATTTACATTCTTATTATATGTAAAGATGTATAGAAGATATAGATTCCAAGACAATTGCAACATTTTTTTTACAAAAATCGTAAAAGTACAGACACGTTTGAATTACATTCTTATCATATGTATAGAAAATTGACACTCGAATAAAAGTCCCTTTCGTTTGATCTTGTACGCCTAAATACGAATTCGTCACGCTGAACGTTACGAAACATTTGGACACTGTATTTAAATAAATGATTTCTTAGAAACGGGAAAAGCATTGGCTAAAACTAAGCCATGAACTGAGGAGACGGTAAAGGTTTCAATGATTGAACTTTCACTTTCAAAATCGAAATATCTTTGTATAGTATAAAATTCCGATGGGCCTCTATTCGTAATTCTTTTTTACATGCTTTTTCTACTGTATATAAGTGAGGTGGCATTACATCAATAAATCTATATATTAATACGTGAAGCGAACACTTTGTACCTTTTAAAGCTTTAAATACCTTTTAAAGCGAATTGCGCGAACGGATGAACGTGAAATCTGGCATAGTTAAAGTGTTTATATGGAGGAGAAGTGCACAAAGTTATTTTTTTTATATAAAATGCATAAAAAACGCATTAAATTAATTAAAGTATACATTACTCATACTACTGCTTAAATGAGACACGATATATACACACATGTAAATGAAAAAGACGTTTCGCCATCCTTCCTTTTTCTTTATTTTTTTTTCATGTCCCTTACTCTAATCAAATTTATGCCTTTCGCGCTATTTCATTCCTTATCTATATATTCTTTCACTCTCATCGTGTTATTCTATTGTCTTCCAATTCGCTCTTACGTTCCAGTTACCTTTTTTCATCCTACATTCAATATTTTCAACATGACTTACGTTCCATACCTTACATGCCCTTTGAAATTACCTGGTTAAACTGTAGATTAATTGTATAATAATTTAATATGTAATTTCATAATATTCATTAATAAATACTGATATAATTATTATTCTCTTCGGTCTTATTGAATGTCAAAATGAATCATGGTCGAAATTCGACCACTAGGTGACTACTAATAAACGATAAATCTACTAATGCAGACGCGACTTCGTACATCCAACATCAGTTATTTTTTATTCTTGCCACAAGTCAGACAGAGTACACATTTAAAAAAAAAAAAAACATAGCATGTATGTCTTACATATATTCAATTACTAGCCGGCCCGGCAGACGTTGTCCCGCCCTGATTATAAAAAAATCCTTGACAAATTATATACCAAAGCCTTCCTCATGAATCCCTCTATCCATTGGTGAAACCCGCATGAAAATCCGTTCAGTAGTTTGTCAGTTTATCGCGAACAGACAGACAGACAGACGCGGTAGGGGACTTTGTTTTATACTATGTAATGATGTATATGAGAATGCTCATAAACTATAGGTATACTATACGAAGTCCCGTAGTATAAATACTTAACTATACATTTACTCATTTCTGTATACTACTAAACACAGACAGATACTTATACATACATACACATACACACAAATACATTAACGCGTAACGAAAGTTTTTCCCTACCGTGCCATATGAAGATTCAATTTAAAAACACTGCAATTCGAAATTTATTTCCTTAAATACTAGCCGACCCGTGCCCACTTCGTTGGGCGGTAATAGCCATTATCAAGCTACAACTTTTCTCTAGAACTCAATCATATATCTCTCATAGTTAAGGCAGCGTTCGTAAGAAACGTTTTCGTTCGACCATTTTTTCTCCGACTCCCCAGATATTACCCCCTACAACCTCACAAACTTTATCTCTTTATAATATTAGTATAGATAATATAATTAGTTAATAGTTTCTGCCCGCGACTTCGTACGCGTGGAATAGTTATTTTGGGCTAAGACGCAGCGGAAGCTCTCAAAAGGAAAAAAAGCCCCGATTTTAAAACATTTTTCATTGTTACTCCGCTCCTATTGGTCTTAGCGTGATGATATGTAGCCTATGACACTCGCAAATAACGGGGCTTTATATTGGTAAATTTTCAAAATCGGTTTAGTAGTTCCTGAGATTACCTACCACCTACAACGTCACAACGTCACAAACTCACAAACTTTACCTCTTTATAATATTAGTAGGTATAGATATAGATTATACTTCAAATCACATTTTTTAGGAAGCAATCTTCTAGTAGATTATTACTGCCATTGTCGAGTAGGTAATGATATTATTACAAGTTTCTTGCGATCATTTCAACAAACTAACAAGATGGTGGCCGTCTTATTAGAACTTTCCAGGGAGTTTTTGTGGCAAGTCAGAATCCATACTCCGTAGTATTATTTCCCATACACTTCACTCGTGCACAATAACTAGACTATATTACGTAAAACATCACCAACACTACAAAATGTATAAAATTCACTACATGACATTCCACGATCCCGTAAAAAAATCATCAAATTACATATTTATCAATTTCCCAAAATATCACTTTACGGAAAACATCTGGTCAACGGTGTGGCAACACCGATGCGTCTCACACCGAACCTATACATGCGTGTAAAATTGCTATTACAAAAAAAAAATACACAAAGAAAAGCATACTTTATTCCTTCAAAAATAAACTCCATATTTATTCGTCATACCCAGAAAAATTCTCGTATTTCGAATGTTTTTATACAACGCGTGACAAGCGAAAATTAGCTTTATCTGCTTTAAGTTAGAGTGTTTTATGAGTCGTTATGCAACTTTTGTTAACATTACCCTGTTATTGTGTTAAGTAGCGTGAGTAAACATTCGGAGTCAGCGGTTTTCAATGTGACCACCACAAGAGCTACAAGTTAAAATCGATATTTCAACACTTCAGTTAAGCGCTAATCCATATCGCCTTATGTTAACAACTAGCCTTTGCCCGCGATTTCCTTCGCGTGGAATAGTTACTTTGGGCTAACGCTAATACGCAGCGTAAGCTCTTAGGAGGAAAAAAAACGATTTTGAAACATTCTTCATTGGTGCTCCGCTTCTATTGGTTTTAGCGTAGATGACATACAGCCTATATCCTTCCTCGATAAATGAGCTATGTAACACTGAAGGAATATTTCAAATCGGACCAGTTGTTCCTGAGATTAGCGCGGTCAAGCAAACAAGAATTTTACATTACATAATTTGTTATTTGTTCAAGTTATTCAAATTTTGAAATAATAACGGTATTTTTTTTAAACTTATGCTGCCAACAGTCTGTTGGCCAGTGCACCATAAGGTCTACATTTCTTTGTGTCGAACTTAAACTCTTGTGATTTTGGATAGTCCAAATGTTAAATCATATTATAACGGTATAAGAGAAAAATCGTTTAAGACCAATTAATAAGCATCATTATAATCGATACCGTTGCTTTTTGAATCGCCTTTCTATTGTATTGTAAAATAACAAATGCCTAACGTTTTTTCACAAGGCTGTTAAACAATACGGTCATACATCCACCGAGAGAGCTAAGCGATGCGACGCGAGTAACTCTATAATCACTAGAATCATAAATGGTTACTTAATACCTTACATGACGACATATACGTTTACTGCTAAAATGCCACTCTGTTTTTGATACACCCATATCCTGTTCACAATAAAATAATAACAAAAGTAAAATGATGGAGGTCATTTTTTGTAGTTTTAAGTTTTGCTAAAAATTATTTAAATGTATTTTGTTGCTTATTCCTAGACACCTGCTAATAATTTAAATATTTAAATAATTTTATAATTTAAAATATTTTTTTTTATTAAAATAATTAAAAAAAAACTAAGAATACAGACACGTGAGGTTTACATTATTATTATTTATATAGATAGAAAATAAATAAAACCAACTCCAAAAGAATGTACACTCAAAGAAACCACCATGACCATCTTTAAGTACTTACATCAGTCTTCGATTCTCGTCAACTTATCAATATGTCAATCAATATACGTATTATAGTATATATTACGTATTCACCCATAATGAATTCTTTCATGTATCTTCCAAATTCAAGGTACAATGCTAATTAAAATAACACCCTCTTGGAAGTATACTCGTTCCTGTAAATGATTAATTTTGCAAAACATTACATAATTTTTTGTAGGTGGTAGAGCCTCACTGAAGCTATTACTGGTTTCAGCATGAATGGGTCGGCTCGTCCGGGGTAATACCACCCCATCTCATAGAAAACAGACGTGAAGTAACAATGCTTGCATTGTTGCGTTTCGTTCGGTCAGTGAGAGCGCCGGATGTCCACTTCCCCTTCTCCTCCCCCCTCGTTTCCTCTTCCCCCCAAACACAGGCTGGCAACGCACTTGCGACTCCTCTGGTATTGCTAGTGTCTTTGGATGGTGGTGATCACTTAACATGAGGTGACCCACCTGTTCATGTGCCTCATATGATACAAAAAAAATGACGAAGTTCTGTGGTAACAACCATTAATTAAAAAAAATAGTGCGTGGAGTCCCTCCGCGCGGAACAAGTGAAACTTCGTAATGTGGAAATGAAAATAGGAAGGGGTAGAAATTGATTTTTAGTGAAACCATACTGTTTCTTTAAGACAAACTTTATTAACATTGCTTACAATTCACAGTTGATCGCATCTTTTAATTATCATTTTCGAGTGAAGAAATATCCAAATCTTTAACATTTAAAATGGGATTATGATAACTAAAGTAAGATACGAAATGTTTGATTGTTTTTCTCGCTCTGTCTTTTTCTATTCCTCCTCCCCAGGAGCCTTGAACGTTTAACGCAACAGTGCTTTCATACCCCCTCCATGGTAGCGTTAAACGATTAACGCAACCTTGTTGGAAGTCGCATTAGAAGTTTCACTTCAAAAAATAAAACAAAATATACATGTTACAAATGAAAGGTAAAATGTATGTATTCTTTACCGTTAGCGATAGAAAGCTAACATCTCTTAGCTAAGCGATGGAGTCCAAGGTTTATCGCACACCTCGCTCGATCACAAAATGGCCTCTAGTCGCAACGTCACGCGGTCATGCGGTCACGCTGACCCTTAGCGGTTTCTTGTACTATAGATCAATTTCACTATGGTATACAATGTACTAAAGACCATATGTCTCTATTTTTACACAGGCTCGATTAAGCAATTGATTTCTAGTTATTATCCATTATCCTGAACTGAAGAAAATAGAGATTTTTTTTACACGCAATAATGTCAAAACTACCAAATGTATCGGCATAGGACTATGACCGTTTGCGGAATTGTTCGTAGATGATTCTAGACTATTTATTTTTTTACATTAAATCAAACCGACTTCTAAAAGAAGTTACTCTAAAAATGCACCAGAACGTCTTTGACCTTAGTTTAGGTACCCAGCCAGTCTTAGAATGTCATAACTTTACCAATATCTCAAACACTAGATATTTCCTATTCGATTTTGAGGAGTTCCGTGATGTGTAATCGAAATCCAAGAACCGACGCTAATGAAACGGGACCGTCTTGAAAATATACCTTTTTCAATAAAAAAAAAAGAATTTTCCAAATCCGTTTACAAATTACGAAGTTCTGAGGAAACAATTTTTTTTTATATCATAGGGTCAAACGAACAGGCGGGTCACATGATGGTAAGTGATCACCGCTGTCCTTAGACACTAGCAAGCACACCAGGGGAGTCGCAAGTGCGTTGCCGGCCTTTTTTATATTAGAAACAAAACAGGGTGTGTCGTAAAGACACAAGATAGAAGTGAAACATTTGTATTAAAGGGAAACATTTTAATAAAAAAAAAATACAACAAGAAGCCAAGGTGATGCGGTATTCCCGGGCGGTCACCCATCCAAGTACTGACCGCGCCCGATGTTGCTTATTACCGACCAGAATTTCAAAGCCCTCTCCCATAAGAACCTCCACCTTTTTGAAATCGGTCAAAAAGCCAGAAGAGCATTTGCCAATAAAAAAAATTATATGACAATATAAATTACCCATTGTCAGATGATTTCGACACTATTTTGAAAGCAGACGCACTGTCTTAATTGTCAATAAAAATCCATTTAACAACAAATATGTCGGATACAGTTAGAACCGGATGAGAAACCGTATAAAAAAGTCTCGCGGTGAGTGTTACCAGGTTATTCTAATTTAATATTATCAAATAGATAGTTACTATTTATGAATCGCCACATTATGCACAGAAAAAGAAACAGGAAATATTATAAAATACCAAAAAACTTGCATTTCTTGTACATAAATATATTCAGTGTTTCTCAAAAACGACTCTAGCGATTTCGATCAAATGTTGTATTTACATGAGTATTTGCCATTTCAATCTATGGATATACGTGTTTCTTACGAAAAAACACAATTTTACATTAAAACATATTTTAACTTATTATCAAATGATATAAATTACCAACACCTAATTTTTGTGTTACCAATAAATGTACTGATAAGATTTTGTTAAATAGTGCTTGCTATATGACATTTATAGAAGGTAACATGGGAGAGAATGAGATAGAATACATTATACAGTGTTGCTTATATTCGCGGTTATTTAATACATATCGCAGTACCTAATACTCTGGTGCGCCGTATGGCTGTCTGCTTTCACATGTGTTATATAGTGCCTTAGATATTCACTTTTCATCAGGAAAAAAGCACTGTTCTCAAGTTCAAGTTTACATTAAAACGAACAAAATCACGGGCAAAAGCTATTGTTTTTATAAATTAATATATATTTTCAAAAGGTATTTTGTTCAATTTGCGTTTTTTTTGACGTGATATTGTCTTATAAATCGACGAAAGCCGGCTGCACGCCCGAAAAAGCATGATTCATTGTCACGTTCCGCCTGAGCCGAGCGTGCTAGCTAGAGCGCGGAACAAGCGATAGAAAGGCGCGATCGGTCTAAGCGTTCGCCTTGTGACTCCATATCTATATATAGAATAATACAATCTCATTCATGAAAGTACGCAATTTTTCATCAATGTTTTCTTATGACGTAATCACGTATTAAGTCAGATCGTCCGTAAACCGACTTTAGACAGAACCAATTTTTTTTTTTGCAAATAACCTTCTCGTCCCTCTTTTACGTTTGACTATTTCTTAATATATCGTCAAAAGAACAAATCTGGCAACATTAAATCTAACGTTACAACAAAAACGAGTTTTCAAATAATAAAAAAATCTCGTTAAAACGTATAATGCCATTGCCATTCCTGATCAAGTCTCAATCAAGTGTTCTTTATTCTTTTTTTTTTGGGACACAGGGCACGGCCGCGCGGTCCGACACGCGCAATAGCAGCCAATTCGGAACAAGTATATAGACATGAATCATCCATTTCCTATCGTAATATCAATATTTTAAATGAATTAGAATTAAGTTCAATCGAATAATTTGATATTTTTTAAAACTCTGTCGAGGTTTGGGATACATTTTTTTAAATAAATTAAAATCTAATCTATACTAATATTATAAAGAGGTAAAGTTTGTGAGTTTGTGACGTTGTAGGGGGTAATCTCAAGAACTACTGGTCCGATTTGAAAAATTCTTTCAGTGCTATATAGCTCATTTATCTAGGAAGGCTATAGGCTATAAATCATCACGCTAAGACCAATAGGCACGGATCACCAATGGAGAATGTTTCAAAATCGGTTTTTTTTTTCTTTTGATTTTGATTCCTGCGTGTTAGTTCTTTAAGTGATGTTTATTAGTCATATTATCAACAACAATTATGAATTCTCATCAATATAATAACTGAGCCACAGCAACACGTGGCCGAGTCATCTAGTACAGATACAAAAACATGACCGTGAGAGAGCATTCAAATTACCGTGTAAATTAAAAACCGTCCCAAAATTCCATTGCGCAGTTTAGATGAACTAAGGTAACACGTAAACAAACAAAAAACGACTTCGTCTTCTAATTCTAATATTCGTAAATGTGTTCCAATGTACAAATCTATACTATAATAAAACTGTAGCAAGGTCAAATCTGTACATTAAATATTTTTTGAAAATTTTTATCGGGGTAGACTTTGTTATCGATATAGAAGCCAAAAATAATCTTTTTACAATTTTTGTCTGTCTGTCTGTCCCTGTGAACACGCATCACTCTGAAAGTACTGAACCGATTTTGACGAAATTTGGCACAGTGATAACTAATATTACAAGGTTACATCTAGAATACTTTTTATCTCATAAAACGCAAGGGATTCTCCAGGATAACGGACGAAAGTCAAAAATTTGTAGTTAATGAAGTTTTGACGGATTTTGGTAAATTTTCATTGTGCTATATATAGCAGACAGATTAGCTAAAAAGATAAGCTATATTTCCCTAAGCTACTTTAAAAAAAATACCAAAAAAAAAGATTGCCGGGATTCGAACCGTCGGCTCCGGCGGACCATATAATGTCCAGTACGTTATAACTGAACTACGCCTATATGACATTTCTGTGCGTAATTATCAACCACATATGAAAAAAATATGTGTAAACGAAACTGTCACTTATATGTTGTTACATTTATTTTATTGTATAAAAAATGTTTGCTAAACAAAGGTGACAAGATTTTTTCCTAAAACATAAACCTAGATAATAGTTACATTGCATTGTAGAAGATGAATCTCAACTAGAGTTCTATCAGTACGTGTGTTGTTTCGATATTTGATAAAATTAGTTTTCTAAATGTTGTTGAGTCTTGAAGTAGTTGGGTTCAGGTTTGTGAATCTAAGATTAAAATAAATCAGTTGAGGTCTATGCCGTTATTTTTTTTTTCTCGAACTGACCACGCTATTTACCTAACAAGGTCTTAACAGCTTCACCGGACTACTGTTTGCAGTTACTGTGTTGTACTTATACTAATATTATAATGAGTGGTAAAATTTTGTTTTCGAGGAATGCTTGGTACCTACTACTGGTCCGATTTCAAAAATTATTTCACTGTTAGAAAGGTATATTATCCCAAGTTCAGTATCTCAGTAAAAAAGGTGGTTTGTATGTCAAAAGTAAAATAAATGTGACCAAATTAAAATTGAATGCAGATTTCACGTATACTTTACAAATTCTTATAAAACAAACAACTAAAACAAAATGGAAATTTAATGTAGATAAAGTTCAACTTTTACAGTATGTTACGTGATGAAGTTACAAGGGGTACTGGGAAGACATTTATCGGCAATATATGTAAGTTAGTTTTGATCTTCACTTTGATGACACTACTTTAGGTAATGCTGCGAACAGATTCTAGGCTTATTTTAAAAGATTTCTCACATACCAACTGGGTATATGTTTGAGTGAGTCCCTGGATAGTTTGGATTCACGATTGGAAGTTCTGGATAACGCTGCAATAGGGTTTTAGGTTTTTTAAGATTATTTGCGTTTAAAAATACAATTGAAACCGGTAATAACCGATTTGGTGCAGACGAAGTTGCACGGGTCAGCTAGTCTATACTAATACTAGCGGGCCGGGCGGACGTTGTCCTGCGTTGATAATAAAAAAAAATATCTAAAATTCAACCGCAGCGCCACCTACCGGGTCCAATTGTGGTTCTAAACCATTCTTGGATCCACTGGAGCGCGCAAATAAAATTTTATCAAAATCGGTCCAGACGTTTAGGAGTTCAGTGACATACACACGTACAGAAGAAATTTATATATAAAGATTATAAAGCTGAAGAGTTCTTTTGTTTGGTTTTACGCGCTAATCTCAGGAACAACTGGTCCGATTTGAAAAATCCTTTCAGTGTTAGATAACTCATTTATCAAAGGCTAAAGGCTATAGGCAATATATCATCACGCTAAGACCAATACGAGCGGAGCACCAATGAAGAATGTTTCAAAATCGTTTTTTTTTTCCTTTTGACTGCGTGTTACCTTTAGGCCAAAGTGATTATTCCACGGGGACGAAGTCGCGGGGAGGAACTAGTTATGCCTTAATGACTTACTAACCTAGGCATTGTTTTGCCTCACTGAATATAACCGTAAGTTCACGCTTGCTCGCAATATAGATCAAGAGATTAAGCCCTCCGGTTTCAAATTAAACTTTAAATCTCAAAATGGCGGATGCCATGTTTTGAAAACTGTCTCTTACTAATTAATGCATTATAAAGTCTACAATTGTCTGTATGGTAGCTTAAGCCATTACGAATCTCGGTTCTAAAACAAAGTTAAATATTATTAAAAGAAAATAAAACTGGCATTTATTTTATCTTTACGTCTAGATGTATGTCTCGGTGTTATACATATAACGTAACTGGCGGGCCCGGTGGACGTTGTCCCGCTCTGATAATAAAAAAAAAACATTGACAAATTAAATACCTAAATCTTCCTCATGAATCACTTTATTCACTGCTGAAAACTTATGTAAATCCATTTTGTAGTTTTTGAGTTTATCGCAAACAGACAGACAGACGTGTCAGAGGACTTTGTTTTAAAATATGTAATGATTTGTGTCCTGCGTAACTATATTCAGAGAGATCAGAAAGTTTGACGAGGACTGCCTCTGCACATGTCACTGCTGATAGAATAGAATATAATTTAGTGAAATTATATTCAACTAGCGGGCCCGGAAGACGTTGTCCCGCCCTGATTATAAAAAATCCTTGACAAATTATATACCAAACCGTTCCTCGTAAATCACTTTATCCACTGGTGAAAACCGCATTAAGACCCGTTCAGTAGTTTTTGAGTTTATCGCGAACAGACAGACAGACAGACGCGGTGGGGGACTTTGTTTTATGCTATGTAATGATAAGTAGAGAATAAACCAAATGTTACTCGCGTCCACAGGAAGTGTACCTCTCATTCCCGTACACGTGCTCCCCGGATGCTGCTAAATGGTAACAAATTTTTGTCCGCCGCACTGTTCCACATAAATTGAACCTCGCAGCGACAAATAGAGTAATAAATCAATCGACGACAATTACAGATGGCTACTCTATTTAGCTATATGGTTAAATAAAAGAACATTATCCCTACGAAAAGCCGGGTTGGATCACTAGTAATAGATCGATATACTTTAATCCCCATTTTACGTACTTAGTCACAAGGAAAATAAGCAAGTATTAATTGCATTATCCGTACATTGTCCTATATCGTACACTTCTATGGTTTTTTCTTTGTTGTATGTGCAGGCATGGACTCCACCTTTTTTTTTTATTTACGTGGCGAAATCCTTTATGGATACGTCACCCTCTCGGGGGAAAGAGTTGGTTATGTCAGACTCGCACGGACTAAAACCCCACGGTATACCGTCCGCCGCAAGATAGGGGCGACCAGGGATCGAACCTGCTGTCTTCCTGAGAAACCGCCCCAGCGGCAGCCTAACGAGTGTACGCCAGGTTTCGTCCTACTATAGAGAGACTACTGAGTACACAACCGCCACAATTTATATCCATTCGATAACGATGGTATGAATCGATGATGGCTGTGGTTAGTCTGTTTGGCTTAGTTGATAGCGTGTACGGGCACAGCGTCGATGGACGTAGGTTCGAAGACGTACATTTCGGTCGGATCGGTACATACAAGAGTTCTATTTTATTTCCCTTATCAAACTGAAAGAGTTTAGAAAATTATCCGATACGAAATATATATAAAAGTTGTTGAGGTACGTATGCCTGGTACACATATATGTTTCAACAACTCATATATGTATGAATAGTTAGCTTATGTTAGCTCAGATAGATCGCGAATTGCATGTATCGGGCAACAGCCGAAGCCGAGGTGTGTCGTGCACCCTTGAGCGAGTTGTCAAATAAAATCGGCTGAGTGCCTTAAGCGCTCGCCTTAATAGTCCGGTGAAGCTGTTAAGACCTTGCTAGGTCAATAGCGTAGTCAGTTCGAAAAAAAAGGTACATACAAGTCGAAGTAAGAAGTACAAAAACAACGTGGTGGAACCTAGCTATGAGGTTTTTGGTGTAATCCTGGACTGTCATGTAGTGGATTTTTTATTTTATTCTTATTCTAATGTTATTTGACTCTATATTTTCTAATACTGCCGATGTTTTACGCAACACAGTTCGGTTATTGTGCAAGTCAAGTGGATGGCAAATAATACCACAGAATTCTTGATTTGCCACAAAAACTTCAAGGAAAGTTCGAACAAGACGGCCACCACCTTGTTAGTACATTGCAACGATCGCGAGAAACTTGTAAAATCATTACCTACTCGGCAATGGCAGTTATAATCTACTAGAAGATTGGTTGTCAAGAATAAAACTGATAAAAAAAACAACCGAAGAGTGTCTTCAAAACGCCTGAAGATCGAAACGACAATGAACTTGACGGGAAGGCGGTAATTCTTAAAATAAGACACGTTTGATATATAAGGACGATATAGTTAAAGTCCGTTATGCATATGAGTCACAGAACAAATCATTTTTCATACCGTTTGACTGGAATCGCACCTGAATGTGAAATGACGATATGATTATAGACACGCTAAAGTTAATCGAGGACTGGCTCTCAAGTAGAACAGTAAATTAACTGCTTTTTGCATTATGTTTCATGCGGACGAAGTCGCGGTCATAGCTAGTACTTTATAAGCTTTAGCATTCGATCATAATCACATAATTACATAGTATAAAACAAAGTCCCGTACCGCGTCTGTCTGTCTGTCTGTTCGCGATAAACTCAAAAACTACCGAACGGATCTTCATACAGTTTTCACCAGTGGATAAAGTAATTCATGAGGAACGTTTTAGTATATAATTTGTCAAGGTTTTTTTTATTATCAGGGCGGGACATCGTCCGCCGGGCCTGCTAGTCTGATGTTAAATGTAGACGTGGTCTAGGCCGGTAAACACGTTAAGACTAATCGAGGACTGGCTCTCAAGTAGCTGCCGCTGTTTTTGTCGGGATCTTGGAATGTCATGCGGTGGATTTTATTCATAATCTTGTGTTATTTGACTCTATATTATGTAATGTTGGTGGTGTTTCACGTAATATAGTGTGGTTATTGTGCACAAGTGAAGTGTATCGGAAATAATACCACGGATCATGGATTCTGACTTGCCGCAAAAACTCCCTGGAAAGTTCTAACAAGACGGCCACCATCTTGTTAATTTGTTGAAATGATCGCAGGAAACTTGTAATATCATTAGCTACTCGACAACCGCAGTAATAATCTACTAGAAAATTGGTTGCAAAAAAAAAAGTATCTGCCGGAAAACACCTATACGTGCTTGAAGTCAGTTTTTCAACTTGAGGCTATTAGCCTAGCTAGGCAGGCCTGAGAAAAGACCTATTACCATACTACGAACAGACTGCATACGTTCACACACATATGGTGGTAGGGTTTTATTTTTTCCCTTATTTTTTCTTTTACTTTGTTAGTTTAGCCGAGAAGACAGATGCTTATGACATGCCGGTACACATGTATGCCTCACTAAGCCATATACGTATGATTAGCTCTGCCCACGACTTCGCACACGTGGAATATTTACTTTGGGCTAACGCTAACACGCAGCGGAAGCTCTCAAAAAGAGAAAAAAATAATAACTTTGAAACATTCTTCATTGGCATGCTCCGCTCCTAGTGGTCTTAGCGTGAACATATAACCTCGCTCGATAAATGAGCTATCTAACACTGAAAGAATTTATCAAATCGGACCGGTAGTACCCGAGATTAGCGCGTTCAACCAAACAAAGAAGCAAACCCTCCAGCTTTAATATTAGTATAGAATAGCCTAGATTTGCTTTGTTGCATTGAAGACAACAGCCCAAGCCGAGGTTTGTCCAATTGGGCAACAATAAACTTGTTGCCATTCGGCCGAGCGCCACAAGCGCTAGCCCCATTAGTCCGGTGAAACTGTGAAGGCCTAACAGATTGAAAATTTGACGACCACTGCAGCGTCCGCGTCAAATGTTATGGCCGCCCCGAATAATAGCTGCATAGATCACAAATTTACGTAATAATAGGTATTTTATTATATGCATAACATCGAGACAACTTAAGGATAAATAAATGCCAATTTAGATTCTTATAATACTACTTTTACTTTGTTTTGTATTCAAATCTTAATGATATTATGCGCAAGCCCATACACACGGCTATATTCAGAGCGGCCGAAAAGTTTGGCGTGGACTAAACGTTAGATAGAATATTGCAACACAATCTTTTGGGAGACATTTTATGTCGAATTTATTTACTTGTATCACATATTAACGGATAGACAGACTGAATCGCGTTTTATAACATGTACGGAAGAGATTCCATTTTGGCTTACCACCAAAAAAGATAATAAATATATTTAATAGTTGTCTATTTTATTTATGGCAACCAATCTTTTAGTAGATTTTTACTGCCATTGTCGAGTAGGTAATAATGATATTACAAGTTTTTTTGCCAACATTTTAACGAACTAACAAGATGGTGGCCCTTTTGTAGGCGATAGAGCCACGCTGAAGTTATTACTGGTTTCAGCATGAATGGGTCGGCTCGCCCGCGGTACTACCACCCGACCCACAGAAACACCGACGTGAAGTAACAGTGCTTGCATTGTTGCGTTTCGTTCGGTCAGTGAGAGAGCCGGAGGTCCACCTCCCCTCCCTTTACCAATATAAAGCCACGTTATTTATGAGTGTCATAGGCTAGATATCATCACGCTAAGACCATTAGGAGCGGAGCAACAATGAAAAATGTTTTAAAATCGGGGTATTTTTTCCTTTTGAGAACTTCCGCTGCGTCTTAGCCCAAAATAACTATTCCACGCGTGCGAAATCGCGGGCAGAAGCTATTAACTAATTATATTATCTATAATCTATACTAATATTATAAAGAGGTAAAGTTTGCGAGGTTGTAGGGGGTAATATCTGGGGAGTCGGAGAAAAATGGTCGAACGAAAACGTTTCTTACAAACGCTGCCTTAACTATGAGATATATATGATTGAGTTTAAGAGAAAAGTTGTAGCTTGATAATGCCTATTACCGCCCAACGAAGTGGGCACGGGTCGGCTAGTAGTTATTATAAAGTTGGCAATATTTTATACCATTTTTTAAACTCGCATCTAATGTAGTCAATAACTGATAATGTAGTCATTCAGCCAATTATATGTTCGTAGGAAGACTTTAAATTACAACTTACGGTTAATTATGCAGTTTACGATTTCCTATTTCCTGGCGAAATCATATCTGAAAATATAAAATATCATATTAATATTTAACACATTAATAAAGTAAGTACTGAGAAGTTTGTATAATGAAAGATTTTGCAACATTCACATATAAAAACCCAAGACGTACCTACAGTTTTATACAGGTTATAGTTATGCTATAAACTTACGATTTTGCAAATTCAACCTTACCTGAATGATTTAAATTTGTTTTACAAGGAGTCAAGCGACGCGAGACTATTTGAAATGACTGCATAATGCACTCATTTTTGTGTGCCGGCTGTGAGATGTTACGTGTGCGACTTGGGTTTTTGTATATCAATGTCTTGAAACATTTGAATCGAAAACTTTTTTAGGCGCGTTGAGCGGTGTTTTTTTTGCAGGAGATAAGCTTATGATTTCGCGTCAGGACATGTCAGTAAGCGTTACCGACCGTATTGCGCTTGCGCGGCTATCGTCAGACTAGCGACGATTAGTATAGTGTCCTGTTTACATGTAATATTGATATTTCGTATTGGGACTGTGCAGCTCATCATATGTTCAATGACTTAATAAACTATATAAAAATGTATATAATTACTGTATTTTGAGTTTTCACTCCTATCGGAGTTCTTATGACTGCTTCGACTTTTTGTATGTAAACTGATATAAATTCCAAACAGTAATAGACAATAACATAGCACTTTTACAATAAATTTTGTAGGTGGTAGAGCCACGCTGAAGCTATTACTGGTTTCAGCATGATTGGGTCGGCTCACCCGCGGTACTACCACCCGCCACACAGAAACACCCACGTGAAGTAACAGTGCTTGCATTGTTGCGTTTCGTTCGGCCAGTGAGAGCGCCGGAGGCCCACCTCCCCTCCCCTCCCTCAAACACAGGCTGGCAACGCACTTGCGAGTCCCCTGGTGTTGCTAGTGTCTATGGACGACGGTGATCACATACCATATCACATACAGGTGACCCCCGCCTGTTCATTTGCCTCCTATCATTACATAGTATAAAACAAAGTGCCCTACCGCGTCTGTCTGTCTGTCTGTTCGCGATAAACTCAAAAACTACTGAACGGATTTTCATGCGGTTTTCACCAGTGGATAAAGTGATTCATGAGGAAGGTTTTGATATGTAATTTGTTAAGGATTTTTTTATAATTACGGCGGGACAACGTCTGCCGGGCCCGCTAGTATAATATATAATCCTATATAATGCCTCCTGTCACAAGTAATATATATTATATTAAACAAGGTTATTTAGTAAACACTAATTGTATTCTAAATTTGAAGCTTCTATGTCTGCTAGAAGTGTCTTAGAGTTTTGATGATCGCTCAGTCAGTGAGTGACAAAATTAAGAGGTTTTGACTCGTTATCATTCGTAAACTACTGCTTCAAATGAAATGAAATTTGTAATATACTGTGTTTATACAATGTCTGCATGGTTACTAAATTCAGGCTTCTAGTTTTATCTATGACGGAGTTATAGGGGGTTGAAAATGGCCTGAACTGCTTCGAGAAAAGTATAGTAACGGCTGTGCCGCTTTTAGGCTCGACTTGGTGAGGGCACTGCCGTGTCCTCAGATAATTAACTCGTGTTCAGACCGAGTTATAGTATGTTTCCCACAAAGATACATATAAGCAAAGATAGGTACATATAGATTAAGAAATAGACAATCTGATTGAAGTTTGATTTGTTAATTTTAATAAACAGAAGATTATTACGAACATTGACGTTCAGTTGTCATTATATTTCATTACATAGTCGTACTGTAGAATATTTCGTTTCTTTTCTCCATTACGTGCAAAGTCGGAGCGAACAGATAAATAATAAATTAAGTCGTTACATTTCAAACTGAGCTAAATCCGATTTCAATCGTTCATTTTAACATGTTTAATTCATTTAAGATTTCCAGTTTATATACATCGAGAACGAAGTTCTAACTTTGCCGTTCATAAGGTTTTCAATATTTTTATGGTCGTCATATATTACACGTACGAAATTTATATATTCTGAAAAATCTCATAAAATAATAGGAACAGATAAAATTGAATTTAACTTATTTTTTTTTTAAATGTAAAGACTCATTTTAAGATAACAGTTAATAAGAATAACCTTTGTAGAATGTATACATAAAATTGGAAAGACTCGACACCAGCCCGGCTAGCTCAGTCGGTAGAGCATGAGACTCTTAATCTCAGGGTCGTGGGTTCGAGCCCCACGTTGGGCGCAAACGAACTTTTTGTAACTTTTTTTAAGAACAATTCTTTCGTTATATTACAAACTCGATGCATCTATGCCCTAGACGATAATCATATCCACATCGTCCCAAAAAAAATTTCATTTCGAAAAGTCATCTTCTTGAAACGATTCTTACGTAGCTTCCATCATTCTTATGAACTGTAAATGTCACAACGGCAAAAATAGATCTACATCACCCATAGTTAACCTGCAGCCCGCCGGGTCTTTGTAGTTGGCCCACCCGATTACACCTTATTTTCAATTATTTTAAATTTCGTGCCCATCAAAAAAAAAAAAAACTATGATCACGCTGAGGAAATTAAATAGACCCCAGATAACCCGACCGCTATGCGTTCCTTTATGATATAAGGGTTATTTATACCGAGCTCGTTTTCTTGGACCACCATTTTTCACTACATTAATACGTTGTTAATTTGAAATTACAGACACATTACATTTACATTCTTATTATATGTATAGATAGGTTTTATCGTTGTCAACACAATCTCCTTTCATGTTCAATGGCAATGGCTAAGATGGCATACACGCTAATCCTGGAGGGGACTGGCTCTCAAGTGCGCGTGCCGGAACACACCAAAAGGTGCTTGGCGATATACTTTCTATCGAGGGTGGTAGCTATCCAGTCGGACTTAGAAAAAAACATTACCGCCATTATAGCTATGTTTATATATATTTCATCACGATATTTGTTTTTTTTTTAGTTATTTCACAAAACTGGTTACAATAGATGATAATTTCTGTTGACGTCGATACAGTGATGTTGTTACTAATGTAACCTACTGGATGTGAAACTAACATGCACAATATATGAGAGCTTGGAAATTTATGTACAAATTAGATATTCAGACAAAATATATAAAAAGTAAGTTAAAAATCTAAATACAATTTTTTTCCCTATTGATATTTTATTGAGGCTACAGAACAATGAAAAATATCAAATTTAGCTTGTGTATTGTTGTATTTGTAGCACATTCGGTAGAGGGCCGAGTGTTGTCCAACGTTTGTCGAGTACTTGGGTAGGAATAATGTTTTGCGGTTCTTCAAACGACTGTTGTTACGTGGTACTGAGATACATATTTGTCCTAATAAAAATGAACTGTCAATATGGCTATTCAGAATTTTAAATAGGAAAGGCAAATCCAATATGGTTCTACGGGATTGCAACGTTTGTAAATTATAATGAGCTAAACGTGATTGATATGACTGTAAAGAGTTTAAGAGACTGTAAAGAGAGTTCTTTATCGCGCACTTCGACTCAGTTTCTAGGACTCGAACTTATTTCTATCGACGCGGTGTCTGAGCATTCCATCAACTAATTGCTTCAAATACTAGTAAATAACACGTCTGAAAATATATGATGATTTTTCTTTTTTTTATGTCATAGCAGGCAAACGAACAGGTGGGTCACATGACGTTATGTGATAATCACTGCGCATCGTCCATAGGCACTAACAACACCAGGGGAGTCGAAAGTGCGTTGCCAGCTTGTGTTTGGGAGTAGGCGAGGGAGGTGGAGAGGAGAGGTGAGGGGAGGTGGGTCTCCGGCGCTCTCACTGACCGAACGAAACGCAACAATGCAAGCACTGTTACTTCACGTCGGTTTTCTATGAGAGGGTGGTAGTACCGCGGGCGAGCCGACCCATTCATGCTGATAAACCAGTAATAGCTTCAGCGTGGCTCTACCACCTAAAAATGTATGCATTATATAAAACACAATCGGTCACTTTCTCTGAAAATACAATTATGGAGACGCTATTTTGCATAAAGCGTTCTTCATCTTATTCTCTTCGCGTCGCAGTCCGATATCTGCTAATGAATAATTGAGTCGTAACATTTGAGCTAAATCCAATTGTAATCTATACTATATAAAGCTGAAGACTTTGTTTAATTGAACGCGCTAATCTCAGGAACTACCGGTCCGATTTGAACAATTCTTTCACTGTAAGATATAGCTCATTCATCGAGGAAGGCTATAGGCTATATATCATCACGCTAAGACCAATAGGAACGTAGCACCAATGTAGAATGTTTCAAAAACGTTTTTTTTTCCTTTTGAGAGCTTTCGCTGCGTGTTAGCGTAAGCCCAAAGTAAATATTCCACGCGGACGAAGTCGCGGGAAAACCTGGTCGTTCATATAATGTTTAAATTTTTTTTAAGATTTCCTGTTTTTTCCACGGAGGACGTAGTTCAAATTTTGCTGTTCATGAGGTTTTTGGTTTTTTTTTTAATGAAAACCTCTTTAGGCGCATTCAGCGGCATTTTTCTGGCAGGAGATAAACTTATAATTTCGCGTGATGACATGCTAGTAAGAGTGTTCAAGACTAAATTACAATCTTCTTTGTCATATAATTATAATTACATAGTATAAAATAAAGTCCCCTACCGCGTCTGTCTGTCTGTCTGTTCGCGATAAACGCAAAAACTACTGAACGGATCTTTATGCGGTTTTCACCAGTGGATAAAGTGATTCACGAGGAACATTTTGGTATATAATTTGCCCAGGATTTTTTTATAATCATGGCGGGACAGCGTCTGCCGGGCCCGCTAGTAATTATTATAATGTTGTTCTTTTAATTCTTATTTAAAAAATCTGACATTGTCATTTGTCGTGTGTATAAAATTATATTCCTACAATGTGGCATAGCTCACTTTGCCTTTTATCTTTTCAATCCGAAGATCCACAATTAATGTATATACAAAGAGTGACCGGCCGTATTGCGCTTTCGCGGTCTGCGTCAGACTAGCGACGTGTAGTATAGGAGCCTGTACTCGTACTCTACATCTCATACTCGTATTTATATTTTGTATTGACATTGTGCACCTCATCATATGTTTGATTATAAACTGAATAAAAATGTCTATAATTATTGCTCCGAACGCCAATAGATGTGAAAACCAGAGTAATGTAAATAATCTAAATAGGTATACAGATTCTGAAATTTAAATAACTCGGCCTATAAATTCATTTAAAAATTCAAAAGAGAACACAGATTATACTCCATTGTTTTGGGTTTTCACTTCTATCGGCAGTCCTTATGACTGTCTCGAGTTTTTTTTTAACTTCATATTTTACATATAAAAAAATGTGAAGATCTTGAAAAAAAAAATCGCAAAATATTAGGAACGGCAAAAATTGGGTATAGTTTATTTTGATATATAACGAAACAATTATCTCGCCACCTAAATAGAAGCTACACTGTGTTCATTGACCGCTAAATCAAGCGAATATTTTATAGGCTTTCCACCATCGCACTGCTCGTTATCGGCAGGGAATTCATCCCCACATATTGGAACCGAAATGGTCTCGGACGGTCCGGTTCCAGAGGGATTTCCTTCTGCGAACGATCCGGTTGTGAAATGAGCTTCCTGCGGAAGTTTTTCCTGGGGACTATATAATAGGGACTAAAATAAATAGGTTATTTAAGGGTCGGCAACGCGCATGTAACACTTCTGATGTTACAGGCGTCCATAGGCTGCGGTGACCGCTTTACATCAGGCGGCTCGCATGTTTGTTTGCTACCGTCGTAGTAACCAAAAAGAAAGACTAAGGTTCAAGAATACGGTATCTTAACTCTACCTTCCCTTATTGATAACTCAATGTATGCTCATAAAAACTTTGCAAAGCTGGATTTCGTAAAAGACGGACATGATTTAAATACTAGAAACTGTGACCAACTGGTCATTCTATATTTTGGACAGTAAAACCGGTAACAGTTTTTTTTTGTAGTCCGAAAGCACATTACCGATTCACCGGACTGTAACTTTAAGCACCATGTCAAGCGGGTTTTAATTGCTAAAGGCTATTATAGAGTGGATCAATATGTGAACGATGGTGACTTCTGGAATTGACTCCTCTCTCTGTGCTCCACTAAGAACGTCTGTAACCTTAATGTCTTATAAATATGGCGATCTGATTAAAATGCATTGGCTTCTCTCTACTTTCTATAAATATGATATGCATATATTATACATGTAAATCTTCCGAAAGTTACTCTCTAAATGGCAATTAAGATCATATAAAATCCGTTGTTTAGTTTAGAAAATGTAAGGGAACGGACAAAGACGCGAAATATTGCGCGAACGGGTTTTAATTTCAAAAGGATATTATAGAGTGGATCAGTATGTGAACGATAGTGATGTCTGGAATTGATTCCTCTCTGTGCATCCACTAAAAGCTATTGTATGATGTATTGGAAATATATGTTAAAAAAATGTACCCGATCGAGTTTCTTGCTGGTTCTTCTCGACGACTGGGTTGTTTGTCCGAACCTGTGGTAGTTTTGACGTTCATAAGCGCCTTATTAGGGCCTAAACTGAATAAAGTATTTTTGATTTGATTTGAAATAAGGATGCTATATTTCTTAATTTTTTCCTTTTTTTTCGAATTGACTACGCTATTGACCTAGCAAGGCCTTAACAGCTTCACCTACTAAGGCGAGCGCTTAAGACACTCAGCCGATTTTATTTGGACAACTAGCTCAAGGGTGCACGGCACACCTCGGCTTGGGCTGTTGTTTGATACATGCAATTCGCGACCTATCTGAGCTAATCTAAGCTAACTATTCATACATATATGAGTTGTTGAAACATATATGTTAGGGTGGAGTGAAAAAAACAAATTTTTTTTTTCTTAGCCTGGGGGTCAAATTTGTAGCTTATAAAAAACAAAAATTTTTGAAAAAAAAAAAAAAATTTTACTCAACATCTTGAGCCAGCCCACTCATTTTTAAAACTAATTACGAGTAAAAATATTTGGTTGCAAAAAAAAAATTTTTGAAGGCGTTCTAGAAACTTCAGAGTATCCTCTTTTATGCCAATTAAAAATCACAAGTTAAAAAAAAAATTTTGTGACTATTGTTTTAATTTAAAAAAAAAATCCCAAAAAGTACCATTCCTCTTTAGGGCACTAGAATAAAATTTGAGTTGGAAATGATCATAATTGCCAGTTCTTAGATGTTTTAAGAGATTCAAAGACAAAAAAAATTTTTTTTTTGCAACCAAATATTTTTACTCGTAATTAATTTTAAAAATGAGTGGGCTGGCTCAAGATGTTGAGTAAATTTTTTTTTTTTTTTCAAATATTTTTGTTTTTTATAAGCTACAAATTTGACCCCCAGGCTAAGAAAAAAAAAAAATTTGTTTTTTTCACTCCACCCTAATATATGTGTACCAAGCATACATACCTCAACAACTTTTATATATATTTCGTATCGGAAGCTTTTTTCCTAGCGAGAGTTTCACTTCTGTCGGCAATCCTTATGACTGGCTCGACTGTTTTACTTGCATCCCTACTCGTGTCCACTTTTAGACGATTATTTTACACACGTATAATCAGAAGTACATTATCATAAATGAATTAATAATTGAACACTAAACAATTAAATACCAATAAGCAGGGCCTTTTCGTGGGGGCATGCGGGAGCACGCAGTGACCATAAGGGGAATTTTCAAAATATCGAAAAATTAGCCATAAAAACTGAACAAAAAATCAATTTCTTTTAATAGGTCAATGTTATCCAAATACAAAATATAAGCTACCTTCCCTGAACAGTTACCGCGTCGCACGGTGGTTTGTCTTTGGAGTAGAGGTCTGACGTACGGCACAAAAAAAAATATTAAAGTCGTAATTTTACAAAAAATTAAACGCTATTTAATTTCTCTACTGTAAAGCAATAGAAGTACATAAATGCACTTTTTAGATTGGACTTATAGTTTAAGAGTGAATTGAATAAAACTTTTCAATGTATTGGATCTAGCAATCTAAAACTATGAATCTTACTATTATATGCCACAAGTACCCGAAATAACAAGGTATAAATTTTTGCACTTTTTGAGATACAAAACATTATGCATTTAAAACTTACAAAAAAATAAGTGACAAAAAATTTGACCAGCCAATAAGAAACTCGATAAAATATACCCAGGATATAAGCCTAAAATTCCTACATGCTACATAAATTAATCACAAAATCGCATTCTATACCCGTGGGATACAACATCGCAAATAGCCACGAGTCAACCATCCGTACGGTTTCCCAGCGCTCACCAAATGTTCTTCAAAATATTACAACGTAAAATGATCTCTAGATAGAGACACTAAAGTATATTGTTGAATGTGTTTCATACATTCGTAGCATTTACCTACATTTTTAATAACAAATTTCGGAGACCTTGATAACGTATGATTTTTAAACGCAAATTAAATTCTGGTTAAATAAGAGACGTATAAATTGTTGATGATTCAGAATAAATTATATTTACCAACGTTTAGAACACAAATATATTTAGAATTGTTTGTTATTCCGTATTACCCATAATTTACGCCTGATAAAGTGAGAGTCCGTTGAAAGCTGTTAAGGCCTTGTTAGGCCAATAGCGTAGTAAGTTCGAGAAAACAAAAATGAGTATCCGGAAATTATAGGTAACAAGATAGTTGTAGCGCCTCGATCCTCGTATCTGTAAAAAGGAAATAGGTACATACGTAATAACGCCATCGCAACTGAAGTTGGTCGAGTGCAGACAATCTACAACTGGGCCATGTGATTGATATCTTGCCCTGTATATTAATATGTGGACTATTTATTTTTCTCAATTTTCCCGTCTCGGTTCGGTTAAGTTACACTTGTGAAACAAAGGCAGCGCGAGCCGGCCGCGGCAACGGTCGGTGCGCGCACTGCGGTGGCGTTAATTCATAAGTACGAAGGAATATGTGAAAAAGAGGATCAAACTATAGAATTTGGTTGTCACAAAAATGGTTCATTCGATAGCAAGTGTTTACCCAGCTAATCAGTCGTAACACAAGCAAATATAGCAAAATTTTAAAATAATGCAATAATCGATACACATAATAAGAATGAAAATCTAACGTGACTGCACTTTTTTGATTTTTGTAAAAAAAATTGTTTCAGGTGTCTAGGAATAAGTAATAAAAATACATTTCAATCAGTTTTAGAAATGTCTGTGTGTCTGTCTGTCTGTTTGTATGAACACGCATCACCTCTAAAATACTGCGTGCATGATAAAACATCACCAAGAAAATCATGAAGCATATCTCCGAGTAACATTTAGTCTTTGTTTCACTAAAATCGGTTCACTCTATCAAAAGATATTGTACTTTTAATGACGACGCGACTTAAGTACGAGAGAAAAGTAAATAAACTTAATATATTCAGATGACTTTATTAATTGCTATTTTTTTACATAAGGTTTCACACGAACGAAGTCGCAGGCACTGCTGGTAAAGTTATATGTATAATATGATGCTCCTTTGATTCACGAAAAAATAGCGATCTAATAATATTCTTCTGGGCCGATTTCCACTACAAAAAAAAAGTGTGTGTGTACTTATGTACACGTGTTAGAAGTTATACTTCTTTGGCGTAACAAGATAAAAATATTTTCAAAAATTTTATCCATCGCCTTATTCTACGTTTGTAGAAAAAACGACACTAACAATAGAAATTGTGTGTGTACTTATGTACACACGTTAGAAGTTATACTTCTTTGGCGTAACAAGATAAAAATATTTTCAAAAATTTTATCTTTCGCCTTATTCTACGTTTGTAGAAAAAACGACACTAACAATAGAAATTGTGTGTGTACTTATGTACACACGTTAGAAGTTATACTTCTTTGGCGTAACAAGATAAAAATATTTTCAAAAATTTTATCTTTCGCCTTATTCTACGTTTGTAGAAAATACGACACTAACAATAGAAAGTGTGTGTGTACTTATGTACACGCGTTAGAAGTTATACTTCTTTGGCGTAACAAGATAAAAATATTTTCAAAAATTTTATCTTTCGCCTTATTCTACGTTTGTAGAAAAAACGACACTAACAATAGAAATTGTGTGTGTACTTATGTGTGTGTGTACTTATGTGTGTGTGTACTTATGTGTGTGTGTACTTATGTACACGCGTTAGAAGTTATACTTCTTTGGCGTAACAAGATAAAAATATTTTCAAAAATTTTATCTTTCGCCTTATTCTACGTTTGTAGAAAAAACGACACTAACAATAGAAATTGTGTGTGTACTTATGTACACACGTTAGAAGTTATACTTCTTTGGCGTAACAAGATAAAAATATTTTCAAAAATTTTATCTTTCGCCTTATTCTACGTTTGTAGAAAAAACGACACTAACAATAGAAAGTGTGTGTGTACTTATGTACACGCGTTAGAAGTTATACTTCTTTGGCGTAACAAGATAAAAATATTTTCAAAAATTTTATCTTTCGCCTTATTCTACGTTTGTAGAAAAAACGACACTAACAATAGAAATTGTGTGTGTACTTATGTACACACGTTAGAAGTTATACTTCTTTGGCGTAACAAGATAAAAATATTTTCAAAAATTTTATCTTTCGCCTTATTCTACGTTTGTAGAAAAAACGACACTAACAATAGAAAGTGTGTGTGTACTTATGTACACGCGTTAGAAGTTATACTTCTTTGGCGTAACAAGATAAAAATATTTTCAAAAATTTTATCTTTCGCCTTATTCTACGTTTGTAGAAAAAACGACACTAACAATAGAAAAAAGGTATTTAGTACATTGAAAGTTATAATACAAAGAAACAAAATGTTGACTATAGCTAACTTCAGGGTGTCGGTTTTTCGTGACGGTGTGCGCGCGCATCGTAAAAATTTACTCTCATCATTTTTCCCTAACGCGCCAAAAGAAGTATAACTTCAGAAACCGCAAAAACTTAGGCAAGCTGGATCTAGTAAAAGACCTACATAATTTGAATACCAGAGACAGCAACAAATTGGCTATTCCATGTTTCAGGCTGACTAAAACTAGTAACCGTTTCTTAGTTAATAGCGTTTTATAACAAAGTCTCAAAGCAGATAACCGATTTACCGAATAGTAAGCTCGAGCACAATGTCTAGCGGGTTTTAACGTGTAAAGGCTATTATAGGATGGTCAATATGTGAACGATAGTATGGAAATGACACCACTCCCTGTGCATCCACCAAAAACTAGGTTTTGTAGAAAGATGGTGGTAGAAAGGTGGTAGCTTTAACGTTCATAAGCGCCTTCTCAGGGGCCGGGATGTTTAGCCCGTAAATGACTGTAGTTCCCAATTTTATAGGAGGTAATTGGACGACAATGCAACGGAAGTCCGTTACGGCGATATAACGTCACGTTTCTGTACCGTTCGGTTTTTAAATATTCTTGATTTAGTCAATATGTAGTTCATAAAGAAATCAATAAAAAAAAATAATAAAAAATATTAAATTTAATAATAATAAAAATCATACATAATATTTAAATTAAAATTTCAAAAAAGAACAGTTCTTCCATTGTTTTGCGTTTTCAGTTCGTTTGGCAGTCCTTATAAGTGTTTCGACTTTTTTCTTTTGTTTATCTCATGGTATCCCTTTTGTCTTGAAGCGATTGCGTCATGTGCCCCAAACTAACGTAACTATTAGTAATACAAGTATAATTTCAAACATACGGTCACGAAATATGTGTCTCAAAGTCATACTTATTTTTGGATGTTCAAGGAAATGCCAGTGTATTTGGTGTCAAATGTAGTGGTCTATTCTATATTCTGTTGTATCATATGTGAAGTTTAGAAATCTTTGTAGGTATATTTTTGCTTTCGATTGTTTTATATTTTTTTTCTTTGTATATAAAAGTATTGTTTAGTTAAATAATGCAAACGTATTCGCGGGTATAAGCTAGTTCGGGTTAAACTGTGAAGAGATACCTATACTAACATTATATAGAGGTAAAGTTTGTGACGTTGTAGGGGGTTATCTCTGATGACCTGCGGCCGCCGCAGATGGGACAACGGGGCGATGGACACGGGTATGTCCGTCGCCCTGGCAGTTTAAACTGCACAGGGCCATGTAGTGGAGACGCATTGTGCGGATGCGACTCCCACAGTTCGTCAGGGGGGCACAACACCCACTCCCCCTTTGAGGGGTCTACCATCTTTGACCCCTCAGATCGCAGTCAGCCTCTGCTCCCCCACCTAAAAGGTATATGAAGGCACCATGGGGTGAAAAAAAAGACTAAAACTTTATATCTATCTAAGCAGTTTTTAAAATTTGTCAATTTAAATAGTGCTCATTAAACTCAATATAATATTCTGATATGTTACTATGGTTTTTGAGTTATGTAGACGAAAACGCGGTAACTAAAAAAAATGGCCGCCTAAGAGACAATATCATTCAAATTACATACATAGATACAGATATATGAATTTAAATTATATTTATTCTTGGAGTTCAGTACAACGCATGTCTTACGCACATGTTTACAGTGAACATCATATTTTTGCTGAATTTCATGCGAACGAAGTCGCGGATCACAATTAGTCTAAAATAGAATAAGCTAAATTACTTCTTGAAAGGTCAGCTATCTACCAGAGAAGGTCGCGTGAAAATCGGTCCAACCGTTTTGGAGATAGTACTGCGGGTGAAGCCACGGTTAACAGCTAGTCTAAATTACTTTTTATAATGTCTGCTATGTGTCGGTGAAAGTCCCTTAAAAATCGGTCAAACCATTCTGGAGATAGCATTGAGGGAGAAGCCACGGGTAACAGCTAGTCTAAATTAAAATACAACTAAATTACTTGTTGTAGTATCCGCTATCAGCCAGTGAAATTCCCGCCAAAATCGGTCTAGCCGTTTCGGAGATTACCCGGAACAAACAGACAGACAAAATTTTTAAAAATTGCATTTTTGTTATAACTTGCTTGTATACTTTCATACCCAATTGGTAAACAAAATATATTTTGATATTACATACAGACACTTCATTTTTATTATATGTATAGATAGATAACATTATTGTATTTTTTTAGATTTTTATTGTAGCTCGGCACAGTGACTGCACTATGCCTGATGGTAAGCCCAGTTCAATCCAAAAACAATGGCGACCAACGAGAGACAAACATTGCCGGTTGTCGCTGTCATGCCGGCGTAACACGCATAATACCTGTACAAAATATGCTACAAGATATATCGCATAGATAGAAACAAATACTGTATAAGGCGGATCATTCGATTAAAGTACGCGATCACCCAAAACTCCCCAACCAGGTGATTAAATGTTATTTGGATTTTATTATAACTGACAAATACATAATGTGGCGAATTGTTAATTTTCTAGCTTTGTTATATATAGTATATAGTATATAGTAAATATATAAACATGACAGCCCGTCTGTTCGTAGTACATAGAGAAACATTTACATACAAAAGAAATATGATAGCTCATCTGTCCGCAACAATCTACTTGAATCATTAATTGATTAAAAACGTAACATATTTTACGTATAATATCGACACAAAGATTAATATACGTCAATATTAAATTCCTATAATAATATTTCGAATATTTTTTGTATTAATTTCTCGACTGTACTATGCGCAAAGCCGAATTCAAAGCTATACTCAGAGCTGCCAAAACGTTTGACGCCGACTTTATATGTACTAAAGCGGAATAAATGGATAGCTAGACACGGCGCCGCCCTGCCTAGACAGCCGTGACCTCACTCGCCCAAATTCCCAGACACCGTCGACGCTAGGGGGTTGTAAAAAACAACTAACTTCGGGGAAGCATTAATACATAAAACCAGACGAAGTATCCGACTCTACGCAAACATTTGTTGATGAATAATTTAGTTTGTAGTTAGTAGTTTAATTAACACGCGGTCTCTCAACAAGTAATATGTAATTCCATTATTTATGCATCAAACACAGGCAGCAGTATGTTATTATACTAAAATTATAACGCTGAAGGGTTAGTTTGCGAGCTAATCCCATATCTACTGGTCCGATTTAAAAAATTCTTTCGGTTTTAGATAACTCATTTATCGAGGAAGGCTATAGGCTATATACCATCACGCTAAGACCAATAGGTGCGGAGCACCAGTGAAGAATGTTTCAAAATTGTTTTTTTCCCCTTTTGAAAGCTTCCGCTGCTTATACGGTGACTATTCCACGCGGACGAAGACTGCCCGCGACTTTTTTTTTTAATAATACGTACGTTAAACACGATTTTGAAATATTCTTTAATGGTGCTCCGCTCCTATTAGTCTTAGCGTAATGATGACCTATAGACTTCATTACATAGTATAAAACAAAGTCCCCTACCGCGTCTGTCTGTCTGTCTGTTCGCGATAAACTCAAAAACTACTGAACGGATTTTCACCAGTGGATAAAGTGATTCTTGAGGAAGGTTTTAGTATATAATCTGTCAAGGATTTTTTTTATAATAAGGGCGGGACAACGTCTGCCGGGCCCGCTAGTACTCGATAAATGATCTATCTAACGCTTAAAGAATTTTCTAATTCGGACCAATAGTTTCTAGGATTAGCGCGTTCAAGCAAGCAAACTCTTCCACTTTATAATGTTAGTATAGATTTATGCTTGATGGGATCCGGGGGAAAATTACTAGTAACTGGCAACCCTTGCTAATAATGGCCTTTGCGTCGCAAGGGAGTGCCATGCCGAGGTCACAACCGGGGTACGGCCAAAAGGTCACACCGGTGAATCATGGCTGACGTAATTTCGGACACTAGGATTACCCGTTGTCTATTACTCTCTTTTATCACAGGCACAAAAACATTTAAAAAAATGTTTATCGTAAGATGAAAAAAACATCGCGTGCAACTCAGCAAGATATGTGTAACATAAATTTATGTTTTGTTATTCACTACGTCCGGTACCGCTACGACACACCCGAGAGGCGAGACTAAAACGCCGCAACGCCACCGGAACTAACAATAGCGCTATTAGACACATCAATTCTTTACATAAATAAGAACGATTATATAGAATTGATGCATTACGATATTAATAATAACGGTAATTTGATCGCGATTATTTTATATATTAATAAGTGAAGCCAAAACTTTGTACCCCTGTTTAAGCGAATTGCGCGAACGGATGAACTTGAAATTTGGCATAATTAAAGTTTATATGGCGGAGAAGTGCACAAAGCTATTTTTTTAACATAAAAACGCATTGCAAGCATATTAAATTAATTAAAATATACATTACTCACACTACTGCTTGAATTTTACACAACATATACACACATGTAAATGAAAAAGACATTTTGACATCCGTCAATTTACTCTTACGTTCCAATTACATTTTCAATATTTTTTACATGACTGACGTTGCGTGCCTTGCATGCCCTTTGAAATCTGGTTAAATTGTAGGTAAATTTTATAATAATATAATATGTAAATTCATAATATACTTTAATAATTAATTGATAAATAATTTATCTTTAGTAAATTTATGGAACCACTGAAATAATTATTATTCTCTTTGGTCTTATTGAATGTCCAAATTTTTAGATGACAAGACTGTTTTCGAGTTTTTGGCGGGATTTTGGTCTGTCATGTAGTGGATTTTATATTTTATTCATAATCTTGTGTTACTTGACTCTATATTGTGTAAAATTGGTGGTGTTTTATGTAATATAGTTTGTTTATTGTGCATAAGTGAAGTGAATGGAAAATAATACCACGGACCATAAATTCTGAGATGCCACAAAAACTCCATGGAAAGTTATAACAAGATAGCCACCATCTTGTTAGGTCATTGAAATTATATCAAGAAACTTGTAATATCGACACTCACTTGACAATGGCAGTAATTGTCTACTAGAAGCCTGGTTGCCAAAAATGGAATGGAAGAAGAACTTGTAATACTATTAACTACTCGACAATGGCAGTAATAATCAAAAAGATTGGTTGCCAAAAATAAAGTTTAAAAAAAAGACTGCTTTCACTTCATGTCACTTTGCTTCATGTTGTCATAAGAATAAAGCAATATTACCAAAGTCAAAGTCAATATTTTAATGTTTAGTATTTTTTATGCTGAACTCACTTCAAATGATGATTCAATAAAAAAATGAGCCAAAAAATACGTTGTAAAATCAAAATAAGAACATTTGTTTGCTCATGTAAGTAATCCATGACTTAGATCTTTGTTTTGGATTCATCATTTGATTCTAATGTGTGTACATTACTTTTCCAAGCATTGAGACTACATTTAATTCAATATCACCCAGAAATACCACCCATGGTATCGTGTTTTTGTTGAATTGAAAGTTGTGTCATGAGTTCCGATAAATATCTTTATTTTCGTATAGTTCTGTTTACTTACAATTTGAGAGCCTTACCACCTTATGTAACCGCCTGTTTATGTTTAAAATTTATAATCAATTTCAATTTTCATTTAGACATAGATTTTTTTATGTTTATATAATTTGAAAAAAAAAAAGTGAAAAATAACTGAGTAGCCATGATGAAAACCTTTGATTATAGAATCCCTTTGACAAAGGAACGCTAATAAAGTTTAAACTTTAAAAAATCAATGAACTATGGTCGAATGTCGACCACTGGGCGCCCACTAGTTATTTTTATTTTACTAAATTATTTTGGGTAATTTTTAGTAAAAAGGAATTGCTTTGACTTCCATAGTTTGTCACATAAAAGGGCACGATGTCGTTAATGTGAACGCACTCCTATGTGGAAGTTATTATAAGGCGAAGCTCTGCCCGGATAAATAGTCACAGTGCCTACAGAATGTTATTGGTTTCCCTGACCGACCGGCTGACTATACGTATTTTATAACAGTTTATTTGAAACGCCAACAAGATTTACACAAGGATAGTCTATAACATGCATTTCCAAAGAATTAACTTCATATAAGTGCAATCGTAATTATAGGTGTTTATGACGTATTATATGTTAGAGCAAATAACTTAATTAATTGAAAAAAAAAGAAAAATAAAAAAGGCGTGTGTGCGATTCGAACACGATAGAAGTGAAACTTCAGTAAATCGACAAAAGAATGAGATAAATATATATAACAAGGGTAGGATAATTACAAAGTTTATTTGTTTAAAAATGAAAGTATTTTAATTAATTTTAAAAGATATTTTATATTGTATTTAACATATGTTACAGTGTACAGTAGTATTAGCTCACGTACTTTTCACATATACTAACACACGTTAAATGCTCAAATACAAGCAAGTATTAAACAGTGTGCAATATACATACACACCGACATTTGCTCTCTCGCTCTGGCTCACTAATTACAGGCGACTATGCTTAGAAGACGGGAGTGGGGATGCTACGAAGCATGGCACAAAGAGGAGAGGCCGATAATATAAAATAGTATGTATATTTCTGTTTCATTCTTTGCCGGCTTCATCCTTCACATTTTTGTATTTGCGTCTTTTACCTGTCGTTTTTTCCGTTGCATCCGGTTTGATATCACAACGATTCTAAAGAAGTCTCACTTCAAAAACACTAACTAAACATTCAAATTTTCTTTTTATCTTAAATTACTTAAATAGATTTATTTATATTTGCTATTTGTTATTATGTTTAGATTTGAAGTTTTAGATATCTATACTAATATTATAAAGAGGTAAAGTTTGTGAGTTTGTAACGTTGTAGGGGGTAATCTCAGGAACTACTAAACCGATTTTGAAAATTCTTTTACCAATAGTACTCCACGTTATTTGTGAGTGTCATAGGCTATATAATAACCCAAAAAATAAAAAGACTTTTTTGTGGTAGTCGGGTTTGCAAAGTAAGTCGGAGAAAAAACGGTCGGACGAAAATGTTTCTTACGAATGCTGCCTTAACGATGAGAGATATATGATTGAGTTCTAGAGAAAAGTTGTAGAGCTTGATAATGCCGACAAAAAAGTAATTAACAGCACATGTCTAACTTTTATATACCTTGTTAAAACTTGGCTAGCTAGCTTATTTTAGACGACTGCCCCGTCAATCCGCCCGTATCTAAGCAACATATAACTATTTCTTTTTCACCACCTATATTGAGAATATGCCATCTTACTTATCTTGCGATAACATTTTATCGTAAGACAGTGTTTGGCGTTACAATATCACTTTACGTATGTGTGCGTTATCGTGCCATTTGTTTTGTCAAAATATCATATATATAACGTATCTTTGGTTATAATATCATTGATTCAATGTAGAGTAACGGCCCAAATTTAATATAAAATAATTCGTAGCTGAAATCATAAAACATGAAGCTCTAGGCAGCTTCGCAGGAACAGTTATATCAACTCTACTTAGTAGTTCAGGTACATCCAAGATTCCATTCATTAATTTGTACAGATAAATGAGATCAATTAACCCTCTGCGATCTTTTTAAAGCATATAAATTAAAATATTGAAGTCTTGATGTTTTAATCAAGAACACAGTTGAATTGCTTTTGTTTTTTAATATATCTCTTTGGGCATGCAATTGTATCTGTCTCTACCACCATACAACAGTTGTAACACCCATTGTAGTGGCAAGTGTGGACCACGATCCCTCACCATTCAACTGGAGGGATGGGGTGTCTGTACTCGACTGGAATATTATCATCATTAAGGTAAACCCGTCACAGTGACTCTCTTTGAGGTTTTCGTGTTTCATCATCAGCTAATGTATAAATAGCAACTTTGAATCTTACAGGACGGCATGACATCGATGACTGCCTATGGGATGTTGATCTCTTTGAGGTCGCCCTTGTCTCTGTGCTTATCATCAGATATAATAATCTGTATAATTATAAGATTCAAACTGTTTGTCGGCCACTCGTTCTAGTAGTGTTACGCGGCACGCGCCAATGACCTAGCGCCCTTTGATAAATGCCGCCAAACACACCGCACCTGCGCCTAGTTGAATTTTTGTATTTTGTATTTAATAAAAATGAACATAAATAGTCATTATATATTTGTAATGCTTTCTTTATCTTTCCCTTACGCCATAGCTGTCGTAAAATGTTCTTTTAGGGATATACCTTATACAAAACAATTTCGATGTTTCACATCTGCCAGGCGTCACATGACGGCTCAGTTTTTCGTTTTACACAGTCAGAAGCGAAAAGCGCCTTAGTTTTGTAACATTTATAGATTTCATAAATATATTTTAGTACAATAGTAATGAATAGCTTCATATTATTTGAAACCGCAAAGTTTGTGGTCGACAAATCTACCATTTACAACTGTGACATACTTATAGGTATATCTTTAGTTACACTTGTAATAAGCTGAAACGTGTCTAGGACGATCCTTGGCATATATTCATCGTATGACATTACAGTATTTATCAACTAAATTTTTAATAATAAAATATTACAAGAAAATCCTCTAAGAAAATGCACCACAACGTCATTGGTGTGCCATAGTTAGGTAACCTAACTTTTATGTTAGAAACTGTTTCGGCAAAATGATCTCACAGTACCTAATGGAAAGCAAAGTACAGACCATAAATAACAGCGGCAGTCGTCTTTATCATGCCGACTTGCATATGTGCCCCTTCACGCCTCGTTTGAAGGGCCCCATGTCATAAAATGAAGGGAACACACTGGCCAGGAGGCGATTCCACATCTTCACAGTACGACAAAGGTACGAGGTTTCAAATTTTGTTTGTTCTCACCGGGATGGTTGTTATTGTGAATATGTGGAGACGCGTACCCGCCCGCGTAGTTTCGTAGAGGAAAGGAGAAGATGGTATGAGGTTAAACAACTCTTCAGAACACCCGCCATGGTACAGACGATAAAACACGCTCAACGAGGCAATGTCTCTTCGAAAATTCGCAACTAACTACGCTTATTAATGCGATTGGAGGAAAAGAACATGCGGGTCACCTGGTGGCAAGTAATCACCGCCACCCGTGGACGGGTCAAGGGGCATCACAGATGGGTTACTGGCGTTAAAGGGGTAGGCTCGTTACTTGAAGGAGTTCTTGTATTCATATGTCATAGACCTATCAATCTCTCAAAAAAGTTCCACTAAACCAAAAAGGCGAAATCGCTTATAAACGTCAAAACTACCACCGGTTCGGACAAACAACCCAGTCATCAAGAGGAACCGGCAACAAACTCGATCGGGTTTATCTTTTCATCATACATATTTTTACAAAACATTGATGGTGACATTCGTTTTTGGCGGATTCACAGAGAGGGGCGTCGTTTCCAGACGTCATCGTCGTTCACATATTGATCCACCCCACAAGCCTTTCGACATTAAAACCCGCTTGACATGGTACTCGAACTCACTATCCGGGAAATAGGTAATCTCCTTTGGGACTTAGTAATAAAACCTAACACTATACATTACTTACATTATCTATCTGTATTCGATTTACCAAAACATTAAAATAATAAGGAACTTCGGAAAAGCTTATTCACTTAATAAGTAGTTTAATTTATAAGTTAACACAACAACTGTATTCTTTTTTAAGTTTTTTAATAATTCATAGTGTGAATTATTTAAATTTCATAACCTGTAAATTGAAATTATTATTAGTATGATTTTTATATCTATTGGCACCCAGAGAAATAATTATATCCATTTTTAATTTGTATAAAGTCTATTAATCAACCGAACTATGATGGCTTTTAATATCAATATTAAATGTATACGTACAGGCCGCTATATTACGCGTCGCTACTCTGACGCAAACGGCGCAAGTGCAATACGCTCGCTCACGCTTACTAGCATGTCATTAAGCGAAATCATAAAACTGTCGGCTCCTCCCGATGATATAACGACAGCGAACGATCAGTACCAGCCTGTCGCTCCAAACAGAGCGTGTTCACGCCCACGACCGCGTAACCACAGATCACGCCGCCGTGGTCTGGGGGTAAATTTCGCTCCCGCACACCAGACTGGCCCCCCTCGGCAGCGGTTCAAGCCTAGGTCCGTTCCCTCGGCGTGGAGCCCTTGAAACGCTGTCCACGCGATACAGTGACACAAAATCTTACATCACTGCGACAACATTACACATATCACCTCCACACGCGTCCACGCATACACGCTTACACATGCAAGTGGAAGGGTTTTATTTTGTTCCCTTATCAAACTGAAATAGTTTAAAAAATTATCCGATACGAAATATATATAAGAGTTGTTCAGGTATGTATGCTTGGTACACATATATGTTTCAACAACTCATATATGTATGAATAGTTACCTTACTTTAGGTTAGCTCAGATAGGTCGCGAATTGCATGTATCAGGCAACATCCCAAGCCGAGGTGTGCCGCGCACCATTGAGCTGGTTGTCGAATAAAATCGGCTGAGTGCCTGAAGCGCTCGTCTTAGTAGTCCGGTGAAGCTGTTAAGACCTTGCTAAATCAATAGCGTAGTCAGTTCGAGGAAAAAAAAACTGTCTCCTGCCAAAATTACCGCTCAAGGCGCATAAAGAAGTTTACACTTCAAAAACACTGCAGTATCTCTCTTACAGCCTTATGATTACGATAACAGTAAACAGAAGATTTGGCCTCATTTTCTTCGCCAGAACACCCGTGCGAAGCCGGAGCGGGTAGTTAGTAAGAAATTAAGAACACCACATGACACACTAAAAAACGTATGTACTTTAGACCACACGACTGAAGTAAGACTTCTTTAGCTCCATCTATATCTATACATATAATAAGAATGTAAATGTAACGTGTCTGTAAATTTTAAATTTTCGTGAAAAAAATTGTTGCAAGTGTCTAGGAATAAGTAACAGAATACATTTCAATCATTTTTTAGAAATGTCTGTCTGTTTGTAGGAACACGCATCACTGCTAAAGTACTGGGTTCACAATAAAACCCCATATAAGAAAATTATAAAGCATATCGGGAGTAACTTGGTCTTGAACCGAAAATCATATCATCTACATAGGTACAACGTTTAAGTCCAATCTCGCGTCTCTGTAATACATTTCTACCTGAAACAAATTTGAAACTTCGGTTGGCACCGACTTCCAATACATCTCTAGGTAGCACACATATTCATATGTTTTATTTAATTTGGTTAATTTGATAAACTATTTATTTTCCGCTTTTTAGTGCCTTATGGGTTTTTGATTGATATTGAAGTCGGTTAATACTTTTTTTTGAAAATTTACTTTTTACAGTACGTTACGTGATGAAGTTACAAGGGGTACTGGGAAGACATTTATCGGCAATATATGTAAGTTAGTTTTGATCTTCACTTTGATGACTTTTTTTTTTTTTTTTCGAACTGACTACGCTATTGACCAAGCAAGGTCTTAACAGCTTCACCGGACTACTGGCTTCACTTTGATGACACTACTTTAAGTAATGCTGCGAACAGATTCTAGGCTTATTTTAAAAGATTTCTCACATACCAACTGGGTATATGTTTGCGTGAGTCCCTGGATAGTTTGGATTCACAATTGGAAGTGCTAGATGTGGCTGCAATCGGCCTTTAGGATTTTTAAGATTATTTGCGTTTAAAAATACAATTGAAACCGGTAATAACCGATTTGGTGCAGACGAAGTTGCACGGGTCAGCTAGTTGATAATACAAAAGGTAACTCTCCCTTTCTATTTTCACTAACTTATATCTCCCTCTCAACTTCCGTTCGTCTCGCCCGATCACACGTTTTCGTAACGCTCTCGTGACGCATTCACCAGCTTACTCCCCAAGTCGAGCGTGCGTAAAGAAGTTTCACTTAAAAACATCCCGCCAAAACTTATAGTCCGGTGAAGCTGCCAGGCCAATAGCGTAGTGAGTTCGAGAAAAAAAAAACACTCCCATGTTTATCATTTTTGGATAACATTAACAATGAATTTGAAACTGGCTTATTATGATTCAAGACGCCGACGGGTTTCACCGTTCCATACACGTGTCCGCTTTCAACTTCCCATAAAATTGGCGACCGGCCGCTTTATGAATTTTTAACTCATCACAAATAGCAAGTAACTAATTGTTCTTGGTTCTTTTATGCAATTTCGATTGTATGATTCACAAACGAATATACGTATGAATAGCTTAGAATAGTTTAGCTAGGTCAGACCGGGATCCCAGGTAACAGCCCAAGCCGAGGTGTACCGTGCACCCTCGAGCGTGTTACCTAAATAAAATCGGCTGAGTGCCTAAAGAGCTCGCCTTAGTAGTCCGGTGAAGCTGTAAAGGCCTTGCCAGGTCAATAGAATAGTCAGTTCGAGAAAAAACAAACTTTAAAAAATATTATGAAACTTAAACATTTTTTTTTAAATATTATAGGGGGCAAACGAACAGACGGGTCACCTGATGGTAAGTGAGCACTGCCGTTCATAGACACTAGCAACACCAGGGGAGTTGCAAGTGCGTTGCCAGCCTGTGTTTGGGGGGAGGGGGAGGAGTGGGGGAAGGGTGAGAAGTGGGGGAAGGGGAGGAGTGTGGAAGGGGGGGAAGAGAGGGGCCTCCAGCGCTCTCACCGACCGAACGAAACGCAACAATGCAAGCACTGTTACTTCACGTCGGTGTATCTGTGTCTCGGGTGGTACTACCCCGGGCGAACCGACCTATTCATGCTGAAACCAGTAGTACCTTCAGCGTGGCTCTACCACCTGCAAAACATGGTGGCAATGTTGCTCTAAGCCCGCCAGGCTGGCTGCTATCCGCCGTCTAGTTGAAAATCTCTCGCCAAGCACCTGTTGGTGTGTTCCGGCAGCTGCACTTGAGAGCCAGACCCCCTTTAGGTTTAGCGTGCTTACCATTATAGACCAGATCGGCATTTAACATTAGAAGAGATTGTATTCAAAGTAAAAAAGAAGTAAGAAAAATAATGGGTATCTTATAAAGTCGGTTTATGGAAGATAATTTAACGTGATAATGTCACAAGAAAACTTTGATGAAAAATTGCAATGCAATTATGAATTTGAATTATCCATACTAATATTATAGAGGTAAAGTTTGTGATGTTGTAGGGGGGTAATCGCTGGATCTACTACACCGATTTTGATTCTTTTACCAATAGAAAGCCACGTTATTTGTGAGTGCCATAAGCTATATTAACCCGAAGAATGAAAAGACTTTTTTGTGGTAGTCTGATTTGCAAAGTCAGTCGGAGTCGGAGATGATCGAGTTCTGGAGAAAAGTTGTATTGGTTGATAATGCCTACAAAAAAGTCAGCGACAGCATATATCTAACTTCAAGGTTTTTTTTTTATTATCAGGACGGGACAACGTTCGCCATGACGGCTAGTTCTATATATGGACAGATGCGTGACAAGCCGAACGCTTAGACCGATCGCGCCTCTCTATCGCTTATTCCGCGCTCTCGCTTGCACACGTGGCTTAGGCAGAACATGACAATGAGTCGTGCTTTGCAGCGCGTGCAACCGGACGGAATCGATTTATGAGACGTTATCACGTCAAAAACACTATTTAATTACTACTTACTGCGTATTTACTCAATGGGATTCCCCATTAACTTAATTGGAATTTCCAGTAATCGTTAAACTGATTGTTTCGTTATCTTAACTCGTCGACAATAATCTATACTAATCTATACTAATATTATAAAGAGGTAAAGTTTGTGAGTTTGTGACGTTGGGGCGTTGTAGGGGGTAATCTCAGGAACTACTGGTCCGATTTGAATTATTCTTTCAGTGTTATATAGCTCATTCATCGAAAATGGTTATAGACTATATATCATCACGATAAGGCCAATAGGAGCGGAGCACAGATGAAAAATGTTTCAAAATCGAGATATTTTTTTCTTTTTGAGAGCTTCTGCTGCGTGTCAGCGTTGGCCGAGAGTAGTAACTATTACTACGCGGATGAAGTCGCGGGCAGGGGCTAGTTATACTATATATTGTATACATTTTTTTTATATCATAGGAGGCAAACGAACAGGTGGGCCACCTGATGTAAGTGATCACCACCGTCTATAGACACTAGCAACACCAGGGTAGTCGCAAGTGCGTTGCCAGCCTGTGTTTGGGGAGGAGGTGGTGGTAGGAGTAGGGGGAAGGTAGGAAAGGTGGGTATCCATCGCTCTCACTGACCGAACGAAACGCAACAATGCAAGCACTGTTACTTCACGTCAGTTTTCTGTGAAGGTGGTACTACCCCAGACGAGCCGACCCAGTCGTGCTGAAACCAGTAATAGCTTCAACGTCGCTCTACCACCACCTGACAAACATAAGTGTCTATTGTTCGTCCGGAATCATCTGCTAAACGGCTGAACAAATAGCGATGAGACTTAGTGATAAATGTAAGTTTTATCAAAGTTTCCTGTAAGCTAAATATTATTAATCATATAAAAAATTAACAGAGGTAATTTAAATTCAGCAATACAGTTATATGTAGTAAGTACAAAATTACAGTTCAATATATAAAAAACAACACATAATTAAATCAAATACGAATAAGCAAAACTAATTTCATTCCATTAAAAAAAAAAATCAAAGATTGCATAATGCACGACATCTTGTATCTATCTTCTATACAATCTATACATATAATAAGAATGTAAATCTAAGGTGTCTGTGCTTTTTCGATTATTGTGAAAAAATTGTTGCAGGTGTCTAGGAATAAGTAATAAAATACATTTCAATCATTTTTATCACGCTTTTATTAGCTTCACCTGTATGTTTGTATGTATGTTTGTTTGTAACCGACCCCGTTGAGTTCGATTTTGTCCTGCTTTGAACGATCAGATTTAATTCAAACTTTGCACACCTGTCAAAGGTCGATGACAATGCAATAATCCGAAAAAAAAAGTTAAAAAACATTTTTTAACTAATAAATGAAAACTAAAAAAACACGGTTTCATAAGAAATCCAACTAAAAAACAGAAAATAAAATTTAATAAATTTGGATTAAGAATAGTGTAAACAGTGACGCATCGCATGTTAATATCAGCACCTCCAGATATCAGTATTTTTATCATTTTTTTGTCACTTTTTACAAAAATATACATTTATTTCTAATTTACACTATTCTTAATCCAAATTTATTAAATGTTATTTTCTGTTTTTTAGTTGGATTTTATATGAAAGCGTGTTTTTTTAGTTTTTTTAAACTATTATTTATTAGAAATGTTTGTCTGGGTCTTAGTTTTTATTTTCTCGAACTGACTACGCTATTGACCTAGCAAGGTCTTAACAGCTTCACCGGACTACTAAGGAGAGCGCTTAAGGCACTCAGCCGATTTTATTTGACAACTAGCTCAAGGGTGTACGACACACCTCGGCTTGGGCTGTTGCCTGATACATGCAATTCGCTACCTATCTTTTTTTTTTTTTTTTTTAACGTGGGGAAATCCCTTATGGATACCCACCCTCCCGGGGGAGAGAGTGGGTTATGTCCGACTCGCATGGACTAAAACCCCACGGTGTACCGACAGACCGTTGTGTGGGGGCGGCAAGGGATCGTTCCAGCTAATCAACCTTGTAGAGCCGCCCCCACGGTCCGCCCGGCGGAAGGTGACCGCCGGGCTCCTACCTATAGAGGGACAGACCAGGTACACACCGGCTGCCCCCCCTCGTCCGCCGGACCTGTGCAATGATGAGATGGGCCCCCCGGCCCACCCCCTCAGGTCCGGCTACGGTGGCGGGAGGAGTTGGGCGTAGCGCCGCCTCCTCCCGCCTGTCCTCCTTTGGCGGAGAGGGCCACTTTGAGGATCTGCCTCACGGGCCCTCTCCGCCTCCTCCTTCTGCGAGATGACGTCCTCGCAGAAGGAGGACATCGCTCTCCACGCCTGTTCGCTGCCGAGCATGGCCGAGACCACGCTCGGCAGCGATAAATCCGGTCCTACCGCCGCCGCCAGAATGCGGCGCTGCTCCCCCCACGCAGCACACTCAGACAGAGTGTGCTGCGCGGTATCTTCGGCAGCGCCGCACTCGTGACAGGCGGCGGTCGGCTCCCTGCGTGCGATCCGGTGCAGGTACCACCCGAAACAACCGTGTCCGGTGAGTACCTGCACCAGTCGGAACGTCAGGGAGCCCCACTCCCTCTCCGTCCACTCCCGCAGGACCGGGCGGACGGCGTCCACGGTAAACCGCCCGAACCGCTCGTCCGCCAGGTCCTGCTGCCATCTTTCGACGGCGTCTCGTCTGAGACGCCGTCTCTCCGCCTCTACTTCCCTGGGAGCTGGAGGCTCCCCCCTTCGTTTTCTCGCCGCCGTGAATTGGTACACGGCGGCGAGAACTCCTGCCTCCAGCTCCCAGGGCAGGGAGCCGGCGAGCACAAAGGCCGCCGCCGAGGACACCGTGCGGTACGCCCGGATCGCCCTCAGTGCCACCGTGCGCTGCGCATTACGCAGCGCGCGCACGTTGGCGGCACCGAGGGCGTCGGCCCACACCGGTGCCCCGTAGGCGGCCATCGCCCGCACGACTCCCATGTAGAGTCGGCGGCACCCGGCGCCCGGCCCCCCTATGTTTGGGAGTAACCGGCCGAGTGCCGCCGCCGCCCCAGCAATTCGCGGTCCGAGCCCCGCGAAATGGGGCTCGAACCGCCAGCGCCCGTCCAGGGTGAGGCCCAGATATTTCATCTGGGTCCCCACCCTGATCCGGGCGCCCTCCACCACAATGTGAGCCCCAGGTGGTGGCCCCCGCCGAGGCCCATGGAAAAGTAGGGCCTCGGTCTTCTCGAGGGCCACTCTGAGGCCCAACCTCCTTATGCGCCTGACCACGAGGGTTGTGGCCATCGTGGCCAGGCGCTCCACCTCCCTCCACTCCCCCCCCCGGGCTACGACTAGGGTGTCGTCCGCGTAACATATGAGGCGTGCCCCATATGGGACCTATCTGAGCTAACCTAAAGTAAGGTAACTATTCATACATATATGAGTTGTTGAAACATATATGTGTACCAAGCATACATACCTCAACAACTCTTATATATATTTCGTATCGGATAATTTTCTAAACTATTTCAGTTCGATAAGGGGAAAAATTAAAACCCTTCCACTTGCATGTGTAAGCGTGTATGCGTGCACGTGTGTGGAGGAAATATGTGTAATGTTGTCACAGTGATGTAAGATTTACGGTATCTTTGTATGAACACGCATCACTTCTAAAATACTGGGTTCACAATAAATCCACAAATCATATCTTCGAGAGTAACTTAGTCCTTGTTTCATTAAAATCGGACCACTCTATCATAAGTTATTGTAATTTGAATGACGGCTCGAGTTAACGAGTGCGAGAAAAGAGTAGTAACTTCGTCGTCTTTAACTAACTTGGTTGAACGCGTTGCAATACATCACCACGCTAAGACCAATAAGAGCGGAGCACAAATGAAGAATGTTTCGAAATCGTTTTTGTTTGTCTTTTGAGAGCTTCCGCGGCACGTTGTCGTTAGCCCAAACTAACTATTCCACGCGGACGAAGTCGCGGGCAGAAGCTAGTACACAATATTTTTCACATTATCAAGAGCGTGGTCAGGATATTTATTGGGATTCTCAGGCTAATCGATTACGTCTAAATTTTGTTTATGTAGTCTGCTGAAAACAGCGTGGGTTTACCTCACGACATCGCCTAGCCCTTGACCGTATTTAAAAAATCTATTAATATTTAGTCCACGACCTCCACCTATAATAAAATACTAGCTTACCCGTCCTCGCGTTGCTGTGACTCAGTAATTAAATGTTGAATTAAAACTATCATAAAGTATTTCGTGTTATGGGATTAACAGAACACTATAAAATAAACTACAGTTGAAAGAGAAAATCAAAACTAAAACGTGGCGCCATCTATGAGATGTCTATTACAGTCGGTCCTATAGTTTTCTATCAAAAAAATATATATATAGAGCACCATCTGCTCGAGACTGATGAAACTTACAATTAATAACAATAATCAACATTGACAATCATTTAATTTGTAGTTAGAAATGATTGAGGCCATTACTCGAAATATAAATTATCCTATCCCTCAAGTTGGACCAAATTTGGAAAAATCTTGAAGGCGGTAGGGCCACGCTGAAGCTATTAGTGGTTTCAGCATGAATGTTTCGGCTCGCACGGAGTAGTAGCACTCGACACACAGAAACACCGACGTCAAGTAACAGTGCACGCATTGTTGCGTTTCGTTCGGTCAGTGAGAGCGTCGGAGGCCCACCTCCCCTTCTCCCTTTTCCTCCCTTTCCCTCCCCACTCCCTCTTCCCCCCAAACACAGGCTGGCAATGCACTTGGGACTTAAATAGTGTTGCTAGTGTATATAGACGGCGGTGATCACTTAACATCAGGTGACCAGCCTATTCGTTTGCCACCAATTATATATATTAAAAAAAATATACATAAATGCCAACATTGTCATGAAGATCGGTTGAGCAGTTACGGAGTTCATCGTGGACATACAATTAACCTTCCTCGATAAATAATCTATCTAACATTGAAAGAATTTTTCAAATCGGACCAGTAGTTCCTATGATTAGCGCGTTCAAACAAACAAACTCTTCAGTTTTATAATGTTAGTATAGGGTATAGAAATGTAGATATGGTCGTATTGTAACGGATTTTTTCGCAGCACGGCAAAGTGACTGTACTGTGCCTGATGGTAAACAGAGTACAATCTAAAAACAACGGCGACCACCGAGAGACAAGCCGTTCCTCGCCAGTCGTCGCTGTGATGCCGGCCTGCGTAAATTCCTCTTTACGTTACGCTTGAAGGACCCCATGTCATAGGAAGGAGGAAACACACTGGCCGGGAGATTGTTCTACAGCTTCACGGCAGGGCAAAGATAAGACGTTGCGAACTTTTTAAGTATATAGATAGATTTGAACACATTTCTTCGTTAGTACAACCGTTCGAAGCCAGGGCGAACAGCTAGCCTATACATATAATACGAATGTAAATCTAACGTGTCTGTACTTTTTAGATTTTCGTGAGAAAAATTGTTGCAAGTGTCTAGGAATAGGTAATAAAATACATTTCAATATTTTTTTTAAATGTCTGTCTGTTTGTGTGAACACACATCACTGCTAAAATACTGCATTCATGATAAAAAAACTTCAAGAAAATCATAAAAATATCTTCGAGTAACATTTCGTCTTTGTTTCATTAAAATCGGTTTGGTCTATCAAAATTTATTGTACTTTTAATGACGACACGGCTTAAGTACGAGAGAAAAGTAGACAAGTAAATGGACTTAATACATACAGATGACTTTATTAATCGCTGTTTTTTACATACGATTTCACGCGGACGAAGTCGAGGACACAGCTAGTATTAAATGAATTCAATGGATTTACAGTTCACACCATTTGATTATTATATACGTATATATATATATATATATATATATATATAATTAATTACCGCAAAACGAAACGCGAACACGGCACGTCGCATTTTTCCAAGAATAAACTCAATGCCACAGTTCCTTCTGGGGTCTGTACGTGATGCCATTGTTAATAAGGCATGTTACATTTCAAATAGGCCAGAGAATGCTGTCTCGAATGAGAATTCATACAATGTGTAACATGGAAGGGTTCCGTAAATCATTCAACTGCAACTAATTGAAGCCAAAACTTTATTAAGCATATTGAGCGTTATTTTTTATCCGGAGATAACTTATAATTTCGCGTCATGACATGCTAGTAAACGTGACTGACCGTATTGCGCTTGTGTGGCTTGCGTCAGACTAGCGACGCGTAGTATAGGGTCCCGTGTGAAACCTTATGTAAAAAAAAAACGGTTAATAAAGTCATCTGAACGTATTAAGTGCATTTACTTATCCACTTTCCTCTCGTACTTAAGTCGCGTCGTCATTAAAATTGCAATAACTTTTGATAGACCGAACCGATTCTAATGAAACAAAGACTAAATATTACTCATGGATATGCTTCATGATTTTCTTAGTGAGGTTTTATCGTGTAAGCAGTACTTTAGCAGTGATGCGTGTCCAAATAAACAGACAGACAGCCAGACAGACAGACATTTCTAAAAATGATTGAAATGTATTTTATTACTTAATCCTAGACACCTGCCAAAATCTAAAAAATACAAACACATTTAAATTTACATTCTTTTTATATGTATAGATAGTACGCTTCTATTTGAGAATAGCAATCACACGATATATAAAGGCCTTTACGTCTACAGAAGACGATTTAAACAGCGTTAGGGGAGACATTTCTTTTCGTGGCTACCCTCGCCCACAGGATCGACAAGTAAATGTCAAGTCTGGAGCCGATTGGTCATTTCGTGAAGACAGGTGACGCTTAGTACGTTTTTGTCGAAGTTGTTTGAACCACGTTTTATCGTGGGTCACGAAACCTTCATGAAGGCACCGCTTCCACCTGTTTCTATCCTGAGCGAGCTCCTGCCAGCTTCTACAGTCAATGCCAAACGAGGACATATCTCGTTTGGCGCAGCCTTTCAAACGTAGCATTGGGTATAATCACACGATAGAGTTACTCAAAACACTATATTCTATTGTCATTATGTTAGTCATATTTATATTTAGACGTATATTAGTGATTCAATAAAGGGCCTTAGTTCATCACAACTGTTTGTAATACTAATTTGAAGTAATTAGTGCAATCGACAACGTACGAGTAGATTAAAGAAAGTTAAAGTGGCTTGCGTCATTCTGTGCACGATAGTTGAATGGTAAATCATGGGTGAAAGAGCACGGTGTACGGTCGAGAAAGGGGCCGATATATGCAGTACTTTGATGTGTATGACCATGATTTAGCAGACGTATGTATGCGTACTAAAATATAGGGTCGTATATATATATAGGATTTATCTGTTTTTATACTTTACTAGCTGATACCCGCGACTTCGTTTACGTCGTTTATTATCTGAATTGTTTTGTTATATCTCAAATGTATTATTACTCAGAGTTTTCGACGAAACCTCCCAGGCAGTTTGACATTTGCCGACACTTCCAACAATTAACGTTATAATTCAAGCAATTTACAAATTCTTCACACATTGTATATATAAACCTTCCTCGTGAATCACTCTATCTATTAATGAAAACCGCATGGAAATCCGTTCAATAGTTTTTGAGTTTATCGCGAACAGACAGACAGACAGACGCGTCGGAGGACTTTGTTTTTGTAATATGTAGTGATAGGTTTAGCATTTGACCACAATCTTATCTGATCAATCAAATCAAATCAAAAATACTTTATTCAGTTTAGGCCCTAATAAGGCGCTTATGAACGTCAACACTACCACCGGTTCGGAAAACGATCCAGTCATCGAGAAGAATCGGCAAGAAACTCGATCTGGTTTATCTTTTTAACACATATATTATATTTAGAATACAGTATACGTTACATTCGTTTTTAGTGGATGCACTGAGAGGAGTTAATTCCAGACATCACCATCGTTCACATATCGACGGAAGAAAGCAGAATTGTCATAACTTGATGAACCCAACTTTACACTAGAACCAAAAAACTATGTCAGTACTACGATGTTTTTTTATGTGTAATGCTAATACTAGGCTTAAAACCAAGGTCGTATCGATGAAAAATTGAATAGTAGGAAACCGAGACCCAGACCATTCGAAGCGGTATTTTTTTTAATTAAGAATATGGTAAAAAGTGATTTAGCCCAAAATGCAAGTTACGACATTTCCGCTTTCTCCCGTCGATATTGATCCACTCTATAATAGCCTTTTAACGCTAAAACCCGCTTGACGTGGCGCTTAAATTTACAGTCCCGTGACTACAGAGATGTTAAATGAGTGTCTGAGATTGTAAACACGTCAGACCTAAAGCGGTCTGGCTCTCAAGTGTAGCTGCTTGAGGTTGCTTAGCGCTAGATTGTCAACTCAAGGGTGGTAGCTTCCCAGACGGACTTAACCCTACCACTCTAAGCCTAAAAAACCCTACCACCAAAGCTCCAACTCAGCAGCTACGATTCGAACCTAGATCCATCGAAGCGGCGTCCGAACACGCTGTCACCTGAGCCATCATCGCTCTTGTAGTATCTCCGTACGTGGGAAAATATAGATATGTGGATTTTTCAGAGTCCAAAATCGCCAACACATCGTGGTGATTACGCCCGTACCTATCTTCAGAAAGAAGCGTATAAAAAATTATCGTTCAATGTAAATTTATTAGGTTTAATAGACTACAATTTTTATAAGAGGTACGCGTTCATCGACGTATGAAGTGGGCCAAACGGTGCGATGCGCATGCGATGGAGAGGTGAAGTTAACGGATAACGTTCTTTATCAATAAACTAGCGTGGCCAGCGGACGTTGTTTCGCCCTGATAATAAAAAGAAACCTTGACAAGTTATATACTTAAACCATCCTCATGAATCACTTTATCTACTGGTGAAAACCGCATGAAAGTCCGTTCAGTAGTTTTCGAGTTTGTCGCGAAGAGACAGACAGACAGACGTAGCAGAGGACTTTGTTTTATAATATGTAGTTTTCTAAGCAAAGTATATTTTTGCTTTAAATCCTTTTTTTTAGTTTTTCTCTGTACATGAGATATAATATTAATACAAAAACAACACAGGCGAAGTCGCAGGTATTTGCTAGTTATAACAAAATCGAGGCAGTCCTAAGTACTGCCGACAGATGAGAAAACTTAATACAATAGAATAACTAGGGTCTGTTTTGAACATTGATGTACACAGGCCCCTATACTCCGCGTCACTAGTCTGACGCAAGCCGTGCAAGCGCAATACGATAGGTCACGCGTACCAGCATGTCATGACGCGAGATTATAAATGACTCTCCTGCCAAATATACCCCTCGACGTGTCTAATGAAGTTTTTCACTTCAATAAGTAAGAACCACGAGGAATTGGTGCAGGTTACATGAAAGTGTTTACGGTCATCAGTACAGAGAAGGTGGTCTCCCAATCGTTTCTACCTAAGCGTGTAGAGTCATGGCGTGATGATAAATAAGTAGATAGTACGCGAGACACATTACGACCGTGCCGCTAATCACGTAAAGCGAGATAGTAGCGTCAAAAGAACGAGTCCATGGTCAATATTGGAGTTAATAGGAATGATAAAGGTATTTATCATCTGCTAAGTACCTCATTTCAATTGCTAAGGCGTTCGCTTAACCCCATTTCCTTACTTATTATGCTTAACTATCGTTTGTTAATTATTTACATAGAAGGACGTCAAATGGTTCTACTAGAAAAGGTATAGACTCAAATACAGACCCCAGGTCCATCGTATTTTATGCCAAGGAGCTTGGACAGTGGTTAAGACGCGCGAACCAAGTGCCTATAATCTATACTAATACTAGCGGACCTGGCGGACGTTGTCCTGCCTTGATAATAAAAAATAGAAATCCCAAAAGTCAACCGCAGCGCCACCTACCGGGTCCAATTGTGAATCTAAACCATTCTCGGATCCACTCGAACACGCACAAAAAATTTCATCAAAATCGGTCCAGTCGTTTAGGAGGAGTTCAGTCACATACACACGCACACAAGAAATATATATATTAAGATTATAAAGAGGTAAAGTTTGTGAGTTTGTGAAGTTGTAGTAGGTAATCTCAGGAACTACTGGCCCGATTTGTAAAATTCTTTCAGTGTTATATAGCTCATTTATCGAGGAAGGTTATAGGCTATATATCACCACGCTAAGACCAATAAGAGCGGAGCACCAATGAAGAATGTTTCAAAATCGGGGTTTTTTTTCCTCTTGAGAGCTTTCGCTGCGTGTTCGCGTTAGTCCAAAGTAACTATTCCCTGCTTACGAAGTCGCGGGCAGAAGCTAGTTATATATGTAATAAAATCCTCAAGGTTAAGCATACAAGAATAAAATAAAATTGTTAGTAAAAAACAACATATGTAATGCTAATTATTCTATTGTTGATAACTAGCATAAATTTGCGAATAATATGCAGAGGCTAGTATTATTATAAAACTGAACTATGTTATTACAAAAAAGTTAAATACGTGTTGAATACTTGCTCTAAAAATGTCTGGGTACTTACATATTAAATGCACCGCGTTCGCCGACGGCTGTCGCGGCAAGGTCGTGTTATCCTTCTTCGCAAGTCAAACCTAACCTAACCAAACAGAGATAAAAGAGCAAGATGTCGAACGTTCGACGAGTGCGGTGCATTTAATACGTTAGTATCCAAACTTTTTTAAAGCAAGTATTCAATACGTATTTAACTTTTTTGTAATAACACCCGAAGAGTTTGCTTGCTTAAACGCTCGAATCTCAGCAACTATTGGTGCAATTTGAAAAATTATCTCAGTGTTCGATAGCTCATTTATCGAGTAAGGATATAGGCTACATAATTATCATCACGCTAAAACCAATAGGAGCGGAGCGGAAATGAAGAATGTTTCTAAATATTTTTTTGTTTTTCTTTTCAGAGCTTCCGCTGAGTGTTAGCGTTAGTTCAAAGTAACTATTCCACGCAGACGAAGTCGCGGGCAAAAGCTAGTATATTATATAAATGAATCAACGCTCAACGCTCAACTCCACTGCCACCTAGTACGCCAAATTTGGTAACAACATACTAAATAAATAAAAAAAAAACTAAAAAAACACGCTTTCATAAAAAATCCAACTAAAAAACAGAAAATAAAATTTAATAAATTTGGATTAAGAATAGTGTAAATTAGAAATAAATGTATATTTTTGTAAAAAGTGAGAAAAAAATGATAAAATACTGATATCTTGGATATCTTGATACATACAGGTGAAGCTAATCAAAATCAAATCAAAATACTCTTTATTCAATTTAGGCCCTGAGAAGGCACTTATGAACGTCAAAACTACCACCGCTAGCGCCGATAGAAGTGAAAACTCAAAACAATGGAATAATTGTGTTCTTTTCTAAATTTTTAAATCAATTATGGTAAATTTAAATAATCAATTTATATTTCATCATTTGTAAATTGAAATTATTATCTTTAGTATGCTTTTTACATCTATTGGCACTCCTAGCAATAATTATATACATTTTTATACAGTTTATTAAGTAATCATTACATAGTATAAAACAAAGTCCCCTACCGCGTCTGTCTGTCTGTCTGTTCGCGATAAACTCAAAAACTACCGAACGGATTTTCATGCGGTTTTCACCAGTGGCTAGAGTGATTGAAGGTTTTAGTATATTATTTGTCCAGGTTTTTTCATAATCAAGGAGGGACAACGTCTGCCGGGCCCGCTAGTAAAATATATACGGAATATTAAAATTAGCATACTAATACAAAGTATCAATATTAGACGTACACAGGCCGCTGCTGTACTACGCGTCGCTAGTCGCAAGCGCAATACGGTCGGTCACGCTTACTAACATGTCATGACGCCAAACCGTACGTTCGCCTACTGCCAAAAAATATAGCTCAGCGCTCCTAAAGAAGTTTTCACTTCAATAAAGTCGTAGTGGTGGAGGGTTTCACTGATAGTATGTCGATTAATTGCCCGCAGGTCTTAACGCTTTCGAATTTTTTGGACCTATACAGGAATACCGGTCGAAAGAAAAATCAATCAGAAAAACCTGCCGATATAGAACTATTCACAGGTAAGTAAAACAAAATGTAATGAATAAACAACTAAAATTTATTTGGTCCACAATTAGGCCAAAACAACCGCCTCATTACTTTCTTTTATCGTTTTCAGCGGAAATTACCTACATCTACTTAGACGACAATCCTGCATCACATATACTTGCAGCCTTTCAGAGTCGATCGATCGCAGTCTCACAATATTGAGGCATGATAATCAGGTCTTTTTTTTTCGAACTGACTAAGCTATTGACCTAGCAAGGTCTTAACAGCTTCACCGGACTACTCTTAACAGCTTCACCGGACTACTCTTAACAGCTTCATCGGACTACTCATAACAGCTTCGCTGGACTACTCTTAACAGCTTCACCTGACTACTCTTAACAGTTACAGGTAGGTAATCAGGTCGCAAACTGATTTTACATACTAAAGGAGTCTTGACATGAAAAGGGATAAAAACAGTGCTCTATACTATTCACTGATGTTTATTGTGGCGAGACTTGAAATATTTAATTCACTATGGCTTAAACGACATGTGTATTGCCCTAAAAATAAAGAAACAATCTTTTTTCCTAACTTTTTACATGTAAACATAATCTCGCCTAAATGTAACGGAAGGTTTAGCAAAACAACAAGTGTGTATTAGTGTTTTTCTTTGAAAAAATATAATGATAGCGAAATATAAAAATACCAGACTCTTAACTTAAGGTGCCTGCCTAATTCATTTTGCAAACCAATTCAGATCACTAGGCCAGGGATGAATGCGTATGGGTGTTCGTAAAAATGTGTCAAATTAACACATAACAATCCTAATTTCAATTTCATGTTAATTAGAGAATAAGTGATAAAAGAAACTGTAAAAATGAATGTAGGTAATCATTGCTAGCAATTTTAGCACATACTAGATTACAAAGAAACTTTTATATCCCATGTCACCTAGTAACATGGAGGCCGAATTTGTAATTAAATGAATGTTGCAGAAGATTGATAAATCAAGAAGGTTAATTGAAGCTTCCAACTTTGATTTGCAGAAGCGGATATTACTAGAACTTCTTTGATACTAATCCCACATTAAGGTTCGGAATCATTCCACGGAGAAAATTTAGATACCGTTTGAAAATTATTAACTGTTTCTTCTGCAATGAGTGTCATAAAATTGACTATATATATATATATATATATATATATATATATATATATATATATATATATCTATTTCTAGATGGAATGTGACAGCGATCATAATGAAAGGATGCTATTCCTTAATGAACTTAGAATTAATATCTGTAGGTGTTTACCACAGTATTCTGGTGGAACCAACATCCAATTATCCCCAGAATTCAGTAAGGAGTTTGTAAAAATTACAAATTAATTGGAAACTTAAGATTGTGTAAGTGAAATGTATTATAGAAGATGAGTGCAAGTACTTTTATTTTATAAGGAAGAGTGAAGATTAGCCTCATAATTAGAAAGAGTCAGTTTTAGACAATTCAAGTGTCATTGTCATTGTGTCATTGTGACAATAATACACACTGGCGTATAGGATACTTACCCAATTGATTTTAACCAATCAAAGAAAACTGACTTGCTAATCTAAACTTTGTCAGTGTCAACCAATCACAAGATTTATTAAAAAAAAATACTTACAGTATCACAATCTCGACAGCAAACATCTATTTCTTGTTTGATTGATTACTAACCTAACATTATTTAAGTTTGTTAAGGAGAGTAACTCTAAATATATCCATGAACTAATTCAAATTACATACATTATATGAAGATTATGTAAGTTGAACCGAGATGTGAATAGCATGAAGAAAAATAAATGTAAATATATAATAATAATAATGTAATAAATGTTGGGGTGTAAGGGGTGTCAATAACATCATAAGACTTGAGACACCCAAGCCAACCTCACCAGCATGTGGTGCACCCTGCTGCATAACGAACGAAGCGATGGCGAAAGTAGGGTTTGACAGCCTGACTGGGTCGCAACCACCATGTACATGGTGAAAAAGCCCGTCGTAGTGTTTCACTACTGCGAGTCGCGTTTCAGGATCAGCCTGTGCATATCAAACTTTTTGCAGGCCGGCATGACAGTGGTGACCAGCGATGGATAGTGTATCACTCGGTGGTCGCCATTGTTTTTGGATTGTACTGTACTTACCATCAGGCATAGTGCAGGCACTTTATCGAGCTACAATAAAAAAAAAATGGAATTATTGAGAATAGACTTACACCTGGTGATCATAATCAGAACATATTAATAAAATACATATGTACAAAGTTAAAAGTTGTTAAACATGTTAAATGCTATTCCTGATCACATACAACTTATTAGACACCTGAAGTAGGTCATAGACTAAGAATTGAAGTATAATAATAATTTAAAGATATACGGACTCTTTTTATTTTTATTATTAATTAAAACTCTTATATGAAATTTGTTTTAAATTTCTAGCAAAAATAATGTATGAATTTTGTTAAACTCCAGATATAGGATTTTTATTGGGAATGCCAAGAAAGATAAACTTTTCAACTAGTATGTAGGCACTACAATATTAAAGCAGATTAATAATCTGACCTCATTAGAAAAGTATATAGCTACATTAAAAATAAATTTTCAATTTATGAATATTCATGGAGTAACTTTTTTAAATTCATTCCTATAAGTTATTTTCAATAGCAACTTTTTTTGTTACTATTCGGGTTAGCAATCTCTTTATTGAAGATTGTTACTGATTGAAAAATTGGGTATTTGTTACAAAGCTTTTCTAAAAGTAGTCAGAAAATAACAAATCTACTTTTTTTTATAATTTATTACATTACGCTATGGAAACCCTTTTTATACAGGCAAAATAAAGAAATCATAAGAACAAGTGCATAGAGTACGAAAATTTAAAAACTATCTTTTTGTTTCAAAGAAGTTGTTTACGTCCAAAAATAACTATTTGTGTACATACCTTCAAAGCAGGAGGTCGCTATTTTTACGCAGATTGAGATAGCAGGAATTCATCTCTATCAGATAAAAATATTTCTATACACAACACCACTTACACTTTTTAATTACAAATTATTCCAATAAAATACAAATTCAAAACACTTTCTGATAGGATACACACGATCAACCAAAAACCGATTTTACAAGGCACAGTTTAAAAATAGAAACAAAAATTTTTTAAACAGGATGTCAAAAAACGAAAACAAATTGATTTGATGTTTGATACAGCCAAATGTTTGTTAATGCAGGTCGTTTAATCTGTAACTAGTACGTAATAACCGTAACGTACTATAATTATCGACACGTTTCACAAAACACAGTAAAAATATTCATAATCTATTTCGAATATTTTTCAAATAATTCTACTCGAGAGATCTTGTCGCGACAAAGATACACCCTCAAAAGTCAACAACCGTTTGACAGCTGCTTTTGGCGTTTTTTGGCATTGGTTAAAATCCATAGAGATAAAAATTGTAGACGTACAATCTATGGTTAGAATTGACAACAATAAAATTTACGGAAGAGAAACAATCTCACCAATTTAGTATATGTATGATTAAAAAGAACTGAAATAAAACTATTATACGTATAAATGGTTCATCAGTACTATTGGATGGATGTATGTGTCTCACAGATGGCGTTCTCTAGGGTTCATTTGAGTTTTTCGAGACTTGTTATTATATTATGCACTTAGTTATAAAAATTAACGTTAGATGGCGTGTTGAAGAAAAATTATTTACAATTTTAACCTAATCAAAACAGATTTTGTTGGCGTATAAAATTATAGTTACTAAGTTATATCGTATCATGCGTTAACCTAATAGCATTTACATTTTTGTGGTTTCGAATCTCTTCTCTTTCTTCCGTGTATTGGACAAAGAAATCTTTTGCAGGGAATGAACGAGCTTACTGAACTGCTGTGTAGTACGAACATAGAATTATGAAACCGCTTACTACTCGCAGGTTCGTTACTCTATGAGTACGAAGTACACAATAACTCATTGCTATACTATACTTAAGTCGATAATAGCCAATAAAGAGTATAATTATGTTCTCTAAACATTATCTTACAATGTTTTTTTTCTTGCCATGTCGGGATTTTGGAACATTTTGGGACAAAAAAACGATATTCTTTCGTCGGAAGCGGTATATAGTAAAAACACGTATATTATCAAAAGTTTTTGATTATTTATCTTTTTATTTGAGTTTAAATTACATTTACGTGACAATAGATAGCAAGAATAGGCATTGAAAATTTATTTTAATAAAAATATGATATTTTAAATCAGATATATCCTATCGTTGAATAGTTTAGTTTTATTCGTTTTCTGAATAAAAAAAAAATAAAAAAAAGGAAACTAAACTGCACGCGCGATCGATTTAACCCTGAAAGCGGGACTGAGTATGTACTGCGCGTGACGTTTAATTTTGTTTTAAAAAACGGGACGTTCCGCCAAAATCGGGACGTCTGTCAACGCTGGTGTAGAGTCATGGGTTTTGGCTATTTTGGTCAACTCTAAAAGTGATTAAAATGTATCTGAAAAATAGGTACATTTTACAAAATAGGTAAGTTTTCGTCATTTAGGACTACGAGGAGGCCAGAGACTATCCAATTTACCTCGAATTGTCGGTTTCGTCCACAGAGTACATTTCTGTATAGGAGAAGTTTCGTCGCCGGGCCGGTTCAAAATTAAAGCGCATGTGGCAACTTTTTTGTGCCGGTATATTATGTTTCAATAACTCATATAAGTATAAATATGCAGCTTAGCTCAGATAGGTCGCGAATTGCATGAGTCAGGCAACAGCCCAAGCCGAGGTGTGCCGTGCACCCTTGAGCTAGTTGTCAAATAAAATCGGCTGAGTGTCTTAAGCGCTCGCCTTAGTAGTCCGGTGAAGCTGTAAAGACCTTGCTAGGTCAATAGCGTAATCAGTTCGATAAAAAAAAACAACATCGCTGAACGCGTACTGTTTATAAAAATCGTAGTTTCTTAAAACTTTCATAACTTTATGTTAAACTAGCTGAGCCCGTGACTATATCCGCGTAAATGTCGAATATAAAAACAGTGATTAATAAAATCATAGGATTGTATTGGGTATTCATACCAGTTTTCAAATCAGTATTTGATTTCTTCAAAATACGCCCAGGAGTTCTTGCGTAAATGTCTTCTCTTTTGTATTTTCTTATAAGTAACATATACATATATACGAATTTGTTATATATGTTAAACCTGTCCTATATGTTATAACCGTGTATAAACTGTTGCATTAGCAAATTTCGTCAAAATCCGTTCAGTAGTTTTTGTGTGAATCCCGTACAAACGACAGCAGACAAAATTTTTAAAAACCATGGAAATGATAACACATTGATTCTAAACTCCACTAGAGTAATTTTTATTTAAAACATTTAATGTACAGATATCGTTCCGTTACCCTTTTATTATATATGTAGATTGTAAGCTTATTTAATCTATGGAAGCTGTAATACTTGTCTATTAATTTTTGTATAATGACAATACGTTGTCGGCGGTAACACGTGAGACGAGTTTGAATATCTAATTTCTTTTTTTTATTGAAGTTATACTTCTTTAGGCGCGTTATGAAAAAATGTTGAGAGTGAAATTTTAAGATGCGCGCGCATCTGTGACACAAAATTAACAGTATGAAGCTGTCTGCTTAACCGCTCACCTGAAGTTAGCTATAGTCAACATTTTGTTTCTTTGTATTTGTTGTTCGTATTTCTTTGTATTAAAACTTTCAATGTATTAAATACCTTTTTTTCTATTGTTAGTGTCGTTTTTTTCTACAAACGTAGATTAAGGCGAAAGATAAAATTTTTGAACAGATTGTTATCTTGTTACGCCAAAGAAGTATAACTTCTAACGCGTGTACATAAGTACACACACACTTTATTATATATGGTCTAAAGTGACTTTTGTTTTTCCTTTTGATTAATTCAAAACCGTTGAGGTCAAATAGATAGTAGTTGCTAAATCTAGTTGTATATAGACGTGAGTAATAAATCTGTTATTATTTCCAAAATCCTGCAGTTTCACCGAGTTGAATATCTGAATCATTCAAAATGAAGCTATATTGTGATAGTTTTTCAGAACCGGGTGTTTAAGAAGTAAAACAAAAAAAAAAAGATCGAAATACCAAATATCGAGTAGTTTCTGACAGATGCGCGCACAATGACAGATCTCTATTATTTTATAAATATCTCTATGATTCTGTGTAGATAACTCGTATAGTATATGCATATACAGATTTATATTTTTTGCGATAAGCACTTAGTGTCTATAGAAGTAAAATTGAAGAAATACAACAAAAAACGTCACGCGGTGTTTACTGAGGTGGTAACCCATCCAAGTACTGTCCGCGCCCGACGTTGCTTAACTTCGGTGATAAGACGAGAAACGGTGTTTTCAACACTCTACCCAACACAGTGTACCCCACGACTTTTTAACCGACTTCAAAAAAAGGAGGAGGTTATCAATTCGTCTGTATTTCTTTTTTTTTTTTTTTTATGTTTGTTATGTCATAACTTTGGACTGGGTGAACCGATTTTGATTATTCTTTTTTTATTTGAAAGCTGGTACTTCCCGTGTAGTCCCATTTTAATTTGGTCCAGTTCCGACAACGGCATCCAGTGCAAAACCGTATAAGTTTTTGTACACGACAAATAGACGAATAACTCAATATCACGCTAACCGATTTTGATGATTCATTTTTTATTGGAAAGGACGTACTTTAAGGGTAGTTTGATGAGAGTTTGGTTAGGTTCTGATTATGGGATCCGTGACAAAGTAAGAAAACTTTCAAGAAACGAGCCTACTCCTTTCTTAAGGGCCGGCAACGCATCTGTGTTTCCTCTCGTGTCGCAGGTGTCCATGGGCGACCGTGATCACTTACCATCAGGTGACCCGTATGTTCGTTTGCCAGCAATATTATAAAAAAAACTCTTCAATTCTTAGGAGCCTATTGTGCTTATGTTCGTTGCTGTGTTGCAACATGACGCAAGCATTGTAATTACATTACTTAAAGTGTATTATGTGTGAAGCGATGGTAGCCGAGTTGGTGGTAGAAACTATCGCGGATTATTGATAAGGTTGCGTTCGTACCAAACGTTACTTATTGTACAAACAATTGAAACCATATCGCATACCATACCGATAGATACCATACCGCAAAAATGCGCATATTTTAATATACTTAAGGCGGAACGGAGTTCGCGGGCACTGCTAGTAAAATATATTTATGTACACTAAAAATGGAAAAATAAAGTAAATTAAAAAAAAAGTATTAACCGACTTCAATATCAATCAGAAACCCATAAGGCACTAAAAAGCGGAAAATAAATAGTTTATCAAATTAACCAAATTAAATAAAACATATGAATATGTGTGCTACCTAGAGATGTATTGGAAGTCGGTGCGAACCGAAAATCATATCATCTACATAGGTACAAAGTTTAAGTCGTCTCTGTAATACATTTCTACCTGGAACAAATATGAAATTTCGGTTGGCACCGACTTCCAATACATCTCTAGGTAGCACACATATTCATATGTTTTATTTAATTTGGTTAATTTGATAAACTATTTATTTTCCGCTTTTCAGTGCCTTATGGGTTTCTGATTGATATTGAAGTCGGTTAATACTTTTTTTTGAAAATTTACTTTATTGTCACACAAAACGTTGCCGATTAGAATTTCAAAGCCCTTCCATAAGAAGTTTTATTTTTAAAAAAATTATCGAAATGTATTCAGTAGTTTTTGAGTGATACGCGCACAACGGCAGACGTCTATCATTTTGTTTATATTGATGAACTACGGATAACTCATATAATAGTCGATTACAATATTCTAAGAGATGATAGTTCATGGTCACATTTAACATATAAGATAATAATATCAAAACAAATACTAATAAACAACAAAGGAAACTTAAGTTAAAGTTTGTTCTAAGACTTTCAAAAGTATAAACACAAACGTAATAAACCTAGGTGCAATGACCATTGCCGAAAGGTGCAAAGAGCGACCCGGAATTAATAACCTTCGATAATAAGACGGACAATAAGACCTTTTGTTTTGTTCATGTCGTTCCCACGTTCACTTTATCTTCACCGGATGGTCATTGACACTGTGCTTTAACATGGACGCGTAGAGGATTGAATATAATTTTGGTATTTTTGTAGATAATTAGGTCACATATTAAGCACCTATTTTTTGTAATTGATTTAGAACGAGAATCGAGTGCAGACTATCTCCCATAAATATTGCTACTGTCTAAACTTTCAGCCTGTATACGTACATATACAGAGATGTACATTCAAAGTCAATTTTCTGAACGAAACATTCTTTAATGTGTTTAATATATACACAGGCATAAATAATTACATAATTCGTTATAATAAGCGTACAATTTGATATGTTATAATGAGATCAATAATAATATAGCAATTACAATAGTTAAGCACTTACAGGTACATTTCAAGCAACATAATAAATCTTTTATGACATTAAGTTACATAGTTTGTACGTAGTTATCTATATCGATAGTAATAATATATCTATCTATACTAATATTATAAAGAGGTAAAGTTTGTGAGTTTGTGACGTTGTGGCGCTGTAAGGGGGTAATCTCAGGAACTACTAAACCGATTTTGAAAATTCTTTTACCAATATAAAGCCACGTTATTTATGAGTGTCATAGGCTACATATCATCACGATAAGACCAATAGAAGCGAAGCAACAATGAAAAATGTTTTAAAATCGGGGTATTTTTTCCTTTTGAGAACTTCCGCTGCGTCTTAGCCCAAAATAACTATTCCATGCGTACGAAGTCGTGGGCAGAAGCTATTAATTCATTATATTATAAAGAGGTAAAGTTTGTGAGGTTGTAATATCTGGGGAGTCGGAGAAAAAATGGTCGAACGAAAACGTTTCTTACGAACGCTGCCTTAATTATGAGATATATATGATTGAGTTCTAGAGAAAAGTTGTAGCTTGATAATGCCTATTACCGCCCAACTTAGTGTGCACGGGTCGGCTAGTTTGTTATAAAACGTTTCGTTTATGACTACAATTCTATTGTATTTTGCCGGATTTGTTCAAATCTCTCAATGTGATCTAGTACGAAAGGTGTTACTACATCCAATAAAATTAAAATGTATGTTTGTCGTCATATAGGACTTTACCGCCTTTGTTATTATACCCTTGAATTTAGATACTTATTATTCTAACTATGGTTTGTATTAACCTCTTGAGAAACGCGCAAGCCCGAACTAGAGCAGTCTAAAAGATTGACAACGATTGTACAATACAATTATTTTATTTATTTATTTTAGGGTCGTCAACTTTTTATTTTATTTGAAGCACCAACAAGATTTATACAATTGGTGCTGTTGGCGGGATTTTGGTCTGTCATGTAGTGGATTTTATATTTTATTCATAATCTTGTGTTACTTGACTCTATATTGTGCACAAGTGAGTGGAGTTTTTGGCGGGATTTTGGTCTGCTAAGTAGTGGATTATAATCTTGTGTTACTTGACTCTATATTGTGTAAAATTGGTGGTGTTTTATGTAATATAGTTTGTTTATTGTGCATAAGTGAAGTGAATGGAAAATAATACCACGGACCATGAATTCTGAGATGCCACAAAAACTCCATGGAAAGTTCTAACAAGATGGCCACCGTCTTGTTAGTTCATTGAAATTATATCAAGAAACTTGTAATATCGATACTCACTTGACAATGGCAGTAATAGTCTACTAGAAGACTGGTTGCCAAAAATGGAATGGAAGAAGAACTTGTAATACTATTAACTACTCGACAATGGCAGTAATAATCTAAAATATTGGTTGCCAAAAATAAAGTAAAAAAAAAAAGATTTACACAAGGATGGTCCATAACATGCATTTTTAAAGAATATACTCTACATAAGTGCAATCGTAATTATACGTGTTTACGGCGTATTATATGCTACAGCAAATAAATTAATTAAATGAAAAAGGTAAAACAAAAACAAACCTTACTACAAAAAGGATAAGAAAATTTCCTTTTTACGTTAGGTTCATTAAATAAATTTCTTTATATTGCCTTAAACTATTTATGAATACAGTATAACCTCACTAATTCGGCACTATTAAAAACCTGAGGGTGCCGGATTATTGGAAGGATTACTGGATTCTAGTGAAGAAGTCATAGGTAATGAATAAAATGAAGCATTTCATAGAGGGAATAAATGTGTGTAATGTATTAAATTCACATGTACATATGTAATTACATACTTTTAAAATAGGTAATCCTTAATTAAGGTCTGCTTTTGTGCAACTCGTGGTCCTTGCTTAAAAACCTTTTCTCGCATGTTGCGAAGAATTATAATATCTTTGGCAGATATGTCGTTTTCTTCTGCCCGCGTTATGCAGGTATTGAAACAAATTAATGCATCATGCAATGCATTATAGGTATAGAGGGGCGAGGGGGCGGGAGCGGACGGTGCCGGATTATTGGACGTGCCGATCTATCGAAGTGCCGTATTAGTGAGATTATACTGTATATCTAATGTATATCATATATATTAATACGTGAAGCCAAAACTTTGTATCCCTTTTTAAAAGAATTGCGTGAATGGATGAACGTGAATGATATTAAAATATGAATTACTCACACTACTGCTTCAATTTTACACAACATATACACACACGTAAATAAAAAAGACATTTTGACATCCGTCAATAACGGACTTCGAAAAAGGTTGCGAAGGAGGTTGCTATGCTCGACTGTATGTATTTTTTAACCGACTTCGAAAAAGGAGGAGGTTACTACGTTCGGTTGTATGTATTTTTTTTTATGTATGTTAATCGATATGTCCGCAAATTATGAACCGATTTTAATGATTCTTTTTTTATTTGAATTAGTTATATTCAGCGGTGGTCCCATATAAATTTGAAGAAAATATTCAACCCCTAAGAGGGTTAAATATCGTTTATTTGATTTTCACCCACTTCGTCTCTACGTATTTTCGTGAAGTTGGAACCGATTTATTATACCCATTACAAACCAGATATATTTATGAACACTAAAAATGGGGAAATAATTTTTTTTACAAAAAAAAATAAACCGCCTTCGATGTGAAAAACTAATAAGGCACTAAAAAGCGAAAAATAACTTAATTATTAAATTAACCGAATTAAATAAAAAATATTGATATTTGAACTACCTAATTATATATTTGAAATCGATGCCATTGATAAAAGAACCCTAATAAAGTTCAAACTTTAAAAATTCAATGAACTATGGTCGAATGTCGACCACCGGGCGCCCACTAGTATAGAGTAAAGGCCCAAATTTGTTCGCCAAATTTGCCAAGACATGACAATACATTTGTACAATAGATAAAGTAGCACTTTTGTGATTGAATATAAATGCAGTCATATTTGGAGACAACCACAGCATGCTCTAACAATAAATTAATTTTTAATAAAACCCGATATTTAATACGAATACTAGGAAATTGTAACAGAAAGAGAAATAAAATTCTAAAACTAATTGTTACTCTAAAAGCATATTTTAAATTATAATGAAAACTAACAAAGTAACAGAAAGAGAAATATAAAAGTAAATACCAATGAATACTGTATTTTGTGAATAAACAGAAATGAAAAAAAGGATTGTGTGGTTTTATGAAACCGGTAAAAGTGAAACTTTTTTTCACACTATAGATATTTAACTAATAATAGTCTATACACCACACGGTCAGCTGCTGCGAACTATAGGCGCCGCCATATTGGCCCTGGCTGCTCTGACAAGCGCCTTTTACTTTATCCCTACTCCGCGGCCGACCATCACGCGACATGCAACACACAGACGAAAAAGTTTGAGACGATGTAATAAAAGTTTCACTTTAATAAATATATAAATAAAATAAATATTAAATATTTTTGAATAATGGTTTTGCTTATAATAATATACTACCATATCATTCAGCTACTTTATCCCACATACAATAACCATTTGGTTTTTGCAAATTAAAAAGCTATCACAAAAAAATGAGATCAATTATCCTATTCCTAACTAATATTATAAATGCGACTGTGAGTTTGTTTGTTACGCTTTCATTTTTAACTACTCTACTGAGGATCGTAGAACTTTGGATACACGTTGCCAAAGTTACAGAAAAGGGGTAGAGTACATCTTATCCAGAAAGGACAGTACCTACTATTCCTGATCGGTAATGAAGATAAACCTGTGTCTTAAAATGACGCATCTAGTTTTTTTTTAAAATTTAAGTAGATTAACAGAACACGAGCACCACAAAATAAACAGGAGTTGAAAAAGAGATTCAAAATTAAAACGTGGCGCCATCTATGAGATATCTATAACTGTCCTACAGTTTTCTGTCAACAAACTAATTTAAAGCGCCATCTGTTCGAGACTGATGAAACTTACTATTAATAACAATAATCAACATTGACAGTAACTTAATTTGTAATTAAAAGATATTGAGGCCATTAATCGAAATATAAATTATTTTAAATTATTTAAATTATAATTTAAATTATTTTATCTCTCAAATTGGACCAAATTATACATAAATGCCAACTTTCATGAAGATCGCTTGAGTAGTTTCCAAGTTCATCGTGGATAAACAACAGGTCACTGGAATTCTAAATATTTATATGTAAAAGTTTTTGGTCTATTCTGGTTTCCTTATTGATTCATGGTCAGCAGTTAACATGTCTAGAAATAAGGAATGTATAGTGTATAGAGAATTTAACTTACAGTGGTTCGCTACTAAAGCGATGGTATCTCAGTGGATAAGACCGCGTGCCTCACAATCATATCTACATATTCAGACCTGCTTATGTCATCGAAAATAAGCAAATCAAAGAGGGGGCTCTTTGAACATCCTTTAGTGCTTACGTAATACTTGGTTAGCCCCTAACTGCAACGAACAAAATAATGAATCCAGTTCAAAGTTATTCAATAACCATAGCCATGAGTTTAGATGATTTCGTGTCATTCTCAACACCTGGGAAGATGAAGCCTTTCTTCGCCAGTTCCTCGTATGTGATTTCGAAGAGTACGACGAAGCCAGCTTTAACTGCGACCGCTTGCGAAGCGCCGGCAGTGAAGACTGTCGCTGTTAGTTTTATCCCAAGAGCTTTGCAGAGTGGAATCCTGCAAAATATTATCATCGTCAGCCTCTAAGAGAGACACTGCGTGGCCATAAGCCACCTCCCGAAGATAGGTATGAGCATAAACACCACGCCAGCCCACGACGTATTGGCGATATCAAACTCCGAAACCCACAGTTCTGTTCTCCCACATATTGTATTATTACAAGAACATTTCTCAGGTTTAGGTTACCTCACGATGTTTTCCTTCACCAATTTAGATTAGCAAATGTATGCCAATTCCGAAAAAGTTGGGGCTCGAAGCTGCGGACATCGGAATTATATACCACCGGTCAAACCAATAGGACTCTACGTCTTTTTTTTTCAAATATTTTTTTGGTGAGGCGTGTTCAAATAGACAGACAGTCAGATAGAGGGATAAACGGACAGACGTTTCCAAAAATGATTGTAATGTATTTTATTACTAACTAGCGGGCCCGGCAGACGTTGTCCCACAGTGATTATAAAAAAATCCTGGACAAATTATATACAAAACGTTCCTCGTGAATCACTTTATCCATTGGTGAAAACCGCATAAAGATCCGTTCAGTAGTTTTTGAGTTCATCGCGAACAGACAGACAGACAGACAGACAGACGCGATACAGGACTTTGTTTTATACTATGTAATGATTCCTACACTTGCAACAATTTATTTTATAAGAATCGAAAAAGTACAGACACTTTAGATTTACATTCTTATTATACGCAAGAAGATAACATGATTGTAAATTTCACGTATCCGCGTTGGTTATTTAAGGATTTTTTGAGAAAAGGTATTGACTGAGAATGAAGTAGGTAATAATTACGTAGGTGGTAGAGGCACGCTGAAACTATTACTGGTTTCTGCATGAATGGGTCGACTCGTCCGGGATACTACCACCCGACACACAGAAACACTTACGTGAAGTTAGAGTGCTTGCATTGTTGCGTTTCGTTCGGTCAGTGAGAACGCCTACCCTTCCCCTCCCGACTCCCCCCCTTCCCCGCCCCCAAACACAGGCTGGCAACGCTCTTGCGACTCGCCTGGTGTAGCAAGTGTCTATGGACGGTGGTGATCACTTAACATCAGGCGGCCCACCTGTTCGTTTGCCTCCTATGATATATAAAAAAAAGCATTACTTGTTCAATAAATTTAAATCAGTTTTCGAAATGTCTGTCTGTTTGTTTATGCACGCATCAATGTTAAATTACAACGTTTATAAAAGTCACCAAAAAACCATGAACCGTTTCCTCGTGTAACATTTATTCTTTGTTTCATATAAATCTGTTTACTCTATTAAAAGCGAACACGCATCAATGGAGAGCTGCTGGATTAGATATCGATCACATTTCGTAAGTTTTATTTTTAAGCACTTGGTTCTTATCTAAAGATATTATCATTTAAATTTAATCTTCTATACATATAATAAGAATGTAAATCTAACGTGTCTCTACTTTTTAAATTTTTGTGATGTAGAAAGGTATATTATCCCAAGTTCAGTATCTCAGTAAAAAAGGTGGTTTGTATGTCAAAAGTAAAATAAATGTGACCAAATTAAAATTGAATGCAGATTTCACGTATACTTTACAAATTCTTATAAAACAAACAACTAAAATAAAATGGAAATTTAATGTAGATAAAGTTCAACTTTTACAGTATGTTACGTGATGAAGTTACAAGGGGTACTGGGAAGACATTTATCGGCAATATATGTAAGTTAGTTTTGATCTTCACTTTGATGACACTACTTTAGGTAATGCTGCGAACAGATTCTAGGCTTATTTTAAAAGATTTCTCACATACCAACTGGGTATATGTTTGAGTGAGTATGTGGGTATAGTTTGGATTCACGATTGGAAGTGCTGGATAACGCTGCAATAAGGTTTTAGGTTTTTTAAGATTATTTGCGTTTAAAAATACAATTGAAACCGGTAATAACCAATTTGGTGCAGACGAAGTTGCACGGGTCAGCTAGTAAGTAATAAAATACATTTTAATCATATTGAGAAATGTCTATCTGCCTGTTTGTTTAAACAGACATCATAGCTAAAGTACTGTGTTCACGATAAAACCTCACCAAGAAAATCATATCCTCCAATGCATATCCAAGCATATCCCCGAGTGACATTTAGATGGTAGAGGCACGCTGAAGCTGTTATTGCTGGTTTCAGCATGAATGGGTCGGCTCACCCGGAGTACTACCACCCGACCCACAGAACACCGACGTGAAGTAACAGTGCTTGCATAGTCGCGTTTCGTTCGGTCAGTGAGAGCACCGGAGGCCCACCTCCCTCCCCTCTCCTCATTCTCCTTTCCCTCCCTTCCCCTCAAACACAGGCTGGCAATGCACTTGCGACTCCCCTAGTGTTGCAAGTGTCTATGGACGGTGGTAATCACCTAACATCAGTTGACCCACCTGTTCGTCTGCCTCCTATGATAGAAAAAAATCATTTGGTTTTAGTTTCATTAAAATCAGTTCACTCTATGAAAAGTTATTGTAATTTTAACGACGACGCGACTTAATTACAATAGACAAGTAGATAAGCAAATGAACTTAATACATTCAGATGATTTTGACAATCATTGATTTTTAGATAAAATTCCACGCTGACGAAGTCGCGAGCATAGCTTAATATAATAATAGACAAAACTTCATGGCCATACATGCAGGTATTGAAGTATTATTACTACAGTTCACTGCTAGATGGCGCTGAACTATGTTTTATACTGTTAAGTTTTATATCATAATTTGACGTAGACGAAGCCGATGTCACAAAGTAATTGCCATTTAAAAGGAAACTAATGTTTTATTTCCACATTAAAATTTAATTCCCAAATAATATCAACAAATATATACAGTTTGTTCAAAATCGGTTTTTATCGGTTTTATCAAGTTTATGTCGTTGTTTGCAATCGACTTTGACACTTTTTTTCTCCTCGGTGATATTCTTTTTAATATGATATATCGGTTGTGCGTAACCGTAATCCAATTCACAGTAATAAAAATGCTTATTTCTGTCAGCTGGATTCGGATAATAAGCGGCGAATAAGACTCCATCAACTTCATACAATTTCACATCAAGCGTATGTTGAAAGAGAGTTCCGCTAGTTAACATTCGCTTGATAACACCGCAAGTCATATCACCAAATACGTTACCCCATATATTTAAAAATCTCAAAAAGTACGGTTTCTTTACAGTATTCAATATATCTAAGACACCTCTATCTGTTAATTTATTATGCGATATATCTAAAGCACGTATTTTGGAAAAAGGCATGCCAAAACTCAACGCTCTCGCTCCCATATCCCCGATACCGTTTCCAGCGACATTTAACAATGTTAATTCCGGTCCTTCGGACAAATATTTCGATATTAGTTCGATACCGTCATCACCGATTTTATTAAAACCCAAATCGAGGTACAACAGCGTGTTGTTTCTCCTCAAACCTCTTACAATATATTCCATATCGTGACTTAGAAATTCATTTTTCTGCAAATGTAATTCGATTATGCTCGCATTCCTCTCTAATAAGTATTCGATGTGATACGCAAACCATTTAGTTTCGTAGGAATACCGATGAAACATCGGAACCAGACGGCTGAAATCGAGTACTCGTAGTGTCGTGTTCGACCCGTGATCGATTCTCAGCGCTGTTATTATTTGAGCAACGCTTGACAATGTCTGTCCAGTTTCTCCGATATCACAGTACTCCAAACTTTGATTCTTCATCAGAAACTGTGCAAAATATTCTCCACCCTTCGTTCCGATATTGTTACCATTAATTCGTAAATACCTCAATTTAATGTAATCCGCGTACTTCGCTAAAGTTAAAGCGGAATTCTCCGACAATTCATTGTTCATAATATTTAAATTGATAACACTTGACCTGCCTTTGATTAATATTTTTTTTAATAATTTGTAAAATCCCTCATCAGTTATTTCGTTGTAACTCAAGTCAATTTTAGTTATACGCCGTGGTAGTTCGCGCACATAAACAGAGATGGCTCTGATGTCTGTATCTTTTATTCTTTTGTTATAACGGTCGTATAGATCTTTGCCGCGAAGAACCAAATAACCTGTACCATCAGAATTTCTTTCAGTAAACAAATTCAATCTTATCTGATTTACCTCTTTGTCGCGTAATGGTTCTGGTGTACCGCTAATTTGTTTCAACAAACTAACTGTATCACAAATACATTTGCATTGTTTTCTTCTATGAGTCTTCTGAACCATTTTGTTTAAAATATAAAATTGGGTGAGTTATTTTTAAATAACAGCTTTTAAAAATATAATCGTGTATGATGTTGATTTTGACTGTCATTTAGACATATTTCAAAGGAAAGAGTGTTTGTTTGTTCAAGGTTTTAATGCTTTATGAAGAAATTCCGAAAGCGTGTCAAGCTGCTGACCGACATGTGAGCAAATACGTAAGTACCTACAAAGTTGGCAAAAGTGACATGGGTATATGGCATATTTAGAAATAATAAAAAAAAAAACTTGCTTTCGCTCTCTGGTGTCGGTGTTTCCGCGTACATCGTAGCAATATATGATAGGTCTTTACCTATAAAATTGCCGTTCTGCAGTACTGGCCATTTCAAATCAAAATATTTTTTGTTTGGCTAAGAATTCTAATTTCAAATTAATTTTATTTTAAAAACATGGAATTCTTTTTCCAAAAGTAGTCATTTGTTTATTGATTAGTGTTACATTTTCATCGCATTTCAATCTTTTTTGTCATCATGGATACGTTAAAAATTCGAGTAATTATGGAATATGAGTACCGTCGTGGCAGCAACGCGGCACAAGCGGCACGCAACATCAACGACGTTTACGGAGCTAACACTACAAACCAACGCACCACCTGTTATTGGTTTGCTCGCTTCCGTTCTGGGAATTTCGACCTGAAAAATGAACCTCGCGGTCGTCCGAAGACTTTGGTCGACAATGACGAATTAAAGGCGATTGTGGAAGCTGATGATACACAATCTACGGCTGAATTAGCAGCAGCTTTCGACGTTAGCGTCAAAACAATATTGGTCCATTTGCGTCAAATTGGCAAGGTAAAAAAGCTTGACAAATGGGTGCCCCACGAACTCAATGATCGCCAGCGCGAAGTACGCGTCGAGACGTGCCTTGCACTGCTCAACAGACACATAAATTAAGGAATTTTGAACCGCATTTTTACCTGCGATGAAAAATGGATTCTGTTTGATAACCGCAAGCGCTCAGCAAGTTGATTGGATCCTGGTTCAGCATCTAAACAATACCCTAAACGAAAACTTACCCCTAGAAAAGTGATGGTCACTGTTTGGTGGTCTAGCGCCGGTGTGATTCATCGCAGCTTCTTACCAAACGGGGTGAGCCTTACTGCAGATGTGTACTGTGAAGAACTGAACACAATGATGGAGAAGCTGGTACATCTCCAACCAGCATTGGTCAATCGCTCGTCTCCGCTGCTCCTGAACGACAACGCGCGACCTCATACTGCACAGCAGACGGTCTCCAAGTTGCAAGAACTGGGGTTGGAAGTTCTCCGTCATCCGCCCTACTCACCAGACCTTGCGCCTACAGACTACTACTTTTTCCAGAATTTGGATAACTCCTTGGCGGGAAAAAAATTCAATACCCGAGAGGCAGTACAAAATGCCTTTGAAGAATTTGTTGCCTCCCGTCCAGCTGATTTCTTTAAGAAGGGCATCAATAAACTACCACTGCGTTGGCAAAGATGCATTGATTGCATGGGTGATTACTTCGATTAATACAAATAAAAAATACATGAAAAAAATTCGCTTAAATTTTTTCATACAAAACGGCAATTTCATAGGTAAAGACCTAATATAATAATTTGTGTTGATTAAAAAAAAAGAAATGGCTTAATAGTATTGTTTTCTCCAAAAATATAAAACAAATAATATAATTTAAAAAAGTAATATAAATAATGAACATTATTATAAAATAAACAAGGTCCGGTATTCACGAGCTCTTGTACTATTCCGGAAATTCTACCGCAGTGCGCGTGCCATCTATTGCGGATTTTTTTCCTATCCGGAATAAAAAGCGCACCGCAACTCATCGCACCGCAGTGCGCGCAGGCACTTAGTCTTGTTGTTATCAAAACCGGTAAGCGATTGTGGTCTAAAAATAAAAACATATACAAAAAATAGCCAAAGTTAAGTTCCAAGTTGGAGGTTAATTAAAGCTAGGAAAAAGTTTTGTAGTATTGTGGTTAACCTATACATGAATACGAATGTAAAGCTAACGTGTTTGTATTTTTAGATTTTTATGAAATAAATTGTTGCAGTTGTCTAGGAATAAGTAATAAAATACATTTCAATCATTTTTAGAAATGTCTGTGTGTCTGTCTGTTTGTTTGGTGACGCGTCACTGCTAAAATACTGAGTTCATGATGAAACCTCTTCAAGAGAATCATACAGCATATCTTCGGGTAATATTTAGCATTTATTTCATTAAAATCGGTTCACTCTATCAAAAGTTATTGTAATTTTAAAGACGACGCGACTTAAGGACAAGAGAAAAGGAGATAAGTAAATGGAATCAATATATTCATGCCATTTTAAAGACGACGCGACTTAAGTACGAGAGAAAAGCAGATAAGTAAATGGAATCAATATATTCAGATGATTTTATTAGTCACTGTTTTCTTACATTAGATTCCACGCGGACGGAGTCGCGGACACAACTAGTTAGAAATAAGAATATGAATTATGTTGCAGTGATCTTCATAAGCTCGTACATGAATTTGGTTACTACATTCGAAGGAGTTGTGCATTATATGTTGTTTATGTTAACATTTCTTATAGTTCATAGGTCCTTAATCTCTATGAACTATAAGAAATGTTAACATAAACAACATATAATGCACAACTCCTTCGAATGTAGTAACCAAATTCATGTACGAGCTTATGAAGATCACCGCAACATAATCTATACTATAATAAAACTGTAGCAAGGTCAAATCTGTACATTAAATATTTTTTGAAATTTTTTATCGGGGTAGACTTTGTTATCGATATAGAAGCCAAAAATAATCTTTTTACAATTTTTGTCTGTCTGTCTGTCTGTCTGTCTGTCTGTCTGTCTGTCTGTCTGTCTGTCCCTGTGAACACGCATCACTCTGAAAGTACTGAACCGATTTTGACGAAACTTGGCACAGTGATAACTAATATTACGAGATTACATTTAGGATACTTTTTATCTCATAAAACGCAAGGGATTCTCCAGGATTTGCCTGTTTGTCTGTCCCTTTGAACACGTACCACTCTGAAAGTACTGAACCAATTTTGACGAAATTTGGCACAGTGGTAACTAATATTACAAGGTTACATCTAGAATACTTTTTATCTCATAAAACGCAAGGGATTCTCCAGGATAACGGACGAAAGTCAAAAATTGGTAGTTAATGAAATTTTTGACGGATTTTGGTAAATTTTCATTGTGCTATATATAGCAGACAGATTAGCTAAAAAGATAAGCTATATTTCCTTAAGCTACTTTAAAAAAAATACCAAAAAAAAAAACCTCCGGGATTCGAACCGTCGGCTCCGGCGGACCATATAATGTCCAGCACGTTATAACTGAGCTACGGCTATATGACGTTTCTATGCGTAATTATCGACCTGATATGAAGAAAATAAGTGTAAACGAAACTGTCACTTATATGTTGTTGCATTTATTTTATTGTATAAAAAAAAAGTTTGCTAAACAAAGGTGACAAGATTTTTTCCTAAAACATAAACCTAGATAATAGTTACATTGCATTGTAGAAGATGAATCTCAACTAGAGTTCTATCAGTACGTGTGTTGTTTCGATATTTGATAAAATTAGTTTTCTAAATGTTGTTGAGTCTTGAAGTAGTTGGGTTCAGGTTTGTGAATCTAAGATTAAAATAAATCAGTTGAGGTGTATGCAGTTATTTTTTTTTTTCTCGAACTGACCACGGTATTGACCTAGCAAGGTCTTAACAGCTTCACCGGACTACTGTTTGCAGTTACTATGTTGTATTTATACTAATATTATAATGAGTGGTAAAGTTTTGTTTTCGAGGAATGCTTGGTACCTACTACTGGTCTGATTTCAAAAATTCTTTCACTGTTAGAAAGGTATATTATCCCAAGTTCAGTATCTCAGTAAAAAAGGTGGTTTGTATGTCAAAAGTAAAATAAATGTGACCAAATTAAAATTGAATGGAGATTTCACGTATACTTTACAAATTCTTATAAAACAAACAACTAAAATTAAATGGAAATTTAATGTAGATAAAGTTCAACTTTTACTGTATGTTACGTGATGAAGTTACAAGGGGTACTGGGAAGACATTTATCGGCAATATATGTAAGTTAGTTTTGATCTTCACTTTGATGACACTACTTTAGGTAATGCTGCGAACAGATTCTAGGCTTATTTTAAAAGATTTTTCACATACCAACTGGGTATATGTTTGAGTGAGTCCCGGGATAGTTTGGATTCACGATTGGAAGTGCTGGATAACGCTGCAATAGGGTTGTAGGTTTTTTAAGATTATTTGCGTTTAAAAATACAATTAAAACCGGTAATAACCGATTTGGTGCAAACGAAGTTGCACGGGTCAGCTAGTATAAACATAAACATAAACACAACATAAACATACGAGCTTATCTTCATAAGCTCGTACATGAATTTGGTTACTACATTCGAAGAAGTTGTGCATTATATGTTGTTTATGTTAACATTTCTTATAGTTCATAGGTCCTTAATCTCACGTAATGTCTTTGACGATAAGAGGGTAACCACGCTAAACTAGTAACCTTAAACAGGTATAGCTCGCAAGGATATGTGCCAGAATACACTAATAAGTGTACGGTGAAAGATTACCAGTTTACCAGGTGGTAGAGCTACGCTGAAGCTATTACTGGTTTCAGCATGAATGGGTCGGCTCACTCAAGGTAGTACCACCCACTCACAGAAAACCGACGTGAAGTAACAGTGCTTGCATTGTCGCGTTTCGTTCGGTAAGTCGGAGCGCCGGAGGCCCAACTCCCTTCCCACTCCTTCTCTACTTTCCCCCTTCCTCTCCTCCTACCCCCTTCCTCTCCTCCCTCACCCAACACAGGCTGGCAACGCACTTGCGACTGGTGTTGCAAGTGTCTATGGACGGTGGTGATCACTTAACATCAGGTGACCCACCTGTCCGTTTGCCACCTATGACATAAAAAAAAATCAATGAAATATTCTACAAATTGGTTTTTTAGTAACTAGCTTCTGCCCGCAACTTCGTCCGCGTGGAATAGTTACTTTGGGCTATTGATATTGCTCCGCTCCTATTGGTCTCAACGTGATGATATATAGCCCATAACCTTCCTCGATAAATTAGCTATATAACACTGAAAGAATTTATCAAATCGGACCAGTAGTCCCTGAGATTACCCCCTACAACGTCACAAACTTTACCTCCTTATAATATTAGTAAGTAGTAGTAACCACCTCCTTTTTGAAGTTGGTTAAAAAATAATGAATTATAGTCGAATTAATTATAATAATTCTACATCAAAGCACGCCTTATAGTTTTCTATTCCGGTCGTCACGTAGCGGAAGAAAATTCCACGTCGCATACCGTTCCAATACGCTGATAAATATCCCATTATTGCGGTCGAATGAAGAATTCCAAGGGTCGGAGGGGGACGGGGAATACCCATTACGGTTTATTGGGAATTCCCGACACATTTATGGAATTATTTCCTTTAATGTTATTCTCATTTTCTTCTTCGCTGTTTTCAATTATATACAAACAGAAGTTCTTCAGCGTCTATAATTAACGAAGCTGTTACAAAAGAGTGTTGGTATCCTTTTTTATGATATGTCCTCTTGTAATGGAATCGTTGATTAAATTAGTTTTTTTTTCAATATTTTATGTCTTATGAAACGGAATGTTTTATTCTGTACTACACGGACTAGATTGTATTTACGTCTTACATGACGATGCATGCTTTGCATGATGATGAAGTCTGAAATTCGCGATATTCAGCTTCACCGTGGCTCTACCACCTTTTAAATAATGCTGAAAACTAATGTTGAAAAAATAATCAGTTTCACTTCTACCGCGTGTGGACTCACACTACTCTCGATTTTGTTATTTTAAAATTAACTGAAAGTTCTATATTCCGTTAGCAGTCATCGTTCTACAAGAGTGTACTCAAAATACACTGATTGTTGCCGAAACCAAGGGCTAACTGTTACTAAGTTACTATTATGTATTAAGAGTTATAGTTACAAGCTTTATTACATTATATATACTGGTACAATTCGAAGGTTTTACCACCCTGCTGATTATTGGATATACCCATTGACATAAAAAACCCAAGACACACACAAGACAAGGGCTCGAATAAAAGTAGCGGTCAAAACCGGCCGCAAAAACTACCCATTACGTAGTTACAGTTATACGATAAACTTATGATTTTGCAAATTCAACGTTACTTGAATGATTTAAAGTTGTTTGTACAAGGACGCAAGCGACGCGAGACTATTTGAAATGACTGCATAATGCACTCATTCTTGTGTACCGTCTGTGAGACGTTGAGTGTGCATCTTGGGTTTTTGTATATCAATGGACATACCCTGTTAAACCCGCAACTCTTGTGGATATTATGTCTGGTTTATAGTGGTCGGACGGTGGAACAATTTTTTTATGCCATAGGAAAACGGATGAGAAACAACTACTTGTGATAAAGATGTAAACGTTAAGATGGATGTGTGGTGTAATGATGGATAAGATAAAAAATGAGTATATCAGAGTAAGTTTTAAAATAGCACTAGTGATAGAGAAATTAATAGGAGTAATAGGTTAGAGTGGTATGGGCATGTCATGAGGAGAGATGAAAGTCATGTAACTAGAAAAGTGTTGATTATGAAGGTGAACGGTTATAGAAATAGAGGAAGACAGAAAAAGGTATGGATGAATTGTGTGGAAAATGATATGTGTATAAAAGGTGTGAATATTGAGATGACATCTGACAGGGGAGAGTGGAAGAGGAAAACATGTTGTGCCGAGACTACTTAGGTGGGATAAGGGTAAGAAGAAGAAGGACAGCAAAAAAGGCAGACGGTCCATCTGATGGTAAATGGTTGCGGTCGCCTATGGACAATTGCAATACCAAGGATATCACTGTTGCGTTGTCGGCCTTCAAGAGCGAGTTAACGGTCAGTATAGTAATTTCCTTATTAAATTATCTGACTCACCTAGCGGTCAAAATCTCTTTGCCGATGTTAAGTCCGCGCCACTCAGGGTCTACGACCAAGCCGTAAGCCGTCAGGTATTTGTCCACGTCGTATTTTTGGAATACGTCCACGCTTTTTGTAACCAAGTCCACCGCGCCGAACAGCTTCCACCAGACTTTGTCATCGGTCTAAAAAAGTAAAAACTTTTTGGTTTTCAATATAGCAATGGAACATAATTCTCTTGGGGAATTTTTGCCGGGGTTTTGGTCTGTCATGTAGTGGATTTTATATTTTATTCATAATCTTGTGTTACTTGACTCTTGACTATTGTGTAAAATTGGTGGTGTTTTATGTAATATAGTTTGTTTATTGTGTATAAGTGAAGTGAATGGAAAATAATACCACGGACAATGAATTCTGAGATGTCACAAAAACTCCATGGAAAGTTATAACAATATGGCCACCATCTGGTTAATTCATTGAAATTGTATCAAGAAACTTGTAATATCGATACTCACTTGACAATAGTTAAGTATTGCGTAGTGAAACACAAGCGGTAGTTCACAAACTGTTTTATTTTATCATACCTAACACCTCCTTACATAAATTATGGATTAAGTTTTCTATGTGGAAGTGCACGTAGCCTATGTCTGTAATCAATAGGAGAATTTTTGTCGACATCTTGGGGTGGTGGTAGGGCAGCAGCCTTGGGAGACTGGACATCAACATTATCCTGGACAGTAGTCTCGTTACTCTCTTGATTAGATGTACAGGATAGAGAAAATCTATTGTTAGTTACCTGCTTAGGTTGTATTATTTGGTCAATATGCCTTTTTACAGTACTATCTTGTAATTTGACGGAATATGAAGATGTCCTTTCTTGGCCACTAACCTGCCCTTCTGTCCATTTATCTTTACTTTTTGTGTAATCTCTAACATACACCTTATCACCTATATTTACTGAACGTTCTGTGCCACCAGCGCGCTCGATTTGTTTACACTGTTTGTCATACACACGCCCCTCAGTATCTGGTCGTAGAACATCTAAACGACCGCGCAGCCGCCGACCTATCATAGCGACTGCTGGGGCTATTCCCGTGGTTGCATGCTCACAATTTCTATACTGAAACAGCATTTTGTTTAAGACTTCATCCACATTAACCCCTTCATAACAAGCCTTTTTAATACAATTTTTAACTGTTTTTACAGCATTTTCGGCTGCTCCATTTCCCTTAGGTCTGTACGGACTAGTTAATGAGTGGAGTATACAATTTTTAACAAAATATTCTTTTAATTCTTGAGATGTGAATGGAGGACCATTGTCCGTCACTATTTGTCGCGGTAAGCCAAACCGTGCGAAAAGTTCTCTGAATTTGCTTATAACAATCTTTGCAGTGGTACTATGCAAAGAAAAAACTTCTATCCATTTAGTATGTGCATCAACTTCAAACTTTAATGGAATACCATTAATAAAAATAGTTACTACATACGGTTCGTCCATGGTTCCGTTGACGCGCATGTTGTAAAACTCACAATCACTATTATCTGAATCAGATTCCATATAAAATTGGTTTCTTTTAGAAACCTGCCTTATCACCGTTCGGTCTTTCGCGACTTTACCGCGACACATGACCCTCAGGTGACCTTTTACACCGCACTGATCACAATTATAATGCCTAAATCGACACTTATCTGAAGCATGTTCTCGACCGCACCGCCAGCAGTGCTGCAGCCGCGTGTCTCTCATTCGATAATTAGTTGTCTCCTTCGTGCCGATCCTATGTACTGCCGGTGATGGACCGGCGGCGGCGCCATCCGCCGCAACTGCCCCTGCGCCCGGCGCCATGCCACCCGAGCGGCTCGCCTCTGCGTGTCGCTCAGCAGCCTCCAACGCCAGCGCCAAATCAACCGCCCGCTTGTAGTCCACATCCTTCTCCGCGAATAACCGACTACGCATATCGTTACTCGCCAAACCAGACACAAACTGATCCCTCAAATTTTCTTCTAGTTTGTCTCCGAAATTACAGGTGCTGGCTAAATGTTTTAAGTGGTGTAAGTACGTGCTCAAATCCTCATTTGACATTTGACGGCGTAACCGAAAAATATGTCTTTCGGCGATGTCAGATCGTCTAGGTTCTAAATGTTCTTGTAAAATGTTAACCAATTCAGCAAATGTTTTGTCCTCTGGGCTAATCGGAGCACATAAATCACACATAAGATCGTATGTTTGCGCGCCGACCACTGTAATTAACGTCGCTGTGTGTAACGATTCTTTGATTTCGTTCAGCGCGATAAATTGTTTGACACGGCTCACGTAGGTTGACCATTTTCGCGAAGATAAGTCGAAACACTCTATTTTACCGTAAGGCATGTCGTAACACTAATAAATACTTGTAAAAACAATTTAAATTCAATAATACTCGTCGCCAGTTAAGTATTGCGTAGTGAAACACAAGCGGTAGTTCACAAACTGTTTTATTTTATCATACCTAACAACAATGACAGTAATAGTCTACTAGAAGACTGGTTCCCAAAAATGGAATGGAAGAAGAACTTGTAATACTATTAACTACTCGACAATGGCAGTAATAATCTAAAAGATTGGTTGCCAAAAATAAAGTTAAAATTCTCTTGGAATAAGTGATTCGTAAGTTGCGTGGAATTTTTTTGCTAACGTGTGTGAAACGAAATTGTGTAAGGAAAAAAATATAGCTATTAATTAAAGAATGAGATAGTATATTCTTAACTAGCTGTACCCGCAGCTCCGCACGCGTTTTTTTTAAATTATATTATAAAATTGTCAGAATATGAACAATTATAGAAATGCTCTTTAAAAGCAATTGTAAGTACGACATGGACGCCACTTACAGTAACATGTAACGTGTACACAAGATATATAAATACTAACAGCGTGCCAAATGAGGTTTGTCATCAGCAACATATTTAGAACCTTAACCCACAATATAACTACCTCAGTGCTCACTTACACTGTATAAGGAAGTAATGAAACAATAACTTAAAATATTATTATAAAGAATTACATTACATTTAATATACATTGCCATTATAATTAAGATTCTGTAACTAAAAAAAAAAAAAACGCTTGTCTGTTCTGCAAGAAATTGAATTATGGAACTCTTTACGTAATACGTTTATAATCTAACATCCTATTAGGAAGACCTCTATATCATTAAAGTTATTAATAATTATAATGTCGAATTGTAAACAATAAGCTGATAATTATTTCTCTTATTAAAAATAAAGAATGACTTGAAATCTTAATAAATGTATACAGGCAAAGTCGCGGGTAACAGCTAATCTAAAATAGAATAACCTCAATTACTTTTTATAAGGTTCGCTATCTACCAGTGAATGCCCTGTGAAAATCGGTTTAACCGTTTTGGCGATAGCACAGCGGGTGAAGCCATGGTTAACAGCTAGTCTAAATTAAAATAAATTAAATTACTTTTCATAAGGTCCGCTATCTGCCAGTGAAAATCCCTTGAAAATCGGTCTAACCGTTTTGGAGAAAGCACTGTAGGCGAAGCCACGGTTAACAGCTAGTATAAACTAAAATTGCCTTAATTACTTTTTGTAAAGTCAGCTATCTGTCAATCTGTCAGTGAAAGTCTCGTGAAAACCGGTTTAACCGTTTGGAGATAGCACTGCGTGCGAAGCCACGGTTAACTGCTAGTATAAACTAAAATAGCTTTAATTACTTTTTATAAGGTTAACTATCTGCCAGTGAAAGTTTCGTTAAGATCGGTCAAACCGTTTTGGAAATAGTACTGCGGGTGAAGCCACAGTTAACAGCTAATCTAAATTGAATTTATGATGTCCGCTATCAGTTGGTGAAAGTTCAATTAAAATCGGTTCAACCGTTTTGGAGATAGCATTGCACACGAAGCCGCGGTTAATAGCTAGTCTAATTTAGAGTAGTCTAAGTAACCCGCTGTAATTTCAGCTATTTGCCAGTGAAATGCCTGTCAAAATCGGTTCAGTCGTTTCAGAGATTAGCCGGAACAAACAGACAGACAGACCGACAAAAATTTTAAAAATTGCATTTTTGTTATCAGTTCCGTGTATACTTTCACACCCAATCAGTAAAAAAGTGTTATTTTAATATTACATACAGACACTTCATTTTTATTATATGTATAGATTTAAATTAGTAAGAGTACGGGAGTTATGTAAAATTCATTGGTACACACTGGGGTTCGGACCTGCGAACATCGGGTTAATATTCCACCGGTCAAACCACTAGAGTACCATTTTTTTTTGATCAAAGAGTTCATAGATATGATTAAAAATGCGTTTACTGTGTTGTTAATAAAATTGCCAGTGTACATTTTGTATAGTACGGAATTTGATATAAGAATCTCTCACCTGAAACGGCTCTTCTTTATCGTCCTTACAAGCAACAGTCAGGACGTTCACACCAATGATCGTTGGTTTTTCATTGTCACAGTCTTTGACACAGACTAATGATAATTTATCCTTCATGGTATTGCTCCATAACTTTTGGAGTTCAGCCAGCGCTGTCGGATGACTCTGGATGCCTGTGACAAACTTTACAATATGCAACTGCCATATATATATATATATATTGGAAAATACTATATGGGAATATGTTTTGGCATGTAATATTCTATAATCGTCACTGTCAATGTCAATAGCTTTAGGGGTTGTTTGGATGTTATGTAAGCACCATTATTGGGAATTATCAAAGGAGAGTTTTGGTATGGATGACGAGAGTTGAATGACGATTACGCACGGAAGAAAGAGACAATATCAACTTATATCTTTGTTCCGTGGCGATTACGTTAGCATTTTTATTTACTTTCATATTTTCTTTGAAATCCAAGAAACTTCTGAGAGATATTTTAAAAGCATAAACGGGATGGGAGGTAAGTTCTTTGCTTACTCTTTCTGATAAGGGCGAGGGGTCAAAAAATATTTTTACTTAATACTTGAACAACCTCTAGCTTACGAATGAAGTCATTAATTTTTAGGTTATGCATAAAAAAGAGCGAATCGAGAAAGCTCTCCCAAATATTTATTCCCATATAATCCTGGCTGAAAGTCGATAGATTTCCTATTTAAAAAACTTAGGATTTTCTTCACATTTTACGTAACTTTTTCTCTCCACCAATTAAAAAAAGAATATTTAGATTTGTTTTATAGGGAATTTGATACTGTAAAAAAATTAACAAACTTTAGATTACATCGAGCAATATGAATAATTACAAAGCCAATTGAGCTACATACAACGAGCACCAAACTTTTTGACCGCTCTGAATATAACAGCACAGAACACAAATGTAAGTATAAAACATATTTTATTATATGTATAACGAGTCAACTTAAGAATAAATAAAAGCGGTACTTGTGTATTAAATGCACCGCGCTCGCCGACCCCTACCGCGTTATTTTTTTCGCAAGTCTAACCTTTTTTTTTAAAGTCTAACCTAACCTAACCAAACCGAGAAGAAAACGTTTTGTTTTAACTTAAAAATCATCAAGTTGATAATATACAAAATTACCAATGATTGTTCGGAAATTACACATAACCTCAAAACTTAGATCATAAATATATAACTATGACATTCCGCGGAGAGGGAAAATCTCCCCTTTCCCCCGCTGCTCCCATCCCCTTCAATCTTTATATCAAGATGCGAATTTCAAATGCAGCCCTTTAAAACACTTTTAGATTCCAAAAGATTTTATTTAAAAACAAAGTATTCAATAAAATTTAGGTGGAAAATGGGTTTATATAGAGTTTAAATAAAATTTCCTTTGTTTTCTCGACTGCTTGCTCTTATTTTTGTTTGGTTAAGTTAGGTTAGACTTGCGAAAAAATTAACGCGGTAGCGGTCGGCAAGTGCGGTGCATTTAATACACAAGTACCATAAAAGCTAATATTAAATTCCTATAATAATATTCTTACTTTGTTTTGTATTAAATTATTGAGTATATTACACGTAAACACGAACTTGCGGCCATGTACAGAGCTCTCTCAGATTTTCCAATATATGTAAGTCAGATTCATAATCATCTCCAACTCACCAATATACTTGCAAGGCGGCTCGTCTCTGGTGAAATATTTGGTCATCAAAGTCAAAGCTTGCTCGTATATGTCTTCAGTGAGATCCTGAATGCGGAGGAGCGTGGTCACGCCGTCACGTCGGACGGTGAACCGTCGCCACACAGTTGGATACGCCAAGGACATTGGACGAGTGTACACCATCTGTGTTATATAAGAAACAGGGTAAAAACAGATGAAGAATTTTGAAAGGCTTAATCGGTCGGCTAAGTAGAGATGCCATCTTTTATTATCGTCGATTGATTGATTGTATTATTGATTATTGACAATTTGCGAGGTTCAATTTGCGGCTGTAACAACTAGTTTCTTAATTGTCACGCTGAAGCTATTACTGGTTTCAGCATGAATGGGTCGGCTCGCCCGCGGGACTACCACCCTCTTACAAAACACCGACGTGAAGTAACAGTGCTTACATTGTTCCGTTTCGTTCGGTCAATGAGAGTGCCAGAGGACCACCTCCCATCCCTCTTCCCCTTCCTCCTTCCCTCCCTCCCCCTCCCCCAAATACTTGTTGGCAACGCACTTGCGACTACTCTGCGGTGTTGCTAGTGTCTATGGACGGCGGTGATCACTTACCATCAGGTGACCCCCCTGTTCATTTGCCTGATATAATATAAAAAAAATCATTTAAGTCGAACTTTTATGATGTTTTGATTTTAAAAAACAAACAAGAAAAAAAACATACACAAGGCTTATTCCTTTGCAGTAAAGAGATACAAAATAATAGGTCTTTACCTATGAAATTGCCGTTCTGCAGTACTGGCCATTTCAAATCAAAATAATTTTTGTTTGGCTAAGAATTCTAATTTCAAATTAATTTTATTTTAAAAACATGGAATTCTTTTTCCAATAGTCATTTGTTTATTGATTAGTGTTACATTTTCATCGCATTTCAATCTTTTTTGTCATCATGGATACGTTAAAAATTCGAGTAATTATGGAATATGAGTACCGTCGTGGCAGCAACGCGGCACAAGCGGCACGCAACATCAACGACGTTTACGGAGCTAACACTACAAACCAACGCACCACCTGTTATTGGTTTGCTCGCTTCCGTTCTGGGAATTTCGACCTGAAAAATGAACCTCGCGGTCGTCCGAAGACTTTGGTCGACAATGACGAATTAAAGGCGATTGTGGAAGCTGATGATACACAATCTACGGCTGAATTAGCAGCAGCTTTCGACGTTAGCGTCAAAACAATATTGGTCCATTTGCGTCAAATTGGCAAGGTAAAAAAGTTTGACAAATGGGTGCCCCACGAACTCAATGATCGCCAGCGCGAAGTACGCGTCGAGACGTGCCTTGCACTGCTCAACAGACACACAAATGAAGGAATTTTGAACCGCATTGTTACCTGCGATGAAAAATGGATTCTGTTTGATAACCACAAGCGCTCAGCAAGTTGGTTGGATCCTGGTTCAGCCACTAAACAATGCCCTAAACGAAAACTTACCCCTAGAAAAGTGATGGTCACTGTTTGGTGGTCTAGCGCCGGTGTGATTCATCACAGCTTCTTACCAAACGGGGTGAGCATTACTGCAGATGTGTACTGTGAAGAACGGAACACAATGATGGAGAAGCTGGCACATCTCCAACCAGCATTGGTCAATCGCTCGTCTCCGCTGCTCCTGCACGACAACGCGCAACCTCATACTGCACAGCAGACGGTCTCCAAGTTGCAAGAACTGGGGTTGGAAGTTCTCCGTCATCCGTCCTACTCACCAGACCTTGCGCCTACAGACTACTACTTTTTCCAGAATTTGGATAACTCCTTGGCGGGAAAAAAATTCAATACCCGAGAGGCAGTACAAAATGCCTTTGAAGAATTTGTTGCCTCCCGTCTAGCTGATTTCTTTAAGAAGGGCATCAATAAACTGCCATTGCGTTGGCAAAGATGCATTGATTGCATGGGTGATTACTTCGATTAATACAAATAAAAAATACATGAAAAAAACTCGTTTAATTTTTTTCATACAATCGGCAATTTCATAGGTAAAGACCTAATACAACAATATATTACCATAAAATAAAATCGATTTCAAAAATATCTTCTCTAAAGAAATGCACCAGATCGTCTTTGACCATAGTTAGGTACTTACGTTGTAGATAAACCTACCAAATTCTCAATCTCTATACATTTCCATTTTGAGATGTTCCCTAATGTATCTTCGAAATATAAGGGTCCGATGTTAATGAAAATTAAAATGGGACCTCCTTGAAAATCACTATTCCAATATGAAAGAATTTTCCAAATCGCTTTATAAATGACTCAGTTCTGAGGAAGCAAACATAAAAATAAACATATCGTGTATCAGTGTGTACACACGGAGGAAGTGAAACTTCTTTGGCTTATATATATTAAATGATATATATGATCATACTCATAAATTATATACTATACGTAGGCACATAGTATAAAAAATTCTAACCTTTACGTTTACTAATTTTCGTACACTACTACACGCAGACAGACACTTGTACATACACACAAACACATACTAACCTAACGTTCAACGCGTAACGCGTAACGAAATTTTTTCCCAACCGTGCAATAAAAACTTTCACTACAAAAATAATTTTCCAAATCTGTCTATAAATGACGGAGTTGTGAGTGTAACGAATATTAAAAAAAAACACCGAATTAAGAACCCCGTCCTTTTTAAAGCCGTTTAAAAAAAAGTTCAAAACAGGGAAGAGAAACTTACCCTATTTATCTTGGTACGTGCTTGGATAGGTGAAGTGTTGGTCCGGACTTCTCGGAGGGGTGGCGGCGAATGAGCTCCTCTGAGGGTTGATAAGGACGTTCTCACACTAAGCCTTTAGCACAACGAGCGATCAATGGCACGATGCTATGAAATCGTTTATTAAATAACTAGCTGATATCCGCTGCTCATGTTTTATGTACAGAAGAGAAATAATTGAAAAAATTGTAAGCAAACATAGCCTTTTGCTTTGTAATCAAATCTATACATATAATAAGAATGTAAATCTAACATGTCCGTACTTTTTAGTTTTTTGTGAAATCAATTGTTGCAGGTATCTTGGAATCTATACTAATCTATAGCTGCTAATATTATAAAGAGGTAAAGTTTGTGAATTTGTGAGCTTGTGACGTTGTACGGGGTAATCTCAGGAACTATTGGTCCGATTTGAAAAATTCTTTCAGTGTTATATAGCTCATTTATCGAGAAAGGTTATAGGCTATATATCATCACGCTAAGACCAATAGGAGCGGAGCACTAATGAAGAATGTTACAAAATCGGGTTTTTTTCCCCACTTGACAGCCTCGGCTGTATGTTAGCGTTAGCCTAAAGTAACTATTCCACGCGGACGAAGTCGTGGGCAGATGCTAGTAAGTAATAAAATTTCAATATTTTTTAGAAATGTCTGTCTGTCTGTTTGAACACGCATCACTGCTAAAGTACTACGTTTACGACAGGAAGAAGAATTTAGAAGAATTTAGTCTTGGTTTCATTAAAATCGGTTCACTATATCAAAAGTTATTGTACTTTTAATGACGACGCGACTTAAATACGAGGGAAAAGTAGATACGTAAATGGGCTTAATACATTCAGATGATTTTATTAGTCACTGTTTTTTTTACATTAGCTTCCACGCGGACGGAGCTAGTCAAAAATACTTTATTCAATTTAGGCCCCGAGAAGGCACTTATGAACGTCAAGACTACCACCGGTTCGGAAAACAACCCAGCCATCGATAAGAACCGCCAACAAACTCAAGCTGACTTTACATGATATATAGATGTTCGTTTTTAGTGAATGCACAGGGGCCGTCATTTCCAGACGTCACCATCGTTCACATGTTGATCCACCCTATAATAGCCTTTAGATATTAAAACCCGGTTGACATGATGCTTGAAATCGCTATCCGGCAAATCGGTAACGTGCTTTGGGACTTTGTTATAAAACCTAACACTACTACCTAATTAAACTGTTTTTGTGTCTTAGTGAACCTGAAAAATGGTATGACTAATTTGTTGTTGTTTCTAGTATTTGAATTATGTTGGTGTTTTACTAAATCCAGCTTATCTAAGTTTCACAAACTTACTTACATTCCATTCACACATGGAAATACATTCCATTTGTCAATTAAAACTTAAAGGTACCTATTATATAAAAAATTACGCATCATCTCTTCTTGCCCTTATCCCATCAAAGTAGTTTCGGCACAACTTGTTTTCCTTTTCCACTCTCCCCTGTCAGATGCCAGCCCAATATACTCATATCATTTTTCATACAATCCGCCCATACCTTTTTCGGTCTTCCTCTACTACTATATTCGTTTTTTTTGTGTCATAGCAGGCTAACGACCAGACGGACGCGGGGGCGTCCGTTGCCGCGAAAGGAAGGCCCGAGACGTAAAAGCACGGTCTCAGCCGCCGCTTCAACACAGAAGCATGGGGAGAGATATCTCTCTTCCCGAGAGGAGGGTCCCCGTTTTACCATCTTGCGGGTGACCCAAGCGCGTGGCCAGGGTTGTGGCGTATGCTAGCCGTGAAACCGCTCCCTGGTCCACATTCGCGCTGAGCGGCAGAGGGGTTTTTAGTGGGTAGGAGTCCCACATAACCCTCGCACTGTCCGCCGGCAGTGCGAGGCGTATCCCATGTAGGATTTTCCCCTCTTAAAAAAAGGCAAACGACCAGGTGGGTAACCTAATGTTAAGTGATCACCACCGTCCATAGACACTAACAACAGCAGGGGAGTCGAACGTGCGTTGCCAGCCTGTTTTTAGGGGAAAGGAAGGGAGGGGGGAGAGGAGAGTGTAGGTGGGCCTCCGGCGCTCTCACTGACCTAACGAAACGCAACAATGCAAGCACTGTTACATCACGTCGGTTTTCTATGAGAGGGTGGTAGTACCCCGGACGAGCCGAACCATTCGTGCTGAACCCAATAATAGCTTCAGCGTCGCTCTACCACCTACAAAACTCGTACACTTCCATACTCAAAACTATTCTAGTTACATGACTTTCACCTCACCTCATGACACGCCCGTATCATGGTCTGTTACTGGTGTTATTTTCAAATTTCCTTCGACTTACTCATTTTTAATCTTATCCATTCTAATTACACCACACATCCATCTTAACATTCGCATCTCTGCTACATATAATCTTGGCATATAAAATAAACGTGTATAATATATTACACAATAGTCGTTAAACAAAAGAAACAATTAACTTTAGAATGGAGAGCTAATAACGATTTTCTGGCACTGTTACATATTTTGCAAGAAGGTGCTGTCTCGTCTATACTACTATTATAAAGAGGTAAAGTTTGTAAGGTTGTAGGGGGTAATCTCAGGAACTAGTGGTCCGATTTGAATAATTCTTTTAGTATTATATAGCTCATTTATCGAGGAATGCTATAGGCTATATATCATCACGCTAAGACCAACAGGAGCGGAGCACCAAACAAGAATGTTTCAAAATCGTTTTTTTTTTCCTCTTGAGAGCTTTCGCTGCGTGTTAGCGTTAGCCCACAGTGACTATTACACGCGGATTAAGCGCGGGCGAAGAAGTATGACAGTCTGTAATATTTCAGATATGTAGATATCGATATATGAAGTCTCGTTGTGCCTCCGACCTAAAATCCGTCGCCATAAGCTAATCTGCGGCTCGTGAACGGTATTTAATTCTGCTGGCGACATCAGCCGCCGTGACGTCATGGTGACGTAGCAACATTACCCTATAACTGACGATGCCTATTAAATGCAGAGTCTTCGTCAACCCTTTTGACCGCTCCGAGTAAAGCCTTTAGTTGCGTATAATATGGACAATAGTATAATACAAGAAGTAAGTCGAGACAGTCATAAGGACTAACGATAGAAGAGAAAACTCAAAACAATGGACTGTGTTCTCTTTCGAATTTTTCGATTCGAATAGTGTGAATGACAAAATTGAAATTTCATAATTTGTTTATTGAAATTAATAACATTAGTCTGTTTTTCACATCTTTTGCCACTCAGAGTGATAATTATATACATTTTAATAAAGTCTACTAACATATAATGAGTTGCAAAATATCAACATTACATGTACACAAGTCTACGCGTCTCTAGTCTGACGCAAGCCACGCAAGCAATACGAACAGTCACGCTTACTAGCATGTCATGACGCGAAATCAAAAGTTATCTCAGTTCTAATTCAAAATCAAAAATTTTTACTTCAAAAATCCTCGATGGCTTACATACATAACTGTATCCGGTAGGATATTTTTAAACTCCCAGAGTAGGACAATGTCTGCTCGGACTGCTGGTCTATATCTATACTAATATATAAAACTAAAGAGTTTGTTTGAAAGCGTTAATGATAGGAACTACTGGTCCGAATATAAAAAAAAATCCGTGTTAGATAGCTAATTTATCAAGGAAGGCGCATGACTAAATTTCATCACGCTAAGACCAACAGGAGCTGTTGGCGCGCATTATAAATTTAAGTTTCCGAACGCACAAGCATCCCTTCCGCCCACCTTTCTTCCTTCCAATCACTCATTTACGCCACGATCTTTACCGCGGACGCAACAAAAACGATATCTCGCATATTCATACGCAAGCATTGCTAGAGTCACCGATCACTAATATTGTGAAGTTTGGTGTAAAAAACATAGACGCTAAAAACAATATAGTGCCGATTGTGTAGCGCCGCGAGTGAAGTGCATACAAACCTGCGTCATCAACACCGGTGAGTCCGCAATCCGTAATTTCCGCAACCCCCCTAAACCAGCACCTTTACGCAACAGGAACGGATCACCAATGAAGAATGTTTCATAATAGGGGGGGGGGGGGGGGGTACGTTAACGTACGTATAATTTAAAAATATGTTCACCTTCTATGTAAACGAAGTCGCGAGTTAAAGTTAACGTTAGCCCAAAATAACTTTCCACGCGGATGAAGTCGCGGGCAGAAGTTAGTAAAGTATAAACATAGTTTTAGAATAAATTAGTTTATCTGTTCAACTGCAATGTATTGAGAACTGAGAAGTATACAAAATGATTCTTCCATTCTTACTAGATTCCATGTCCTTCAGGAACGGTACTTTTTTCTACATGAAAGGAGACCCTATGTACTTTCTTATACCGCTGACAATGTGTATACAAAATTTGAGATTAATCAGTTGATCGGAAACAAATTGGTCGGATTGTATCTCGTAGTTACTGCGTGATACGCACAGGATATTGATATAGATCAGGCAGAGTGATGTTATGTCGTCCTAACCTGAAAAAAATAGTGCGTGGGTACTTCCGCGCGGAAATAGTGAAACTTTGTAATGTGGAAATGAAAATAGGAAGGGGTAGAAATTGATTTTTAGTGAAATCATATTGTTTCTTTAAGACAAACTTTATTAACATTGCTTACAATTCACAATTGATCGCATCTTTTAATTATCATTTTCGAGTGCAGAAATATCCAAATCTATAACATTTACAATGGGATTATGATAACTAAATTAAGATACGAAATGTTTGATTATTATTCTCGCTCTGTCTCTTTCTATTCCCCCTCCCCAGGAGCGTTGAACGTTTAACGCAACAGTGCTTTCATACTGCCTCCATGGTAGCGTTAAACGTTTAACGCAACCTTATTGGAAGTCGCATTAGAAGTTTCACTTCAAAAATAAATAAGGATTACATAATTATCAATAGCACTATACTATCCATTTATGTTCTTTTGATAAAATGGAGGCGGTCATAAGAACTGCCGACAGAAGTGAAAACTCAAAACAATAGAATAACAATAATAATATACAGTTTATAATGAATATATGATAGGCTGCACAATCTCAATACAATACAGGTTCCTACGCGTCGAAAGCTGCGCAAGCGCAATTCGATCGATCACGCTTACTAGCATGTCATGACGCGAAATAACAAATTTATCTCCTGCCAAAAATACCGATCAGGCCACCTTAACATTCTTAAATTGGTCGGTTTTTGTAACAAGTGCGAATAATTTTCTTAAATTTCAAATCTTTGTTCTTATAAAGGTGTAAACAAAGAGTTAGGGAAGGTGCGACAGAAATCCGATTAGGGTAAACTGTAATATATCGGGGCGCGTTTCGTAAATATAACGAATTCTCGTAAAACCAATTTTTTAATCTTCATTGTCCTTGAAATTTCTGACACTACGTTTGGTAATCAACTAAAATCAATCAAGTAACAGGCATATTTAATTATACAAAAGGCATATAGTGTTTAGAATATATTTAATTTGACCTATTTGTTGGAGGATTCGTTGGACTTTTTTATGTCAAAAGGAGGCAAACGAACAGGTCGGTCACCTGATGTTAAGTGATCACCACCGTCCATAGACACTAACAACACCAGGGGAGTCGCAAGTGCGTTGCCAGCCTGTGTATGGGGGAGGGGTAGGGAAAGGAGAAAGGGTAAAGGAAAGGGGGAAAGGAGGTGGGCCTCCGGCGCTCTCACTGACCGAACGAAACGCAACAATGCAAGCACTGTTACTTCACGTCGGTGTTCTCTGAGAGGGTGGTACTACCCCGGACGAGCCGACCTATTCATGCTGAAACTAGTAATAGCTACAGCGTGGCTCTACCACCTGTTGAGAATTATAATTAAATTAAACATAAGAAAATTAATATGCGGATATCGTTACTTTGTTTTAGTTCTTTATACCTTTGTTTTCCAGTTAAATATAAGTAAAAAATTATCAAGAGTATCGTGCGTAAATTGAGACATTCCAAATAGTCGACCAAAGATATAGGTTTGACGTTTTGCGGAGAACGTATATCTATCTCTCTAACTCTGTATTGAATTCATATTCACGACGTCCATATGACAAAGAAGTTGATAACTAATAAGTTCACACAAATATTTAAATTTCTGACCCATGATAATTGATTATGTAGATTTTATTCGAAATTTCAATGTAAGGCAATTTAGAAATTTTAATTACGGAGCCTATTACTTTTGAATGACTACAATTATACACGGAAAATGATATCAAAATTATAGAACAATGAAGCTAAATAGTGAAAAGCATGTGAATTAAATAATTAATTAATTTACCACCAAAATGGTTTAATTAAAAAATGGCATATCGAATAGTTCAAAACAAATCCTCTTCACCCTACAGACAGTTGCGTGCATCGTACTTCGTACTTGGCATGCCGCCATATTGGCTGACATCCAAAAACCTGTATTACCCTGACGTTATACTCCAAAACAGTGTACAATTGAATTGAAACCACTTCGCACGTCGATATTGTATTAAATATATTTAAGAAAAAACATCCAAAAATTGAATCCAATTTTTACTTTTGAGGTTAGAATATCAGTCAGTTTCACAACGCGGGAAAATCACAAACGTAGATAATTAAACTTTTTATTTACGTACAGACAAAGGTCGTTGTTTTGTGGATTTCATTGTGAAGCTTGGACTTTCTACCACAAAGGGTAAGTAATTTTTGTTTAAATAAAAAATATATTTACTTAAAGTATTGTATGACTATAGCATTTTATTTGTGTATATTTTTGTATGTTTTACAATTTCAATAGACATGCAATTGAAATATATTTCTCAGAACTGTTCAGCCATAGGTTTTTATTAATTCTCTTTGATTTTCGTGCTTTTAACAACAGTTATAAGGGCCTCATCATAATCTAATTATATAATCATAATATCTTATACATATTCTTTTATAGAATAAAACCATCAAATTACTCGAATTCATTTGATAATCATCCTAATTTATATTTTTAAGTAAATATTTATTTACATAATTTTAGTAGCATATAAAAATAAATTTTATCAAATCCCTATATGTCATATGTCTGTTACGTCTATGAGGCGACACTCAAGAGATCTGTGGTCTCTCGTAAAAAATATTTCAGTTAAAATATACATATATTCAAACAAAGTTGCATTTTTCTTTTGTATTATTAAAAAGAACAGAATAAAGTAGCTTTAGTTATGTTTTTTTAACGAAAATGTTGATTCGTTTTATTATTTGTGGTAAGGGTTTGTGACTAATCTATTCTTCGAAACCACTTTGTAGAAGATAGTTTCGTTTTTAACCATCAAAGCATTTTTTTCCTAACTGGTGTTAAAAGACTCTGTGGTAACTGTAAACAAGTATTGAATCGTAATCGTATTGCGTTGAACTCTGATAAAAACATGTCGACTCTTCAAAGTATACGCGATCGTCAACAATATATTTCGTACGCAGTAAACGTTTCCATTAATCTCTTAATGCTTTCCTTTTACAGATTATATTTAAAGTTATTTAAGGTCACGAACGAGAATAATCTTACTGCGGACGCGATGTTATTTTTACCAGTCATTTTGTTTTGGTGGCCGCCATCTTGCCATGTGGTTTTTGACCTGCCCGCTTCGTTTATTTGAGTCGATTTCATTGTTTGTTGATAAACATTAAATTTATATTTAGATTAGGTTTTCTACCATTATTTATTTCGTATTTGTATGTAGACAGTTCGATTTTAGTTTTCGCGGAGGTGTGAAAACATGTTTACACCTCGATGTACATTATTTACTGATGTTTTTGTAATTTATTTGAAAGAAGCAGAATACGGCCTTTTTTATCTCCTTTTCGGTTTTCGTTTTTGGTAATGTCTGTCTGTCTCTTTGTTTGTTTTTTAAGACCTTAAGTTCATAAGATTTTTCGTTTTTTTATGAGTTTACGTGTACAAAATGTGAAAATCTTTAAAAAATAACTCATGAACAGCTAAAATTGGACTTGGCTCACTTTGAAATATAACGACACTAATTTTAGGTTACAGTTTTCTACATATGTACATTCATATTAATTTATCGCATTGAATATTGATTTGTGTAATTATTTAATTTTCTATTATTTATTCTTTAAAAAACAACTATATCTCAGTTTAATAATGTAATGAAGTCACTATAAAGGTACTAATGTATGAAACGTCAATCAATCAATGCGACGGGAGGACTGTGTCTGTGGTGAATCGTAATTATTCAATATATTATGTCAAATGTCAATAAAGTGACGTTGTGTAGCATCAATCAAACTTCCGTCGTTTTACAACTCGGCCAGCTGTTTTTCATGTTGGCAATGTAGACAGCTTGGCGACAAGAGTTGTCACATCGCAGTGCTTCCCGACCTTTTTTGTTCTCGTACCTTCTTAATAACCTTTTTCATTTATGAGTACCCGTTCCATAAAAATTCCATTTCTATTCCTAAAATATGTATCGTTTTTTTTAAGGTGTTTTTTAATTTATTTTATTTTTAAGGTCTATCTACTGTTAGTCTTAACTTTGAAATATACTTAGCACTGTCTCTAGAAACTTGTGATCTATAGAAAAATGTAGAGGTCCTTTTATGTACATTAGCAACATTTTTTTTTAATAATTTTATTATTTATTTATCTGATATATTACAATACTGATTATAAGTATAAGTAAACTGTTTTAATTTCTCAAGTATTAACTCCGAGGGTATGCGTACCACAGTTTGGGTATCGCTGTAGTTTCTAATTATTTATTAGGATTTTCTAGCGGCTTTTCTTATATTTAAGAAGCAATTTTTAATTTTAATACATACATAAAATTCATTAGTCCTACATTTGTTCGGGTCAGTCTCTGAAAGGGTTGAATTTTGTAGGCGGTAGAGCCACCCTGAAGCTATTACGGGTTTGAGCATGAATGGGTCGGCTGCCCCGGGTTGTACCATCCTCTCACAGGAAACTGACTTGAAGTAACAGTGCTTGCATTTTTGCGTTTCGTTCGGTCAGTGAGAGCGCCGGATACCCACCTCCCCTCCCCTGCCCCCTCCCACACTCCCCCTCACCCAGACACAGGCTGGCAACGGACTTGAGAGTCCCCTGGTGTTGCAAGTGTCTATGGATAGTGGTGATCACTTAACATCAAGTTAAGTGTTCACTATGTAGGATTTTGAATAAAGGCTAAACAGTAACGATGAAATTTGATAAAAGTTACGTAATAGACTAAACGGCTATCATAATTAATCCGGATTGTGCAACAAATTTTTTATGTCCTTTCTAAATATAGTCCTTAAATAAGTCGTTATTTAAACGTTAAATAAAAGGAAATTTAATAATTACACAGACCAATAATCAATCATCATCATCGCCCTGTAAGAGACTGCTGGGCCGTAGGCCTCTTCCCGGAGGAAAGTATAGACATTATCGCCGCACCAGCACATGTCGTATTGGCGTTTTCAAGCTCTGAGAAATTCACAGTTCTATGCTTCCCCCATACAGTAGTACTCCAAGAACATTTCTCAGGTCGCATTTCAACATTTCATCGCAATGATATTCCATAGCTCAAACCACTAGACCACCACGACTTATAATAGCAACATCAGCTATTATCAATTATTATCATATACTAAACTATTAGTGTAAATAAAAATAATTCTTTAACAATAATTACATAAATTGATCTTCTAATCTCATGTCGACTTAACTATTGTTTCAGTTAGAATTAGCGAGCTTAGAATCTGATACTTCTAGAGTTTATTTAATCACATAGTACAGCTTAGGTTCGATCCCCTGCAGACGTCGAGCATTTTGCTAGTGCGATACAGTGACACTGAAAATTTCCAATAACTAGCCCATAGGTTCTTGGCGACTGATTTACAAAATGAGGGTGGTAGTTAGCCAGGCGGACTTGGAAGAAAACCTACCACCATTCTATATTTTTATTACAATTTTTTCCTTAACAAAAGCTCTGACTAACGCAAGGATTTGAACTTACATCCATCGTCACGGTGTCACACACGCTATTAATTTCAGCCATTGTCTTTTCTATTCAGACAAATAGAACACGTTAAACATTGTACAAACACGCAGAAAAATAATAACCAAACCGACGTAATTCATCTTGGACGGTATCCAAAACAAAGTTGAATCGCCATTTTTATAAGGTCTCTCAGTTATTACACATTACCGTTTTATTATGAAAAGTAAAAAGGGTCAAGTTTATCTAGCCACGTCTCGTGGGGTAATGACATTGAATCCATTAAAAGGAACCCCGAATAATAGATAGAGCCACGTGTTTTACGTCTATAAAATCTGTTATCTTGTTCTCATTGACGTCAAAGTTTTCATTCATTTTATAGATCACTGGTATATAATATGATGACAGTTGCATTTATACAAATACTAGCAATCGACCGCTACTTCACCCGGCAGTAACAGTTTACAATGAATTGAATATTAGAAAAATAATAGTTGGGTCATAAAGTATCGGTTGATGAATTCATGAAAGCCCTAATTATTCTCATAGAGTTCTTCTTTCATTATGCATTCATTAAAATAATGTTCTCGTAACGGGTCAACAGCGAAGAAACTGAATAAAGACCTTTTGTTGTTAATGCGTATATTACTTGAACTATGTTGTTATTGGACTACATATTTTGCAAGTACAAAATTATAGTGTATGTATAGTTTATGTGCAAGCCAAAGTATAAAGTACTAGCTTTATCCCGCTGCTTCGTTCGGGTTTATGTAGATATAACTTATACCTTGGAAGGAGTAGTTTTTTCTGTATTCTTGACAGTGTATGCAAAATTTCATAATGTTTTATTTTTCTTCGTACTGTTTAACGCTATTAGCTTGACGGACTTTCACAGCTTCACCGGACTAATGGGGCGAATGCTTAAGGCCTTCAGCCGACTGGCTAGAAGCGCATGGGTGCCAAAATGGCCGACCCTCGGCTTGGGTTGTTGCCTTATAGTAACAGACAAATCTTACTAAGCCAAACCAGCTAAGCTTATCATATACTCATCGAGTCCCTATAAACCATACTGGTTTGAGCTCCACACAAACGAAGGTAGATCGTATGAAGCACGGATCAACATACAGTTTGGCAGCATTAGTTTTTAAAATTGTTGAATTGATTACAAAACTTGAAAGTTTTGAATTATAACAAATTATGTAATGTAAAATTACAATTTTTATGTAAGATAAATTATGTATTAATTTCTACATACTTTTTTTACTAAATCATGAAATTTACAATGTATTCTTTTATGTAGTATAGAAAAAAAAAATTAAAAACATAGCATCCACCATTCTGAGATATAAATTTTAATTCGGAAGCCGAGGAGTTAAGAATTTCATGATTATTGATTACATAGTTAAGGCGTGAAAGGAAACAAACAAACTCACAATCTCATTTATAATATTAGTTAGGGTAATCTCCATTATTCTCTATTTTTGCCTTACGTGTATAGAGACAGTAATTGCGTCTCTTTGTTTGTTTAGGACTGACATGTAATTGAAATTAGTCATCTTGAAGATATTTCACAATTTTCGCTACCGTTTCGCAATATATAATTGAAGGGTCATCGTGAAAGATGTAAATTTGGCAAACCTCTAACCAGCTTAAGCCAATGATATTATAACTAAAGATACGTTACCTACATGACATTTAGACAAATCAAATGGCACGATAATGCACATATACGTAAAGTAATATTATAGCGCCACACTGTCTTACATAAAATGTGGAAGTAAGATGGCATATTCTCAATGTCGGCGGTGAAAAAGAAATAACTATATGTTACTTCGATACGGGCGGATTGACGGGGCAGCCATCAACAATAAGCTATCTAACCAAGTTGTAACAAGGCGCTGTCGAAGCGCTTATGAAGTATCTATATAGTTCTTCTTCTTTTTCTTGTTTTGGCTCCGCAGAAGCATTTGCCAGTGTCAATGCTTAATTTCAATGGAGATTACAACATATTTTACACAATAAGTGTCGTGTGAATTATTTCAGTGTTCCAACAAGATGGTGGCTCTCTTGTTAGAACTTTTCCGGGAGTTTTTGTGGCACCTCAGAATTCATGCGCCGTGGTATTATTTTCCATTCAATTCACTTATGCACAATAAACAAACTATATTACATAAAACACCACCAATTTTACACAATATAGAGTCAAGTAACACAAGATTATGAATAAAATCTACTACACGACAGACTAAACTCCCGCCAAAAACTCATCTATATAGTTATAATATCATTGTAAATTATATTCAATTGAAATATGTCAAATATGTCAAAATAATATTGAAATGTAGTATCAAAAGTTCCAATAAGAACAGAAACCCTTTCTTTCTTTAAGGAAAACAATTTCATTAATATATTATGGACACACTTATATGTATATATATAAATTTTTATGATATAGGAACACTCTCGAGCGTCCCCAGAAAACCCCCCCAAATTATTATCACAGTATGTTCAGTAATTTCGGCATGCATAGTGGACAAAGATTGATTTTTATATATAAAGACTAATTGAATGTAAAAATAAACGATATATTTCATAAATTAACTATATTTATTTATGTATAAATAACACTAACGATTTGAATAAAAACTATATATAATGTATCACATTGTCATATAAATAAATGTATTATTGTGACCATAGACCAAACTAGAGTGTAGTGTATAGGTACAGAAGTGTCAGTGCCGATGGCGCGAACTTTTAAAAACATTAAAAAACTTAGCATCAGCCCCTTTGGATCGAATGTAATCCTTGGAACATAGAGAGGTTAAGCATAAATTTGAATTATTTTAGGGGAAATCAAATGAAGACACTGTTTGGTTGTGGTCACTGACCTTTGTTGCATACGTTCTAGTTTGTCGATTTCAAGGTCTAAATATCTCATTGTAATGTAATTAATATATGCGTTATTTGAGATTCCAAAACAAAAACAATTTAGTTTGCAGTTTTCGACAATAAATTTTCAACGATTTCCAACAACACAAAATAAACAAAACTTGGTAATATAAACACTTTGTTGTGAAACATCTTCGTGGAAATTCCCTGACGTATTGAAATCAGATCGACGCGCAATTTACGCGCCCGTAGCGGTCACCACGCGCTTGGACGCCCGCCATTTTTGTTTTTACCTTTTTTAAATGACCGACTTCTGATCAAGGCGAATGTACGAATGATGGAATATTTGGCGAGAATCTGCAACAAATGATTATGGTTGCGTTTGATATTGGCGAAGTTTTGTTCGATTTTTTTTAATAAATAATAATCAAGATAATTAGATTATATTAAAGAAACTTTTTGAAATGAAAACTCTTTTTTATGGGTTCGTGTCATCGGATGGCCTCAACATGCTCGTGACGTATTGCGCTTGCACCGGACTAACGACGTGTAGTATAACGGCCTGTGCACATCATTACATACATAGTATAAAACAAAGTCCCCTACCGCGTCTGTCTGTCTGTACGCGATAAACTCAAAAACTACCGAACGGATTTTCATGCGGTTTTCACTGGTGGATAGAGAAATTGATGAGGAACGTTTTAGTATATAGTTTGTCAAGGATTTTCTCATATTCAGGGCGGGACAACGTCTGCCGGTCCTGCTAGTATAATATATATTGATATTTTGTATTGATCTTGTGAATACCATCATATGTTTGATAAATTAATAAACTATATAAAAATGTATATTAATTGTTACTCGGAGTGCCAGGAGATGTGAAAATCAGATTAATGTTTATAATCTTATTTTATCATTACATAGTATAAAACAAAATCCGCTACCACGTCTATCTGTCTGTCTGTTCGCGATAAACTCAAAAACTACTGAACGGATCTTTATGCGGTTTTCACCATTGGATAAAGTGATTCACGAGGAACGTTTTGGTATATAATTTGTCCAGGATTTTTTTATAATCAGGGCGAGACAACGTCTGCCGGGCCCGCTAGTAAATTATAAAAATTAATTATTTCAGATTTAAAAAATTTATTAATTTACCGTATTCAGCGCCTTACCATAGTTATTCTTGCAAATATTTTATGTGAATTCTACTAATATTAACTCCATCTAATTAAACTAAATTTAGTTATAATTACTCTCATATTTTGGACAAGTATACTTGGCGAAGCATGGCGCATCTGTGACTTTTATAGTCTGTATTATTACCACGTATGATAAAATTTATTATCTGTGAAGTGTAAATCGTTGCGTTAAAATATCTTCACGTTTTTCCATGATTGTATGTATAATCTGTGTTAATTATATACCTATAAATAATTAAATAAGCAATTATACTTAGCCATCATACTGACATTACAATTCTAATGTAATAATTTCAGCCTTGCACTTGACATATTCTGTGGTAAGCTATTTTTAATGCGTTATCTAGATCATACCAAGGCACAATGGGCATAATGCCACTTCGGTTTTCACTGCCTTGTACTCAAAACATGTTAACAAAACAAAATGTTATTTATATTTCGTAAATGCGTAGGAAATTATAATTCATATCATTTTTAATGCGTAGAATGTACTGCGTAAACATAAAAATTTTTATTTTAAAGTGCCCTGTTTATAATTTTAAATATAAAAGTTGCTATATTTATCCTCAACAATGTTTACCATTTAGTAGAAGCTTTCAGTGAAAGCAAGCAATATACCTGGCCAAAAACTTACGCTAGGGGATTTCCATTACCCGCGCTTGTTATTATAATCTAATTTCATTATTTTTTTACGAGCTTCATTATCGGCGTGAATTTATTACAAGTAAACGAACTTTTAATTTTATATTAGTAACCCATCTTCTATATCAGCTATACTCAACCTGCGGCCCACCGCGTCTTCGTGGTTGACCCACCCGATGTTACTTTATTTTCAATTATTCATTAGCCATCAGAAAAAATTTGAACACGCTGAGTAAATTAAATAAACCCCAGATAATTCGACTTTGATGCGTTTCATTAAAAATGGTGTGGGAGGAAGGAGCTAGACAAGAGAATGGCATTGTCTTTCATATTTTCAGATAAGAGCGAGTCGCTTTGTTTGTCAGTATAGTCCGCCGCTATTGTTAAAATCTTACTGAACAGGTATTTTAAAAATTTGATCCTCATTGCATTTTGTTTCATGATAACCTTATATAGTTTGCGGCCCGTGACACCATGAGTGAAACGTGTCTGTGCCTCCTTCTAGATTATTACTGCCATTTTCGAATAGGTAATAGTAGGTATAACAAATGTAATAATTTTCAATTTTCTAACTAGACGGTGGCTCCCTTGTTAGAACTTTCCACGGAGTTTTTATGGCATCTCAGAATTAATGCTACGTATTTATTTTCCATCCATTTCACTTGTGCAAAATAACGTCTAAAATGAAAAGCCTCTATTAATAATTAAAAATGCTATCAGTATTAGGACAAGTACTATTATTTTTTTTTGATAATTCTCGGTATTTCTAATTTAATTCTTCCATAAATACTACAATTATGAACATATTTAGGGAAACGCAAAAAAGGTAGAACAACAAAAAATATTTTCTTAACTCGTACTGGCCATAGAATTTTTTTTTGTTTTAACTTTATTTTTGCCAACCAATCTTTTAGATTATTACTGCCATTGTCGAGTAGTTAATAGTATTACAAGTTCTTCTTCCATTCCATTTTTGGCAACCAGTCTTCTAGTAGACTGTTACTGCCATTGTCAAGTGAGTATCGATATTACAAGTTTCTTGATATAATTTCAATGAATTAACAAGATGGTGGCCATCTTGTTAGAACCTTCCATGGAATTTTTGTGGCATCTCAGAATTCATGGTCCGTGGCATTATTTCCATTCACTTCACTTATGCACAATAAACAAACTATATTACATAAAACACCACCAATTTTACACAATATAGAGTCAAGTAACACAAGATTATGAATAAAATATAAAATCCACTACATGACAGACCAAAATCCCGCCAAAAACTCCCATGGATTTTACTTACAACTTTCATTTGATTTTTTTTTGTTACCTGTTAATTTCTTTGATGCCTAGTGTACGAAATTCTGCAGGTTTTGTTGTTTTTTACAAATTTAATATGGTGACCTTTTTTTTACTTTTTTTAAATTATTTTGATAAGTTTGAATGATAATGCCGAATCTTAGCGTTGCTGAGGTGAGTAGAGCAGTAATTTTAATTGAAATTGGTTACACGTACATCGAAATGTCCTAAACAGCAAGTCGAGAGTGACATTGCTGAGTCGTTTATCGATAATCGATATTTTGAATAAAATATATCGATATTTACACCGATATTGAATAAGTCCGATATATCGGATAAGTGCAATATATCGAAGCCAAATATCGATGTTTTTTTTAATCTATAGTTGTATCAAGAAGTAAAGTTTGTGAGTTTATGATATTTTCAGGAACTACTGGTCCGATATGAAAAATTATTTCAGTGTTATATAGCTCATTTATTGAGAAAGGCTATATATCATCTCGCTAAGACCCATAGGAGCGGGGCACTAATAAAGAATGTTTCAAAATCGTTTTTTTTTCTTTTGAGAGCTTCCGCTGCGTGTTAGCGTTATCCTAGAGTAACTATTCCACGCGGACGAAGTCGCAGGCAGAAGCTAATATCGATATATAGGTATATATCGCATAGTACGCCTATGGTCGGGTCGACAAAATTTCCATGATCAGTGAGTTTCTTAAAAGGTATAATGTCCCTATATATAGTAAATTTTAATACGTAAAACGTTTTTGAACTATTTTTAATCATTACTTCACAAAAGAATAGCGAATTACTCAATTTCCATTTTGGCAACGTCGACAGAGTTCTTAGAAGTGAAATCACGATTAGTGATTCCAATTTTTTCCCCGTCCAAACAATATTTTTTTTCCAAGACTTTATGGTATAAATTATCGTGTTTCTTTGCGGTGTTTGTCCGGAAACCGTGGGTTGAGTATCCGGGCTGTTTATACTATTTAACATTTCGCATAAGAACAGTAATAGTTTTCGAATGTATGTATATTTCTTTGTGACGCTAATTAGTCTAAACAGTTTGTCGAAACTTTAACATAGGTTAACGCATTTGAGCACAATCTGATCTCATGTTAAGTAACGATGCGGTCTAAGACACGCTAAACCAAGAGGGCACTGGCTCTCAAGTGCATATATTAAATTAACCGAATTAAATAAAAAATATTGATATTCGCGCTACCTAATAATATATTTGAAGTCGATGCCAACCTACATTTCAAATTTGTTGCAGGTAATAAAACATGTAGGAGATGGGACACGAGAGTGGACCAAAACTATAGATGATATGAATTTAGGTTGGCATTGACTTCAAATATATTATTAGGTAGCGCAAATATCAATATTTTTTATTTAATTTGGTTAATTCAATAGTTCAATTATTTTTCGCTTTTTAGTGCCTTATTAGTTTTTCACATCGAAGGCGGTTTATTTTTTTTTTGTAAAAATTTTTTATACATAATATAGAGTCAAGTAACACGAGATTATGAATAAAATATAAAATCCACTACATAACAGAACAAAAAAACTCTTGTTGTTTATTATCATGACAATATATTTTATGTACAAAAGAAAGTACGTGTGGAACCATATGTAAAAAATAGTGATTAATAACGTCATCTGAATGTATTAAGTCCATTTACTTATCTACTTTTTCTCGTACTAACGCCGCATCGTCATTGAAGTTACAATAACTTTTGATAGAATGGACCGATTCTTATGACTATTTATTTGAAGACTAAGTTACTCTCGAAGATATGTTTTATGATTAACTCTTTGAGGTTTTATTGGTGAACTGACTACTTTAACAGTGATGCGTGTTCATACAAACAGGCAGACAGATAGACAGACATCGAAAATCGAAAAAGTACAGACATGTTGGATTTACATTCTTATTATATGTTTAGAAGATGGAGATATCGTGATATCATCATTACATTGTATAAAACAAAGTCCCCTACCGCGTCTGCCTGTCTGACTGTTCGCGATAAACTCAAAAACTACTGAATGGATTTTCTTGCGGTTTAAACCAGTAGATAGAGTGATTCATAAGGAAGGTTTTAGTATATAATTTATCGAGGATTATTTTATAGTCAGAGGGGGACAACGTCTGCTGGGCCTGCTAGTTTTTTAGATAAATACTAATAGTCTAGTTTTAGTTTTTGAGTGATGCGCGCACAGCGGCAGAACTCTATCATTGTATTAATATACTAGCTAATGCCCGCGGCTCCTCGAGCGCCTTTTAAATTGTATTAAAGAAATGACAAATTGTGGGAAGATATAGAATTATGGAAAAGGTCTTTCAAAAAAATTGTAAGTACGGCACGCTTACCACCTACTGTAACATGTAACGTGTACATTATATATGCAAATACCTTTGATTTCTTTTGTAAACTTTTTAATTCTTCGCGGTTCGCGATATGTCGCAATAAATACGGTCGAATAACGCAGATTTGTGGTTAAATAATAAATATATAGTAGACATTAGAGGCTAAAATCCCGCCAAAACACGTTGTCAAATTCATTACCTGTTGGCAAACGCACGCGATCTATTATTTATGGTTATAAATTACACTGTAACATCGCATTATCGCGCGAGCAAGCGCGTGCTCTCTATTTACTACGGAAATCGTAAACAACAACATATGAAACAAAGCTTGTATACGCATTCTATATGTAATAATACGTTTCTAGAATTCGTTTCACGTCTTTCGATCTTAACCCCTCGGCTGATCTTTTAAAACCCAGATCTCTAAATGACGGTTCACGTTTTAAATATCTAGCCCCCTTTTGAAGTTATACTTCTTTTGGCGCGTTAGGGAAAAATGATGAGAGTAAATTTTTACGATTCGCGCGCACACCGTCACGAAGAACCGACACCCTGAAGTTAGTTATAGTCAGTATTTGTTTTTTTGTATTTCTTTGTATTAAAACTTTCAATGTATAATTCTAATACCTTTTTTCTATTGTTAGTGTCATTTTCTCTAGAAACGTAGAATAAGGCGAAACACAAAAATTTTGAAAAGATTTTTATCTTGTTAAGCCAAAGAAGTATAACTTCTAACGCGTGTACATCAGTACACACACACGTTTTTTATAGATCATTTTCTTTTCCCTAAAATATCACAAGAATGATAACCAATTTAACATATAACAAAATAAATTTTCTTAAAAGGAAAATGTACAGCAGACACAGACTAATTTCTTCTTATATTAATGTTGAAAAAGTATTATAATTACAATCGGTTCAATTATGAAGGAGGAAAAAGAGGAATACGGAATTCATAATTTCGTCTATTTCCTATAGGGTATATCCATAAATTACGTCACACGAATTTCATGGTTTTTGACCCCTGCCCCGTCCTTGTTACAGACACATTTGTTAGACTCCCCCCCCCCCACCCCCACCCCCCCGTAAAACGAAACATATTTTGTAATTTTACATTTAAAAATGATTGAAATCAAACAGCAAGTCCGAAATTAGTTTTATATCCAATTCAATTATTTTTTAATGAAAATTAGTATCAAGTCAAACATCTCAAGAAATTAACTAAACAAAAAACGATTACTTTATTAATTAAAGAAAACTTAATCATCTTGAGTCCATTGAATTTGAACCCACTCCATTAAATTATAGCAGTATAGTAGCAATTCTTTGAGGACGCATCTTCGCGATGGGCATAACTTTTTGTTGATGTGATTGCCTGTGTTGATTAGTGGCCTTGTATGATGCAAAATATAGACCACAGATGCCACATGATCGCTTAAACGAGTATGCCTTGGTTGGGGCAATAGGTATCGTATGGAATGTGCTTCAAATGTGAGGACGCTCGAGAACCAAAGCTAGCTGAAGTAACAGTTGAGCGAATTTACCTTCGGTGTCATCTTTATCTACGGTCTGCACCACCGATGCAATCTCCTTTATGACTACAAATGTACCGGGCCGGTTTTCTTCTACTGTAGACCTACTAATAGAATCTCGAATTTTTAGAGCTGCTGCAAAGTCGGTATAACATTCACAAAGCTCTAAATTTTTATGTTTTTTCGAGTCATGACTTTTTTTGTCGAGATTATCCCTACAGGAAAAGAAATACAAATTAAAAATGGCGGTCGTCTTCTATACTATAATAAAACTGTAGCAAGGTCAAATCTGTACATTAAATATTTTTTGAAAATTTTGATCGGGGTAGACTTTGTTATCGATATAGAAGCCAAAAATAACCCTTTTAAAATTTTTGTCTGTCTGTCTGTCTGTCCCTGTGAACACGCATCACTCTGAAAGTACTGAACCGATTTTGACGAAACTTGGCACAGTGATAACTAATATTACGAGATTACATCTAGGATACTTTTTATCTCATAAAACGCAAGGGATTCTCCAGGATAACGGACGAAAGTCAAAAATTTGTAGTTAATGACATTCTTAACGGATTTTGGTAATTTATAATAATTTTAATACCGTCCTGTTGTCTGCGCCGGACTCTTAATTATCGATTTTATCACTATCGATTTAGTAAATAATAAGTTAAGTTAATTAAATTTTTTTTCCTTATGTCTGCCTCCGTCGTCTAATAGTTGTGTATAGTGACTGCTGATCTCGAGGTTGTGCGTTCGATTCCCGAACGAAACACATTTATGTGATGATCATGTGTTTGTCTTGAGATTGGGTGATTTTCTATGTATTACTTTCTAGCGGTGACATGGCATTGTTCGAAATTCAGACCCAAATTAAAAAATATTGAGTACATAAATATTTGCAAAAGAAATAGTGCTTAATAGATAAGAGCTTAATTTGGATACTAAATGTACTATATGGCGCCTTGTGAATGTGATAGAATATTTATTTATATTTTACTAGCAGGCCCGACAGACTCTTTCCCGCTCTGACTATAAAAAAACCTTCCCCATGAATCACTGTATCCACTGGTGAAAACCGCATGAAAATCCGTTCAGTAGTTTTTTGAGTTTATCGCGAACAGACAGACAGACAGACGCGGTGGTGGACTTTGTTTTATACTATGTAATGATATAATGTTAGGCAACAAAAACATTATGTACCTAAACACACAAATGCTAAGTGTTTGAATATTTTTGGTGTTGCAGGAAAATGCCTTCAGAAATAATCACAGACAAGTCCCTGCAACGAGAGTTGGCAGATTCCATCATTAAAATGGTACCACTCGACGAGATAAGGATTCTGCTGGCTTGTGGAGCTAAGGTAAGAAGTAAAAGTATATTTTATACACTATAACTTCTTGTATCTGCCTATTAATTGAGTAATTAAGGTCTCCTAACTACATAACTTTTGATAGAATTTAACCCTTGAATTGTCGAAAACCATAATGGTTTGAACTCCGTACACATTGACTCAAAATTTAAAAACAAGATCCACCAGGTAAAGATCTTGGTCTTAAGAGAACAGCCGAGGGGTTAAATCGAAGTTTAGAATGACATATTCATTTTATTTATCAGCCCTAATCTTTGAACTTGAAACGAGCATTTTTTGTATATAAATATATATACTAGCGGGCCCAGCAGACGTTGTCCTATTCTGAAAATAATAAAAAAATCTTAGGATGAGGTCGCAGCGCCACCTACTGGGTCGACTTGTGAATCTAAACCATTCTTGAATCAAATCAAAAATACTTTATTCAGTTTAGGCCCTAATAAGGCACTGATGGACGTCAAAGACTACCACCGGTTCGGAAAACAACCCAGTCATCGAGAAGAACCGGCAAGAAACTCGATCGGGTACATTTTTTTAACGTATATTTCCAATACATCATACATGCTTTTAGTGGATGCACAGAGAGAAGTCAATTCCAGACATCACTATCATTCACATACTGATCCACTCTATAATATCCTTTTGAAACTAAAACCCGTTTGACGTGGCGCTTAAATTTACAGTCCGGCAAATCGTTAACATGCTTTGGGACTTCATTGTAGAACGTAACACTATTACCTAAAAAACTATTACTGGTTTTGCTAAGTCTGAAACATGGGACCACCAGTTTATCACAGTTTCTAGTATTTAGATTATGCCGGTATTTTACTTAATTCAGTTTTTCAAAGTTTTTACGGACATACATTAAATTATCGAGAATGTATTGGGAGGGCAGAGTTAAGATATCGAATTCCTGGAACTTCGTTTAAAATGATTCGCGAGATCCCATATTATATATTGCCCGAACTGCCCGTTTTTGTAATAAAAATCTCGTGTCTACCTCAGCAGCCGCACCCCTAATCCACCTGAAGACAGAGAATTTTTTCATCAAAATCTGTTTAACTGTTTAGAACGAGTTCAGTCACATTATACAGAATACAGAAGAATTATATACCTATGAAGATATAAATTTATTCCGTGTATCTCAAAAACGGCTCTAACGATTTTAATCAAATTTTGAATTTAGATAGGGGTTTGCTTTATTTGCATACTTATTTTCCATGAGAAAACGCGATTTTAAATGATAATTATTATTTTGTATAACGAATTATTAGAGTCTATGTCAATACCGCCATCTTGTAAATTATTGTAGTAATTAAATGACAATTTCGTAAGATGCCGCTCTATGACATAATACAAACACGTTTAGCTTACACCTTCAAATAGCAAAGACGCAGTTATTGTGATAACCAATCGAGCGATGTTTAGTCGCTCGAGTAATATAAACTAAAATATTCTAGGCTTACCTGTAGGAAAGTTTTGGCATTTATTTACACAGAGGCTACAATGTTGATAATTTCTTAAGTCATAATTATAGGTCATTTTTCTACGTCGATGGACGTAGGTACGAATATTAATAACTGCCTGGCTTGCTACCACCCTCGAGTTGAAAATATGTCGCCAAGCACCTATTAGCGTATTCCGGCAGCTGCACTTGAGAGCCAGTCCCTCTTGATTTAGCGCCTCATTTAAAATCAGATGAGACTATCATAAAACCAATATAGTATAAAGAAGAGGTTCGACAAAACTGAATTAATACTCGTATATAGGTGAATGAACCAGTAACTCAGGGCCTCCGTCCGCTCCACTATGCGATCTGGCAGAGATACATGGAGGCGACTAGACTGCTGCTCGTCCGGGGATGTGATGTCAACGCGAGGGATGATTGTGGTTATAGTGCTTTGCATCTGTCAGCCGAACATGGGTTAGTTATCTATTTATTTATTTTAAAATGTGTATAGTGCAACAGTGAACAGTCCGATGAATAATATAATAGCAACTAGCCGGCCCGACGGACATTGTCCTGACCTGATAATCCAAAAATAATTTTCTCACGATAACTACTCAATCAATTTTCAAAACAGGTTACTTTTTACCCAAAAATCATTGAATATCAAAAAAACCAAATTAGTTGTCTGTAAAGTCGGTTTACGGACGATTATTCTACGTGATAACGACTCGGACACTTTTCTCTAGACCTCAATCATATATATCTCATAATTAAGGCAGCGTTCGTAAGAAACATTTTCGTTCGACCATTTTTCTCCGACTCCCCAGATATTACCCCCTACAACCTCACAAACTTTACCTCTTTATAATATTAGTATAGATTATAGATAATATAATTAGTTAATAGCTTCTGCCCGCGACTTGTGGAACCCGTGACGCGTGGAATAGTTATTTTGGGCTAAGGCGCAGCGGAAGCTCTCAAAATGAAAAAATACCCCGATTTTAAAACATTTTTCATTGTTGCTCCGCTACTATTGGTCTTAGCGTGATGACATGTAGCCTATAACACTCATAAATAACGTGGCTTTATATTGGTAAAAGAATTTTCAAAATCGGTTTAGTAGTTCTTGAGATTACCCCCTACAACGTCACAAACTCACAAACTTTACCTCTTTATAATATTAGTATATATATTATAGCCCCTGCCCGCGACTTCGTCCGCGTAGTAATAGTTACTACTCTGGGCTAACGCTGACACACAGCAGCAGCTCTCAAAAAGAAAAAAACATCTCGATTTTGAAACATTTTTCATCTGTGCTCCGCTCTTATTGGCCTTAGCGTGATGATATATAGCCTATAACCATTCTCGATGAATGAGCTATATAACACTGAAATAATTATTCAAATCGGACCAGTAGTTCCTGAGACTACCCCTTACAACGCCACAACGCCACAACGTCACAAACTCACAAACTTTACCTCTTCATAATATTAGTATAGATATATATATATATATATATAGGTGCTATACAAGCCGAGCGCTTAGGCCGATCGCGCCTCTCTAGCGCTTGTTCCGCGCTCTCGCTCGCACGCTCGGCTCAGCCGGAACGTGACAATGAATCATGCGCGTGCAGTACGTGCAGCCAGCGTTCATCGATTTATAAGACGGTATCACGTCAAAATAATACACGAATATTTTACAGATATACAGAACTGGTGAAACTTCTACTGGAAAGTGGTGCTGCAGTCGATTACAGACCTGATACCGATGAGGAGTTCCCGAGGACGACGTTGTGTGACGAACCGTTACGTCTTGCCATCAGGAATAAGCATTATGTGAGTGCTCGAAATACAATCCGAATATATAACTATTTAAAAATGTTTTCCGGATATAATGTTCTCTGTGATGGTAAATAAGTAAATATATCATAGCTTATTGAGAGCTGCAAATAAAATTTATCACAGGGAAACATTTTAATTAAAAAAATATAACAAATGGAACATCACGCGGTGTTCCCAAGCGGTCATCCATCCAATTACTTACCGCTCCCGACGTCTCGAGGCCCCGACGCCTCAGGGTTGCGGGATCACTCTAAACAAGCTCTGCAACCCTGATCCTTTGCTCGGGTTACCTGCAAGTCTTAAGCAGGAACTCTTGTAGCGTGCTAGCAATTTCTGTCTCTAAATTTTTGGAAAAAGAAACGACCTTCTATAATACCACACGAGTCGATAATAAAGTTTGCGTCGCGAAGTCAATGTTTAATTTCTACGTCTATATTACATCGGACACCATAAAACCCTCCTCTCGCGGAGAGGCGTGAAATCTAGTTGTGAAGCTCCACGTAGGAAGTCGCAGTGAATACCGATTTTCATCCTCCCGGGCTGTTCTTACGCGGCAATGAACGCCTCCGCGTTAAGTGCAAGCGTTATGTTAAGTCCAGTGCAATTCGAACATAAGGAAGATCAGGGAAAGATCGGCGATCCATCTGGTGGATGATGATGGATGTAATAACGTTGTTTTCTATACTTAACTGCTTTATTACAGGAGGTGGCCCGTCTCCTATTAGAACACGGGGCTGACCCCAACAAGCGTTACTTCTTCGGTTCAGAAATCAACCTGGTCTCCGACCCCGAGTACTTGGAGCTTCTGCTCAAATTCGGAGCGAACCCCGACTCTAGGGACAGGGCGGGGTTGACCCCTTTGATGAAAGCTGCTAGACAGAGGAGGGTAAGTTCTTCTTTATTACGCTATAACCCTTTCACAACTAAGGGAAACTTTTTTCCACATTTGAGAGTTGGTGCTTATCTATTGAATTATGACATTTGAATTATTTATACAGAACTAGCGGGCCCGGAGGACGTTGTCTCACCCTGATAATAAAAAAAATCTTGACAAATTATATACCTAAACCTTCCCCATGAATCACTTTATGAATGGTGAAAACCGTATGAAAATCCGTTGAGTAGTTTTTGAGTTTATCGCGAACAGACAAACAGACAAACAGATGTGGCAGAGGACTTTATTTTACAATATGTAGTGATAGTGATATCGAAGTAGACTAAGTATCCCGAAAATAATTTAATAAGCAGTAATAATTAGAAATAAACAGTTTACTGTCGAATCAATACGCGACAAAGATAAGAAATATTAATTATTAAAATAATTCACAGAAAATTACAAGAAAGCTAGAGCTAACTTTATACTTAAACTAACCTCTGCCCGCGACTTCGTCCGCGTGGAATAGTTACTTGGGGCTAACGCTAACACGCGCTGGAATCTCTCAAGAGGAATAAAACCGCGATTTTGACACATTCTTCATAATTTGAAGCATTGATGTTCCGCTCCTATTGGTCTTATCGTGATGATATATAACCTATAATCTTCCACGATAAATGAGCTATATAACACTGAAAGAATTTTTCAAATCGGTTTAGTAGTTCCTGAGATTACCCCCTACAACGTCACAAACTCACAAACTTTACCTCTTTATAATATTAGTATAGAACAATGAACTTTACTTCTTTATAGCAAGAACACATTAAAATATTTTATAGTTTTTATTCAGTTACTTATGAAAACTTATATATATATATATATATATATATATATATATATATTTTGTAAATTTTTTTTCTTTACTCTAATTGTTCTTAGTATTAAAGATTAGTAGAGTCATTTGTGCGGTTAATTATAATGATTGCTGGTGGGTTCAGTGTTCTAACAAAATGCTGGTTATATGTTAGAATTTCCCAAGTAAGTTTTTGGTGACATCTCAATATTTCTTCTTCCACCTTCAGGGTATGGATGCTGTTCTGCTTCTCATCAGCTACGGTGCTGATGTCAACGCTATAGCAGACGCTCGTAATGATTACAGAACCGTCATGCATTACGCGGTCCTTAGTGGTAAGTTAAATTGATATAAATAGATGCCTACTCATGTTTTAACAAAGAACTGAGGCCATTTTTTTATATTAGCACTGGTAAAGTGACTGCACTATGTTTGATGGTAGGCACAGTATTATAAAAAAAAAAACGGCGAACACCAAGAGACGAACCATCCATCGCCAGTCGGCGTTGTCATGCCGGCCTGCGTAAATATCTCTTCAGGTTACGGTTGAAGGACCCCTTGTTATAGGAAGGAGGGAAGATTGTTCCACAGCTTTACACTACGACCATGTAATGAAATGGCAACTGAAGAAATGAATGTCAAGTCTGTCAATGTCTTTGAAGATAGCCCTACTATATTACGTGTCACTCACTTGTTTTTATTTTTATCTTTATTTTTGGCAACCAATCTTTTAGACTATTACTGCCATTGTCGAGTAGTTAATAGTATTACAAGTTCTTCTTCCATTCCATTTTTGGCAACCAGTCTTCTAGTAGACTATTACTGTCATTGTCAAGTGAGTATCGATATTACAAGTTTCCTGATATAATTTCAATGAACTAACAAGATGGTGGCCATCTTGTTAGAACTTTCCATGGAGTTTTTGCGGCATCTCAGAATTCATGGTCCGTGATATTATTTTCCATTCACTTCACTTATGCACAATAAACAAACTGTATTACATAAAACACCACCAATTTTACACAATATACAGTCAAGTAACACAAGATTATAATCCACTACATGGCAGACCAAAATCCCGCCGAAAACTCCACTCACTTTTTTTTTTTTTTTTTATTGTGGCTCGGCAAAGTGACTGTACTGTGCCTGATGGTAAGCACAGTAAAATCCAAAAACAATGGCGACCACCGAAAGACATACTATCCATCGCCGGTCGCCGCTGTCATGTCGGCCTGAAAGCGTCCCAGTTAGGGACAGCCCCCCCCCTGGTTGCTGGATATACACCGGCTGATCCCGGAACGCGACACGCCCAAACGTGCCACTATGGCGGATGTTCCACCTGGTGTACGGTGGTCGCGATCCAGTCGGGTACAGACACCCTACCACCCCGCAAACTTCACTTGTTTATATGGTATTTTTTGTCCGAAATTTTTTATTTTTTTTCGTACGATTTTTAAATATGTTCTGCACACAAACCTATTGGTCTTAGCGTAATGATATATAGTCTATAGCCTTCCTCGATAAATAATGTATGTAACACTGAAAGAATTTTCCAAATCGGACCAGTAGTTCATGAGATTAACGTGTTCTAGCAAATAAAGTCATCAGCTTTAGAATATTAGTATAGACTAGTATAGATGTACATTGTACTAATGATTAATCTTCCACAGGTAGTATAGAAATGGTTAATCTAATGGTAAAACAAGGTGCCAGAGTGAACTACGAGTGCCTGGAAGTAAGCAAACCCAGTCCTCTGGACCTCGCCATTTTGAAAGGAGACGTGCCCATGGTCGAGCTACTGTTATCTGCTGGTAAGTTCCATACAGACAGTTTTTTTACACAAACAGAACTACATTCTATGTATGCATTTCAAAATAAACATAATTTTTGGAAACACAATTTGGGAACCCTTGACCGCTAAACTAACGTTTCCTTTAGCATTTGATTTTTGGAATTAGGTTACTTAACGCGGCTTACCACAGAAGTCGACTGGCAAAAATCGTCACGTAAGGAAAAAGCGTTATGCCATACCTATGTAAGTTTCTCTCTCTCGCTCTCTTTCTCTCTTTCTGTTGTATACGAGTGTTCGTGCTAGAACAGAAATTCAGGCAGCAAGCATGATCGTGTCCTACTGATTGTATAATCTCAATACTTAAGCGTGGAAATATCATTAAAACTTATCTGTTATTTGTTTTTTTAACATTTTTTGCTATTAGTTTAGAAGTAAGAGTTATAAAGAAAATTTTTCGAATCGATTCCTTTAACTTGCAATTTTAAAAATGACAGTATATAAAAAAAAATAGATATATGCAGATTACATGATATTTCATAGAGAGTTGCATGGAAGGCATAACGCTTTTTCCTTACGTGACGAAGGTATATAATTTAAAAAATATCCATATCGAATTACATTCGGAGTTCAAAGGAAAACGTAAAGTATTTTGTTACAAGTGGGCTTTCCCACTAGTTTGTCTATATTTATAACTAGCTGATAGCCGCGACTTCGTCAACGTTATTTATTATATTTTATGAACAGGGGATAAAATAAAAAAAAAGTGTGTGTGTACTTATGTAAACGCGTTAGAAGTTATACTTCTTTGGCGTAACAAGATAAAAATCTTTTCAAAAATTTTGTCTTTCGCCTTATTCTACTTTTGTAGAAAAAACGACACTAACAATAGAAAAAAGGTATTTAATACATTGAAAGCTTTAATACAAAGAAATACAAACAACAAATACAAAGAAACAAAATGTTGACTATAGCTAACTTCAGGGTGTCGGTTTTTCGTGACGGTGTGCGCGCGAATCGTAAAAATTTACTCTCATCATTTTTCCCTGACGCGCCAAAAGAAGTATAACTTCAAAATATTGAAAGAAAAGAAATATATTTTGGAACATTTATTTCGTTGTAAACAATATACTTCCCCTCTCCTGCACATGCGCACTATACTGTTTTCCCCACTTCTCCACGACTAGAAAACATACATCACTGAACGCGTAGTGCCCATAAAAATGGTTATGTTGACACTTTAATAAAATAGTCCGGTGAAGCTGTGAAGACCTTGCCAAGTCAATAGCGTAGTCAGTTCGAGAAAAAAAACACTTTAATAACTTTTGTATTAAATGAAGCCAATTTTTTTAACGACAAGTAGATTCTTAGATAATAACTAAAGCTATAAAAGTTTCCAATGTTTTTTTGTGTAAGGCGCGCCAACGTCAGACCTTTATCATTTTATGTATAGACTAGCGTCTGCCCGCGACTTTGGGCTAACGCTAACTTTAACTCGCGACTTCGTTTACGTAGAAGATGAATTTTTTTTTAAATAATACGTACGTTCTTCATTGGTTCTCCGCTCCTATTTGTCTTATGTCTTGATGCATAGCCTTCCTCGATCAATGCGCTATCTAAAACTGAAAGAATTTTTCAAATCGGACCAGTAGTTCCTTAGATTAGCGCGTTCAACCAAACAAACTCTTCAGCTTTATTATATTAGTATAGATATCTTCTTCTATGAAGAATTCTTCTCTATGTTTTCAAGAAAAAAAATGTTGTAGGTGTCTAGGAATAAGTAATAAAATACATTTCAATCATTTTTAGGAATGTCTGTCTGTCTGTTTGTGTGAACACGGATCACTGCTAAAGTACCGCGTTCACAATAAAACATCATCAAGAAAATCATAAAACATATCCTTGAGTATAACTTAGTCTTTGATTCATTAATATTGGGTCACTCTATCAAAAGTTATTGTAATTTTAACGACGACGCGACTTAAGTACGAGAGAAAAGTAGATATGTAAACGGACATTATACATTCCGATGATTGTATTAGTCAGTGTTTTTTTACATTAGGTTCCCCGCGAACGAAGTCGCGGGCATAGCTAGTATATAATGTATAAAAATAAAATGAACATTACAATTCCAGGTGCCCAAGTGAACGCCTCGAGCTCTGTGATAGGGTCACCGCTGCACGTCGCGTGCTCCGATAACATTGGAAACAGGAAACAAATCGTCAAGGTATGGTGTAATATTCTCATTGTGAATTTTAAGATTTTCAGGAAAATTCGTATTTTCCGACCCTACGTAATGCGAGTATTCGAAATTCTAGTAACAAGCAGTGCCGGTCGTGTTCACTATATATGAAAATAAAAAAGTGTGTGTGTACTTATGTATACGCGTTAGAAGTTATACTTCTTTGGCGTAACAAGATAACAATCTGTTCAAAAATTTTATCTTTCGCCTTAATCTACGTTTGTAGAAAAAAACGACACTAACAATAGAAAAAAAGGTATTTAATACATTGAAAGTTTTAATACAAAGAAATACAAACAACAAATATAAAGAAACAAAATGTTGACTATAGCTAACTTCAGGGTGTCAGGTTAAGCAGACAGCTTCATACTGTTAATTTTGTGTCACAGATGCGCGCGCATCTTAAAATTTCACTCTCATCATTTTTTTCATAACGCGCCTAAAGAAGTATAACTTCAAAAATAATGCTTAGATGTGGGATTAATAAATGCATGTGTCTCGGTAGACAAAATTTTACTAACACTTAAATATAAAATTAAGGAATATTGAATAGCGCCATCATTTGCCGCACTACGAAAGTAATAAAATCAATATATACACTAAAAATTACAAAAAATGAGGCAGCGTCATCTATATTGTTGTGGCGTAAACAGTTCTATATACTCAATATTAAAGACGTGGATATCTCATTAACACTTATTTGTTTTTTTTTATTTTTTATTCAGCACTTCTTTATTTATATAACTCACTATGTCATATCTATTTTTGAAGTTATACTTCTTTTGGCGCGTTAGGGAAAAATGATGAGAGTAAATTTTTATGATGCTCGCGCACACCGTCACGAAAAACCGACACCCTGAAGCTATTACGATGCGCGCGCACACCGTCACGAAAAACCGACACCCTGAAGCTATTACGATGCGCGCGCACACCGTCACGAAAAACCGACACCCTGAAGCTATTACGATGCGCGCGCACACCGTTACGAAAAACCGACATCCTGAAGCTATTACGATGCGCGCGCACACCGTTACGAAAAACCGACATCCTGAAGCTTTTACGATGCGCGCGCACACCGTCACGAAAAACCGACATCCTGAAACAGTTAGCTATAGTCAACATTTTGTTTCTTTGTATTTGTCGTTTGTATTTCTTTGTATTAAAACGTTCAATGTATTAAATACCTTTTTTCTATTGTTAGTGTCGTTTTTTCTACAAACGTAGAATAAGGCGGAAGATAAAATTTTTGAAAAGATTTTTATCTTGTTACGCCAAAGAAGTATAACTTCTAACGTGTGTACATAAGTACACACACACTTTTTTTTTAATAAATGAATATCTTTCTTGAAATATGCAGTGAAACTTTTTGATCTCATTTTTTAATTCATTATTTGTAATGAAAAATTATAAAAATCGAAACGGTAAGCTAGGAACGGAAGCTACTTTCCTGATGAAGGTACATCTTCTGGCCGCAAGTTTTTTTTTTGACAACACAATTTAGATTATACATACTAAATAGACCTGGCTTAGCACCAATTAGTGTTGACTAGGATTTGGTAGAAACCTTCCAGATAAAATATAGCTTTTCCTATACATAAGTGTTTATATACCAGATCCTGTTGGAAAGTGGAGCAGATCCCAACCTGAAGGTGTACAGCAGCGAAGATGCAACTCAGCTTCGTCCAGCATTAGCTGAATACCTCGCGAGCAACGTAGAACCTGATGCTGATATAGTTTCCTTACTCCTCAGATACGGTGCTCGGGTGAGGATTTTTCTAAGATCTTTGAAAACTATTTTGGGGTGAACAATCATGGAACTCGCGTCATCGTCACCGAACGCTTCCCATGAGCTATATGTTTACTGTGTATATATGTATATATACCTCCGTGCGTTATTACTATACACTATCTATACATATAATAAAAATGAAGTGTCTGTATGTAATATCAAAATAACAAATTTTTAATGGTTGGATATGAAGGTATACTCGATACTGATGACAAAAATGTAGTTTTTTAAAATTTTTGTCGGTCTGTCTGTCTGTTTGTCTGTCTGCTTGTTCCGGTTAATCTCCGAAACTGCTGAACTGATTTCGACGGGAATTTCACTGGCAGATAGCTAAAATTACAGCGGGTGATATAGGCTACTTAATTTTAGTGTGTCTGTCGAGTTTTTTTTTAAGTCATTACTAATATTATAAATGCGATTCGTTTGTTCATTTGTTACGCTTTCGCACCTTAACTATTCAACTGATTATTGTGAAATTGTATGAAATATGTAGACAAGATGTACAGAAATGGACATCACTACATATTCAATTCCTCTGCCACGTCTTTCTGTCTGTTCGCGATAAACTCAAAAACTACTCAACGGATTTTCATGCGGTTTTCACCAGTAGAAAAGTGATTCGTGCCTGCTAGTAGGGTGTATTGTTTTTAGTAAAAAGCACTGTTTCTAACGGATATCTCAAATCTACATTAGAACAAGCGAAATCACGAACAAAATATAGTAAATAATGAAAAACTAACTTGCGAGTTACAGTACATTTAATTCGTATAATTAAAGAAAAATGTAGTGTCTGTGTTTTTGTCCGGGCTAAACTCGAAAATGGCTGAATCGATTTTGGTGAAATTTTCACTGATTGATAAAAAAAAATTCAAGGTTGTAGCTACCGAGTGTGTAAGTACCGGCAACTCAGCCGTGATGGTGATGATCACATCGGGGTCACGAATGTAGGTTTCTAGGGCATTATCACGTCGCCGACACCAAATGCAGGAGCTTCGGGCTTACTACTATAAGATTCTGGACTGACACGGACAGCGTAATAATAATACTCGGAGTGCGTGAAATAGGCTATTTATTAATATGACCATATGAGGTATTTATAGAGACACGCGATATTTAATTAGTTTGTTCAATTGTTTTAACGACATTCTATCTATACTATAATATTATAAAGAGGTAAAGTTTGTGACGTTGTGAGTTTGTGAGTTTGTGACGTTGTGACGTTGTGACGTTGTGACGTTGTGGCGTTGTAAGGGGTAATCTCAGGAACTACTGGTCCGATTTGAATAATTCTTTCAGTGTTATATAGTCCATTCATCGAGAATGGTTATAGGCTATATATCATCACGCTAAGGCCAGTAGGAGCGGAGCACAGATGAAAAATGTTTCAAAATCGTTTTTTTTTCCTCTTGAGAGCTTCCGCTACATGTTAGCGTTAGCCCAAAGTAAGTATTCCACGCGGACGAAGTCGCGGGCAGTGGCTAGTTTACAATAATACAAAAGTTTTAGACAGTCTGCCAAAGAGGATGACATACTCGGTCGGTATTGCCTAGTTGTTATTACGCTTTTCCGGTAGGATTTAAGCATTCATGTTAAAAGTTTTTTTTTTTTTTCGAACTGACTACGCTATTGACCAAGAAAGAAAAAGCAAGCTTCACCGGACTACTAAGACGAGCGCTTAAGGCACTCAGCCGATTTTATTTTGACAACTAGCTCAAGGTTGCGCGGCACACCTCGGCTTTGGCTGTTGCCTGATACATGCAATTCGCGACCTATCTGAGCTAACCTAAGCTAAGCTAACTATTCATACATATATGAGTTGTTGAAACATATATGTGTGCCAAGCATACATACCTCAACAACTCTTATATATATTTCGTGTCGGATAATATTCTAAACTATTTCAGTTTTTATTTTTATTTTATTTTTTATTTATTTAATAAGAACTTCACAGCACAATCATGATATTTTAAAAACATATGAATATAATTACAGAGTGCCAATTATGAAGTAATACGTTTTACATTTCGTATATGAGAGATTACGTGTATGAGTTTATTTACAATATTGTATAATAATTAATTTTGCGCGTGCACGCGGCCGCTTCGTATGTGTATGATGTGCGTGTGTGATGTGTGTGAGTGTATGTGTGTGCGTGTGTATCTGTGTGTGTGTGTGGTTATTGTTTGTAAGTTTTTGTTTTAGTTTTCCTGTATGACACCTGATTGTAATTTTGTGCGAACCGACTTAAGAAACTGATTCCGACTTAAGTGAAAAATATCAATGTCATTGAAATATTTATTGTACTCTGTAGTGCATCTATAAATGATGGAGTTTTGAGCATAAGTATGCTTTACGACAGGAATTGTGAACAAAGTGGAGTTTCTGATAATTTTGCTGGGCACTCTAAAATTTAATTTGCTTAAAAGTTCTGAGCTATCTATACATGAATTAACGAGATCGTACAGAAATTTCATATCGTTCATAGTTCGGCGGTATTTTAGTGATAACATGTTATATAACTTTAAGTTGTTCTTATACTCACAGGGTTCCTTCTTACTTTTAAAATTGAGGTATTTTAAAAACTTATATTGTATATTTTCCAACCTGTTGCTATGTGTAGTAAAAGCAGGACACCATATTGACGATGCATATTCTAGGCTACTTCTAACGTAAGAAAAGTAAAGAATTTTGAGTGGTTGAGTTTTAAAAAATGGTTTTGTGACTCTGAATATGAATCCTAACATTTTGATGGCTTTTTGATGAACGAAATCATAATGATAATTATAAAGAAGCTTGGAGTCCATCATTATACCTAGGTCTTTCACACAATTTACACGTTGAATTGGTAAGCGATTTAACGTATAGCTATAATTAATTTGCCGCAGTTTACGTGTGAAAGTTATAGAGTTACATTTATTTATGTTAAGATCTAATTGATTTAATTCACAGTAATCACAGAGTCGATTTAGATCCTCCTGCATTAGGTAGCAGTCGTCAATACCACGGACTACTTTGAAAATTTTTGTGTCATCTGCATACATTAGATATTTTGAATGTTGAAAACAGGTAGATATATCAGATACGTATATATTAAATAATAACGGCCCGAGATGTGATCCCTGGGGAATGCCAGAGGGAATTCTTTCAAAGCGTGAGATATATATTCCTACTCGCACTGCTTGATGTCTATTACGGATATAAGATTGGAACCATCTCAATAAGTCACCGTGTACACCGATGTTTAATAGTTTTTGTACCAAAATATCGTGATTTATTCTATCGAAACATTTGGAATAGTCGGTGTACACAGCATCCACCTGGAAGCCCTGATCCATTCCCTTCGCTATATAGTCTGAGTATATTGCTAAATTAGTTAGGGTCGACCTTCTTTTCATAAACCCATGTTGAGCCGCGGGAATGGACATTGCTAAAAAATTGTATATCTGATCGTGAACTAATAACTCAAATAATTTACTGAATACTGAAAGCAATGAAATTGGACGGTAGTTTTCTACGTTAGACCTTGATCCTGATTTGTAGATTGGTGTTATAAATGCCTCTTTCCATTTACTTGGAAAAATACCGGAACATAGAGATTTATTAAATAATACAGTGAGAGGGACGACCAAGGCATCACAACATTGTCTAACGAAAAACGAAGGTATGTTATCTGTTCCTGCTCCTTTATTGCAATCAATTAATTGTATGTATTTGTGCACTAATCCTGGAGTTAAGACTAGTGAACTCATACTGCTTAAAGAGTTAGTACTAGAGCAATAATTTACAGGATATTGAGTGTGACTTGTATAAACAGAGTGGAAAAAATCTAAAAATAAATTGCACATTTCCTCGCCATTATTTGCAGATAACATGCCATAATTTACTTGTGCGGGGAGAGAATGAGATGTTTTTAAATTTTTTACATAACTCCAAAAGACCTTAGGGTTATTTTGAATTGAGAATTCACAATTCTTTATGTATTGTAGCCAACAAAAGTTCTGCATTTTTTTAAACCGTGTTCTTAGGAGTGAGAAAGTATGGTAATCTGAAAGTAAACCAAATTTTTTCCATTTTCGATGGTATTTAGCTTTTTCTTTAACAATATGCATAAGAGGCCGAGAATACCATGTTGGTAGGTTTTTACTATTTCTGAGATAACAGGGTACGTATCTATCAATAGCTAATTTAATTCTATTATAAAAAATTTCGACTGCGTTATCAATGGGTGCTACATCTAAATCAAGATCCCAGTTATAAGTTATAAGAGTTTATGATATGATAAGGGAAAAAATAAATAAAACCCTTCCACTTGCATGTGTAACCGTGTATGCGTGCACGTGTGTGGAGGTGATATGTGTAATGTTGTCGCATTGATGTAAGATTTTGTGTCACTGTATCGCGCGAGTAGCGTACTCAAGGGCTCCACGCCGAGGGAACGGACCTAGGCTTGAGCCGCTGCCGAGGGGGGCTTAGTCTGGTGTGCGGGAGCGAAATTTACCCCCAGACCACGGCGGCGTGATCTGTGGTTACGCGGACGTGGGCGTGAGCACGCTCTGTTTGGAGAGACAGGCTGGTACTGATCGTTCACTACCGTTATTTCATCGGGAGAGTCGGTAAAAATATGTCGCGGACGTCTTTTACAACGCGCAGCGTTTGGTACGGGTTCGTATTTTGTGGCGGATACCACTAACGGACTGGGAAATATTAAAAGTGACGAAGGACTAACTGTCGTAAAAGTGTAATAGGGTTAAGTAGTAGCTACTCAAGTAGGTACTTAAAAACAAAAACTTTTTGCCTCCTTATTATGACAAGCGATCGTACTGTGGTCAAAATTCGGTCATAATTTATTAATATCTCGAGTTCCTACATTAAGGAAAGAGCATTTTATTATTTATCAATAAAATTAAAAGTAGTCAATACCTCTTACAACAAAATGAAAATGAAGAAGATAAGTTGAGAAGAGACACAAGAGGAAGGTCCTCCGCGCGGAAGAAGTGAAACTTCGTAACGTGGAAATGAAAATAGGAAGGGGTAGATATTGATTTTTAGTGGAATCATATTGTTTCGTTAAGACAAACTTTATTAACATCGCTTACAATTCACAATTGATCGCATCTTTTAATTATCATTTTCGAGTGGAGAAATATCCAAATCTACAACATTTACAATGGGATTATGATAACTAAAGTAAGATACGAAATGTTTGATTATTTTTCTCGCTCTGTTTCTTTCTATTCCCCCTCCCCAGGAGCGTTGAACGTTTAACGCAACAGTGCTTTCATACCCCCTCCATGGTAGCGTTAAACGTTCAACGTCTTGTTGGAAGTCGCATTAAAAGTTTCACTTCAATTAATTAATCTTTATTTTTAAAAACAAGTTTTATACAAATGCGCTTAAAAGGATTTCTTTTTCACTATGTATAGTGGCCATTTTGAAAGTCGCCATTTTGTTTTTATTTCCTTTCCGTGTATCATCTATCAGGACTGAACAAATACGCAAACTTACAGTTGTAGGTCTAAAGGAACTGAGTTCTATTCCAGTTTGCAAGATTTGATCTAAACAAACTAACAAACATCTAAATAAAAGCATGCAAGAACCTAAAAATTGAAGGAAATCTATACCGCGTCTTCGAGTTTTATAAATAACTAGCCTCTGCTCGCGACTTCGTCCGTGTGGAATAGTTACTTTGCGCTAACGCTAACACGCAGCGGAAGCTCTCGAGAGGAAAAAAAACCCGATTTTGAAATATTATTCATTGGTGCTCCGCTCCTATTGGTCTTAGCGTGATGATATATAGCCTATAACCTTTCGATAAATGAGCTATATAATACTGAATTTTTCAAATCGGACTAGTAGTTCCTGAGATTACCCCCTACAACGTCACAAACTCATAAACTTTACCTCTTTATAATATTAGTATAGATAATATAATTAATTTAATTTCAGGTAATCATGAAAACCCAATTTCGGGATCCCGACGGTATACTCAACCATTTACAGTACGTCACATCCGAGGAATACGAGCACATCTTCTATCAACTTCTAGAAGCCGCCGAAGCTTACGACCTTTGCATGATAAAAAGAAACAACTGTGTCACGGCGATACAAAAACAAATATTAATTGAACGCGCCAAAAATCCTATTTCCTTGTTGGCACAAGTTAGAATATTCCTTCGTAAATACTTCGGACCGACCCTCCCAGATGTTATTGAGAGATTTGAAATACCTAGGACTCTTCATCATTACCTCGCTTTCAAATGTACTTAGATTTATAATTCCACAGATAAAAAATTGGATTTTTTTTCGGCCAAAAGGCTAAAGTCCTTCACCGGATGTTTCTAATAAGATTGGTGTTGCCATATACTGAGGTTTACAGTATTATATGGTATTTTTAAGGCGCGTTCCAGTTTCGAAACTGGTGAAGACTAGAAACGTAGTTATTTAAGTTTCGTATCGTAAGTTGGTACTTAAGAAGAATTATGTTATTTTATGCTGCTATCTTTTTATGATTCGTATTTAAAAACTTTAAAGATCTCTACACTTTGTTAGATTCATATTATATATACGAATATAATATTGTGTTTGTAATCAACTCTCATAATAATCAAAATGTTGCAATTAGAAGAATAAAAAAAAAATACAAAAATAAAATTGCCTTTATATTATACCAGGTGACTGTTTAGACAGTAGCAATATTTCTGGAGGACACTCTGAACTCGATTCTCGTTCTAAATCTATTTAAAACAAATAGGTGCTTAATATTTGACCTCATTACCTAGAAAAATACACACATAATTATTATACACAATCCTCTTCGCGTTTATGTTAAGCATAGCGTCAATGATCGTCGCGTGATTTCACTTTCATTTGAAAGAGAGCGTGGGCACGTCAAGAACAAAACCAAGGGGTTTTTTGCCCGTTTTATTATCGAAAGTTATTAACTCCGGGTCGCCCATTGTAGCTTTTGGCACCGGTCATTGGACTTAGGTTTATTATTTTATTTACACGTTTGTAGCTATAATTTTGAAAGTCTTAGAACAAACTTTAACTTAGGTTTTCTTGGTTGTTTATTAGTATTCGTTTTGATATTATTATTTTATATGTTAAATGTGACTATGAAGTGTCATATCCTATAATACTGCGAGTGTCTAAACAGTCAGCTGGTATAATAAAGTCATTATGTATTATATAATAAAGTAATAAGATAACTTTCTGGTGCAAATTTTGAAAATTGCTGCCAATCAAAACTGTTAAGATACTGTATTTTGTGCACTGAAGGGAGTTATTAAATATAACTTGAGACATTAATCGACGGCCAATTTTGGAAGTTTTCTGGACAAACTGCATGCGTTGGACATGTATTTATATATTATTTTTATATTCATAATCGGTATATACAAAGACTTAATTGTTGAAATACATAGTAGAATTAAACAAAAAAAACACTGAAAGTTTTCAGTAGTCGTAATAAGCTTATTTGACTATATTTGAATGATTTTTATAGTAGAATACATTGATATACAAAAACCCAAGATGCACGCTTAAAGTCTCACAGACGGTACACAAAAATGAATGCATAATTTTGGATTATGCAGTCATCTCAAGATCGAATTTGCAAAATCATAAGTTTATGGCATGACTATAACCACGTATGTATATTGGGGAGTTTTGCGACCGAGTTTGAGTGCTATTTTTATTCGAGACTGTGCGTCTTGGGTTTTTATATGTCAATGGTAGAATAGTACTTATATATTACTCATTTTGTGGTCTGAATACACATTTCTATGTGATATTGTTATGTGATATATTCTTGCTTTAAAATGTTTACTTATGTATGATTACAAATTGTTATCTTTAAGAATAAATAAACGTGTGTGAAATAAATATGTGTTCTTAATTTTATTTTCGAATAAATAAATACATTCAGAATATTGCAATAATATATACATACTAGCTGACCCGTGCAACTTCGTCTGCACCAAATCGGTTATCACTGGTGTCAATTGTATTTTTAAACGCGAAAAATTTTAATAAATCTTAAAACTTCTTGCAGCCACACCTACGGTTTCCAATTGTGAATCCAAACTATCAAGAGACTCACTCAAACATATACCCAGATGGTATGTGGTATGGTTTTAAAATAAGCCTACAACACGCTCGTAGCATCATCTACCGGGTTCCATTAAAATAAAAACTAACCTACATATATTGACGGTAATGTGAAAAAAAGCTTTAGAGGTCTATGGATCCCCAGGTCCTAACGAAGTTCCTTTCCCTTTTTTGTAGACGTTTACTATACAGTCAGTAGAGTTAACATTATAAAATATCAAGTTGATAGAGTTAAATTGTAAATTAAACGATAAAATATATTCATAAAATAAATCATGATAAATGAACCATAAATGATATCATAACTATTTTCAACTTGTATTAAAACTTTTTCACACTCCATTGTATTGAAGAAAAAAATAAATATTAAAAAGATATGAGCACGACGCGTCAAATGTCACTTGCCTGTAACTATTTGTCTAAGAGCTAGGAACGGTTTTGACAAAGAATTTCAATAAGCCAGTTTTTTATATATCATTATGTTCTTCCGAACAGTGTGCGGGCTACCTGGCTGCCGGTAAACGTTGCGTTTATTAGTGCATATCGCACCTTTGCATGTAAAATATAAATTGCATGTAAAAAATATTGATTTTTATATAATTTTTGAATGTTTTGTTTTCTACTAACTTTAAAACGCCACTAAAACATGAAATTATTATTGCCAGACATTTTTGTTATTAACAATAATGTGCCCGATGCTATTTTTTGGTAAATAAAATAAAGTATGTTCAAACCATGTTAGCTGCAACTTTAATATTATTATTTTTTTTTTAATGAAAGCTTAGTCGCCTGCGCAACTATATCGCCTAAGTGACATACAACTATATAACAATAAGAATGACAATAAACTTAACAAAGCTTACATTAATTTTGTACAATTCTTTAGCATCTTTCGAAGTGGGGTCAGACAATAACGAATTGTACAAACCAGTGTGGAACGAACCAGAGGCATTAAGTCGAGATCTAATATCTTCGTTTCGAACACATTCTGCCAGGATGTGGTGCACATCATCAATGAACTCACAACTCTGGCAGAGGGGTGATCGTACTTTACGCATCAGGTAGGCGAACTCTTTACACGGGATGTGTTCTGAGCTTAATCTTATTCCTGTGATTGCTTCCCGACGGCAAATCGTACTGTCGTCAATCCATGGTGACGTTAAGGGGCGTGGCTAAATCGTTCTGTATCATATTCGTTTTGTTTTAGAACGCTTATCAAAGTATTCCTTCCAATGCGATTAACAGCTATTTTTAAATACTGAACATACATCCGAGTAAGTTGGTAAAATATTAATAGGAGCACCTTCGGAGGATCCTTCTCTATCTAAAAGATCAGCGCTTTCATTCCCAGTTATACCTATATGAGACGGGATCCATTGTAAAACAATTACTTTGTTCTTTGCTTTGAAATCTAGTAATTGCTTCAAAATAGTGTAGGCTATCAGTATTCCTCGAAAAGTCGAGGTATATTGAGATACGTGTTGAAGATCACTTTTTGAATCCGATAATATAACAATCTTAATGGACTCAATTGATTGTGGAAATGATAAAGCCTTTGCAATTGCTATCAATTCAGTGTGCATAATTGAAATATTTTCATCAATTTGAAATTTCATAAAAGTTTTGGAATTTGACTAAAAAAATGCGGCTCCTAAATAATTACCAGCTTTAGATCCGTCAGTGTATATTTTAACAAAATTTTGATAATATCATTACATAGTATAAAACAAAGTCCCCTACCGCGTCTGTGTGTCTGTCTGTTCGCGATAAACTCAAAAACTACCGAACGGATTTTCATGCGGTTTTCACCAGTGGATAGGGCGATTCATGAGGAACGTTTTAGTATATAATTTATCAAGATTTTTTTCATAATCAGGGCGGGACAACGTCAGCCGGGTCAGCTAGTTTATTTATATATTGAAGACAAATATCTTTTGTTTAAGGAATATCATATTGACGCTTTGGCTTCCAAATACCATCTACATTTATTTTAATTATATTGTGCAAATCAATGTTATAGACCCAGGTGTGTAAAGTGAACATTTCATGTTTTATACTTGTTTGAATTGGAGTATTTTTATATTGAGAAAAAATAGAAACTAATAATAGTTTTTTTCTGTTACGCCAATAGAGTGATTGGAAAGAGATGGACAGTTCTTCTAATACATTAGTTAGTTCGTTTTTTTCTAATTACTTAAATTTAAATAGAATTTTGCCAGCTAAATATTGTCTCCTAAGATGTAACGAACATATGCTCAATTCCCTTTCCATAACATGCATTGGAGTACTTTTAATGAAACCCCCGATAATTCTCATGGCCTGGTTTTGGACTTTTTCAAGTTTATAGAGGTTAACCTGAGCACTACTATCATAAAGAAAGCTCGCATAGTCAATTCGACTGCGTGTAATATTGAAGTATAAACGAACTAAATGTTATGGATGAACACCCTAATTAAAAGCGGCTAATGCTTTGAAAACGTTTAGAAACTTGGAGCTAAATTCTGCAACTGCATTGATATGTTTACCCCATTTTACGTATGATAAAGATAGCGATAATTGTGGAAACGCCTGTTATAGATGCATGTATTCAAGATGGCTTCAGTCTCAAGTCATATGTCTACGTTTATCGTTGTTTTTCAGTGTTTATGATGAAATCTCAATATCGTAATGGTATATAAAATGAAATATGTTCTTTGCAATGGAAAAAATAAAATGGTTTGAAATGAATTATTTTATTTATAAAGAATATCATCGGGCACATTATTGTCAATAACAAAATCGTCTGGCAGTGATAGACTCATGTTTTAATAGGGTTAAAAAGTAACCAAAGATTTTTTTCCTAAACTTATTTATAAATCAAAATTTTGACCTGTAAAGGTGTGATGCGCATTAAAAAACACAACGTTAACCGGCTACCAGGTATCCTGAATCCTGTTTGGAAGGGCATAATGTAATATATCTACATATTAAAAAACCAGCTTTTCTACATTCTTCCAACGTTCCTGGCTCTTGTACTAAGGTGTCGCAAAAAAGCCTAGTTACATTAACTACAATTTTTTGTCTTTCGTTATCCTGGAGAACCCTTGTGTTTTATGGGACAAAAAGTATCCTAAATGTAAACTTTTAATATTAGTTACACCATGTGTCAAGTTTCGTCCAAATTGGTCTAGTACTTTCAGAGTGATGCGTGCTCAAAGGGACAGACCGACAGACAGACAAAAATTGTAAAAGGATAATCTTTGGCTTCTAAATCGATAACAAAGTCTATCCCGATTACAATTTTCCAAAAATATTTAATTTACAGATTCGGTCTTGTTACAGTAAGCTGAAGAGTTTGTTTGCTTGAACGCTCTTATCTCAGAAATTACCGCTCCGTTTCCGTTTTGTTTCGTTTCCGTTTCCATTTCGTTAGATAGCTCATTTATCGAGGTAGGCTATATACTATATAGCATCAAGCTAAGACCAATGGGGGTGGAGCATCAATGAAGAATGTTCCAAAATAGAGATTTTTCTCGGGTTCGGGGGCCAAATGTAACTATTACACGCGGACGAAGTCGAGGGCAGAAGTTAGTATGTTATATCGATGTATAAACTACTACCTTACAAAGTTTGGTGAAAATCTGTCTAGTAGTTTTTGCGTAAATTTCTTCTATTTTATGTTTTCTTAAAAGTAAAATAAACAGACATACAAATGTGATATATATGTAAAACATGGCCTAAATGTTATACCGGCGTATGAGCCACTACCATACCAAATTTCGTCAAAATCCGTCCAGTAGTTTTTGCGTGAATCCTGTACAAACGACAGACAGACAGACAGACAGAACGACAGACAGACAGACAAAAATTTTAAAAACTATAGAAGTGTGTTCTGTCTTTGATTGTAAACCCTCCCAGAGTATTTTTTCTTTAAAATATTTAATGTACAGATTTCGTCCCGTTAGCCTTTTATTATATGTATAGATAGATAATAAGAATGTAAATTTTGCTTGTCCGTACTTTTTTGATTTTCGTGAAAAAAAATATTGCAGGTGTCTACAAATAAGTAATAACATACATTTCAATCATTTTTAGAAATGTCTGTCTGTCTGTTTGAATGACCACGCACTACTGTTAAAGTACTGGGTTCACAATAAAATCACATCAAAAAATTCATAAAGCATATCCTCGAGAGAAACTTATTCTTTGTTTCATTAAAATCAGTCCACTCTATCAAATGTTATTGTTATTAGAATGACGGCTCGAGTTAAGTACGAGAAAATAGTATGCAAGTGAATGCAATTCAATTTGTTACAAAAACAGGATATTATATAATGTATAAATAAATAAACATAGTAAACAAAAGACTGTTTTTTGCATTAAGTTCCATGCGGACGAAGTTGCGGACATAACTCGTTTGCATTATTTAATACAAATAATAATATATGCAGATAGCAGATTAACACGTGAAGAAAAAGTCTATACCCCTTATTATGATCGATTTTCGTCCACTACACCACGAGTGCTACAAATAATTTTCCTACGTGCTACCGTCGAAATGCTTGTTTAAGCCACTGCCTACCTCTCGTTGAACTTTGTTTCATACAACGCCAATAGAGTACGCTAAATCTGAATCGTGGATAATTAAAATTACCAAAATCTTTAGATCTTCATATAAAAATATGTAGATTTATTTATAATAAATTTTAAGATGGGTTATATAGTAGAAGTCATATGTTAAAAAAAATCTTAGTAACATATTTCATTCCTAGATTTGAATCTGAACCTAAACCCTTTAATAGAAGAATAATTTTACACATTCTCCCGACTGGGAGCGTGGCGCCTCCTGTAATCTGGCTACTCGGAGGTCGGGCACTGCGGATGGTTTGAGGACGGGTGTCATCGGTGCTGAGTGACCCACGTTGACTGGACGTCCGCACTAAGCTTGGTATTAATATGGACCTTCCAGAGGAGTCTGAGGGGTACAGGTTAACTAAGGAGGCGCGAACCGGGTCAGGGGGGAAACCTAGCAGCCTAAAGTTCCCGTATCGGGCAGTAGTGGGATAGCGGCCGCGAGTGGGGTACTTAGTATCGGCCTGACCAATATAACCAGACTAGTTCCTTTTTGCAACCTAAAATAAATAATAGTGCTTAGTATCGGCCCGACTAAAATAATCAAATCAGTTAATTTTTGCAATTTAATAAGACAAATAACAATAAGGAAAGTTCATTAGTGGCTTCAAGCGATTTTTGGCAGGGCAAAAATTTATGGGTTGACGTCACCGCTGACATCGACATGCTCGTGATGTACTGCGCTTGTAGTATAGCTGTATAGCGTCCTGTGCACATGTATTGATATTTTGTATTGAACTTATGCAGCTAATTATGTCTTTGATTAATTAGTTAACTGTATAAAGAGATGTACGTAGTTATACGTTAATAATTTCAATTTATGAAATTTAAATAATGTAGACTACAATTAATTTCAAAATTGAAAAGAGAATCATTTATTCCATTCCACAACATCTCCACACAGTAACTTCTCGCAACTTCACATACTTCAATTTAAATAATGAATTGAATAAAATCAATATATAGTTATTCATGATAATGTACGACAATGTAAATCACAGATCAATAAGAGTTTTTAGTTATCAACAGATGAGTCCAGACGGCTTCGAGACGGAAGATACAGATTTAATTACCACTGCGTCAGCCTATAACGTCTTGACTATTGTAAGAAGCACCGATAAATTTAGTTCCGTATTTTCTTACTATGAAGTGGCAATACAACAACATTTATGAAATGATTAGGTTACCCTATGATGTTTTTTTGCCCTTCAATCAATAATATCATTAATGAAATCGGCATTAGCATATACTCGTACATAATGCATTTCTACTCCACATTACACTCCACGTAAGGGGCAGTATACAACGTAAAATTAATTTTTATAATAGCCGTATTAACTATTCAACTGCTATGACTTGTATAATTAAATTCTGGCAAATGAGTTTAAATATTTTTCATAAGAGATACAAATTTTACTACTTCTGTAAATTAAAACCAATATCAATTTTAATATAATTACAGCCTATTACATATACATTGTTTTATATATTTTATTCTAAAATGTAACATTTTGAATGATATGTAGAATTAAATTGTTTTAACATAAAAATATCATCAAACGTTATAGTCCGAGAGCCAGTAACAGAAATATATGACCAAGTTCCTCTCAAGTGATAATTAGTAAAATGCATCAGAAAATCGGACTATAAAGTCTCGTCAACGTCAGCTAAGGCTCGGTGGGGGGGGATAAGGAGATGTAACCTCCCACGCTCGAAGAAAAAAAAATAGATTCTCTCATTTCCTCTCGGCTAAAAATTTATCAAATTATAGCTAACCCAATATCTCAACAAAAAAAAAATCAGCTGGCTATAACATAGTGTATTGTACGTCAGCTGATGTCTCGATCATGGAAAAAAAATCTTCACTTTCAGTGATATCCTCTCAAATAAAAATTTACCTGATGATAGCTTATATGTAGCTATTGATAAATATATACGTCAGCTGGCTGTATCTCGGTGGAAAAATCGTCAGCTGACAATTTGAAGGTCGTTACGTAGAAGTTAGCCAGAAGCATTTACTGACTATTTAAATGCATCAGCTGACTAGGTTTCCCTCGACTTACTGCTAGCTGATTTTTTTTATTTATCACAGAAACATATTTAAAATCAGCTCACAAATTTTCATGTGGGAGGAAATGACATCTCTTCAATTATTCGGCATAGCACTCCAATATGTGTGTTGAGGTGAAACAAACATTCCGTATCAATATTTTTTTAAATTTATACGTGTATATTCAAATAATTTTAGTTCTATTCCAATATTTAAATAATCTATTTGCTTAGTATAAATTAACTAGTTACTTGATAAAAATATTTATTATAAAAAAAATATGAAAAATTACAATAATGATAACAATGTTATTTAATCATTTTCGTTTTCGCTGTGGCTTGAGTCACACCTATCTCTCTCTGATTCATTGTCCGAGTCGCTGTCAGAGCTGTCTGCGGTAATATTTTCATCGTCATCATCTGTACAAAAAAAAATTAGAATGCGTATTTTAGCATAATATCATTAATATGATAATAAAATGTTACCTATTTCGGGCTGGATAGTTGTTTTTTTCTGTCGGAAGTATAGCCTCGTGTCCACTTAGTTTATTATTTTTTCTTCCACTCAATATAGCACTGCACTTAATGAGATTTTCTTCACTGAACGATTTTAAATTAGAAATAGATTTTGTTTTTTTGCAAAAAACGCAAAAAGGCGTTACATTAGACATTTTTATAGATTTTTCACAGATACTACAACAATGTTTCTAGATGTTTCTTCTTTCAACAAAAGGGTACCCCCTCCAAGCGTACCTTAATACTGTTTATGCTATGCTAGCGTGTATTGTTTGAATCTTTAAAAATAACAAGAATAATTAAAAAGACGTCATTTCCTCCCACATGAAAATTTGTGAGCTGATTTTAAATATGTTTCTGTGATAAATAAAAAAAATCAGCTAGCAGTAAGTCGAGGGAAACCTAGTCAGCTGATGCATTTAAATAGTCAGTAAATGCTTCTGACTAACTTCTACGTAACGACCTTCAAATTATCAGCTGACGATTTTTCCACCGAGATACAGCCAGCTGACGTATATATTTATCATATAAGCTATCATTAGGTAAATTTGAATTTGAGAGGATATCACTGAAAGTGAAGATTTTTTTTCCATGATCGAGACATCAGCTGACGTACAATACACTATGTTATAGCCAGCTGATTTTTTTTTTTGTTGAGATATTGGGTTATCTATAATTTGATAAATTTTTAGCCGAGAGGAAATGAGTGAATGTATTTTTTTTTCTTCGAGCGTGGGAGGATACAACTGCTCATTCCCCCCGCCGTGCCGCAGCTGACGGTCATAAGGCGTCATGATACTATTGTCTGATGCGTATCACCAGTTATCTCTCGAGAAGAAATAATTAACCAAATTTTCACCTAGCTCTCGGACTATTAGATATAATTTTTCGTTTCGTTAAATTTCGCGGGTAAAATTTACACTTATCTATGGGAATTTAAATTGTTTGTACTACTTGTACGACTAATAGTCTGTGGTTTGTACAACTAGCAACATTGCAAGAGTGATTTGTCAATTTTGAAAACAAATTTATTAGACTCATTGCAAGAAAACATTATAGTTTATTTATTATTACATTTATTGTTGAATACTCGAATTCCTAACCATTATGTCTGATAAACAGAAAGTAGATCTCGGTTTGCTAGAAGAAGACGATGAGTTTGAAGAATTTCCTGCCGAAAGTAAGCTTTCAATATCAGAGTAATTTCTTGGAATTAAAAACTGTTTCTGATAATCCGATTTGCCTTTAGATTGGGGCACTGAAGATGCTGATGACGAGGACGTCTCCGTGTGGGAAGATAATTGGGAGGATGACATCGTACAAGATGATTTCAATCAACAATTGAGGTTATAATTTTAAATTGTCATCTTTAATATGCATTTGGAGGACTTAAAATTGTATTTCTACTATAAATGAGTCCCTTGTGATAAGAAACGTAACAAGTTTGCACGACTAGATTGCAATCACCATGAATAATATATATATTTTTTATATGGGCCATTATTTTATTTTATATTAGCCGCAAACGAACAGTCTAGTTACCTGATGGTAAGTGACCACCACCGTAGCAACACCAAGGGAGTCGAAAGTGCGTTGCCGGCCTTTTAAAGCAGGTGGGCCCCCGGCGCTCTCACTTACTGAACTAAACGCAACAATGCAAGCACTATTACTTCACATTGGTTTTCTGTGAGAGGGTGATAGTACCCCGGGTGAGCCGACCCATTCATGCTGAAACCAGTAATATCTTCACCTACAAAATAATATAAATAAAAATTACACTTGCGTTTGTGGTATTTTTAGTTATTTCGGGTTTAGAGATCAGCCTATTTATAAAGTAATCAATAAGGGTAGTACAGTGTCTTACCAGACCTATTTATATTTGGTGGTCCCATGTTTCAGATTTAGCAAAACCAGTAATAGTTTTTCAGGTAATAGTGTTAAGGTTCTACAATAAAGTCCCAAAGCATGTTACCAATTTGCCGGACTGTAAATTTAAGCGCCACGTCAAACGGGTATTAGTGTCAAAAGGATATTATAGAGTAGATCAGTATGTGAACGACAGTGATGTCTGGAATTGACTCCTCTCTGTTCATCCACTAAAAGCATTGTATGATGTATTGGAAATATATGTTAAAAAGATGTACCCGATTGAGTTTCTTGCCAGTTCTTCTCGCTGACTGAGTTGTTGACTGAGTTGGTGGTAGTCTTTGGTGTTCATAAGTGCCTTATTAGGGCCTAAACTGAATTTTTGATTTGATTTGATTTCACCTGTTTCATACCACTAATCACAATAACGCATTGTACTTTGCTTTGTCATGTTTCGGCATTGGTTGATAATATCCACCTGCTGAAAGTTTTGTATTCCAGCATAGAGAAGTGACGAGTGATGTCTTACAATATCTCTCAGTGGTTACCATTGCTTTTGATTACTGTGCTGGGTAGAGTGCTAAGTTGTTTTCATATGCACCAATAAAAAAAGAGGTACCTATGTATTAATGGTACATTGTCTGTGTTTCACAAGTCTAACATAATCAAATCATGATGGGAAAATTAAGAAAAATAAATGAGGGTCAGATGATGAGTTAGGTTAGACTTAGGTTAGAAAAGATAATGAGAGGTAAGAGCAGTAGTGTTAATACATAAGTGCCAAAAACTTATGAGTCAAGAAGGTCTGTTTACTGCTACACACTCGCACTGACATGTTTCATCTATGAAATTTAAGTAAAGAATGAATAGAATTATTTTATTTATTCAGTGTTATGTCACTCAATATCTCCTTTTAGCTTGTGTTGTTTGATGCATACTTTCTATTGTGTGATTTCAGTTATATATTTTCAGTATTACATTACTATGTAATGAAAAGTAAACATTTTTTTTTTATATCATAGGAGGCAAACAAACAGGTGGGTCACCTGATGTTAAATGATCACCGCCGTCCATAGACATATGCAACACCAAGAGAATCACAAGTGTGTTGCCTCCCTGTGTTTGGGGAAGGGGGAGTGAGGAAGGGGCGAGGGATAGGGAAGGTGGGTTATCCGGCGCTCTCACTGACCAAACGAAATGCAACAATGCAATCACTGTTACTTCACGTCTGTTGTCTGTGGGTTGGGTGGTAGTACCCCCGGCAAACCTACCCATTCATGCTGAAACCAGTAATAGCTTCAGTGTGGCTCTGCCACCTCTAAAATTTATTTTAGACCTCTATTTTTGCCAACATTTTTTTTTTGTAATTTTAATGAAGTTAGCTGGTGAAAAGTTCTGTTAATTAGAAAGAACAACTTCATCCCATACTAGTATTAATTTGATATGTAAATATATATTTTTATTTACAGGCAACAGTTGGAGAAGCTGAAGGATCAGAACAAAGCATAGTCTTACTTAATTCTAATTATTATATCATATAAGTTTATGTCTAAAAAAAAATTGTTGTTAGGAATATCAAACTCCATACTTCTGATGTATTATAAGTATTTTTAAATATATTCTTTAACAATTCAATTTCTTTTATTGGTAACTAGCCTCCGCCCGCGACTTAGTTCGCGTGGAATAGTTGCTCTGGGCTAACGCTAAGACGCAGCGGAATCTCAAGAGGAAAAAAAACCCGATTTGAAAAATATTATTAATTGGTGCTCCGCTCCTATTGGTCTTAGCGTGATGATACATAGCCTATAACCTTCCTCGATAAATGAGCTATATAACTGAAATTTTTTTTCAAATCGGACCAGTACTTCCTGACATTACCCCCTACAACGTCACAAACTCACAAACTTTACCTCTTTATAATATTAGTATAGATTATTTATATATTGCAAGAAATATAAATAAAAGCTAAAAGTATATTTAACAACATATGTTTGAACCTATTTTTCCTTTTTTAACCGACTTCGAAAAAGGAGGAGGTTACTACGTTCGGTTGTACGTATTTTTTTTTAATGTATGTTAATCGATATCTCTGTCACTTATGAACCGATTTTAATGATTCATTTTTTATTTGAATTGGTTATATTCAAACGCGGTCCCATATAAATTTGATCGTTTACTTGATTTTTACCCACTTCGTCTCTACGTGTTTTGGTGAAATTGGAACCGATTTATTATACCCATTAGAAACCAGATACACACATCAAAAAAGTCTAAGCAACATGCGTGATATTACAAATTTTACCATTTATATTAATTAATTTCTAAGTATTTACTCAAACAAAGTGCGTAGGTAAGTAAACTTTTTTGTTATTGATGACATATTGGCTGGTTGTAAAAAAAAAATTTGATTATGTTTTGTTTTTTCATAAAATTCAAATGACTGCGAATTTGTTTGAATTTAAGTGCGTTTTAATTGCTACGTTTAGTCTTGATTTTATAATGTTACCAACCATTTAAATAAAGTTAACGACAAAATTGAATTGTTAGATATTCTTTACGTCATGAAGCGACATCATTTGATGGCGGATGAAATGCAAAGAGCTGTAGGGATGTTGCAAGCGGGAAGTAATCAATCTCAGGTATCTCGACATTTTGGCATTCATAGAAGTGTTATTTGTCGTCTTTGGCAGCGCTACAATAATACAGGAGAACCCGCTGAACAGCATCCAGGCCGTAAAAGGAGTACAACCACTCGGCAAGACGCCAGCCGATGTTAACCGCTCGAGAGATAAGTTTGAGGCTACAAATTTCAAGTGATGTTGATGTAAATCCTCAAACTGTGCGAAATCGACTGCATGAGTACGGCCTACGAGCTCGACGCCCAATCAGGTGCCCACGGGAATCGCGCTCGTCGATATGAATGGTGTAGAGAACGCATAACATGGACCCAGGAACAATGGGATAAAATTATGTTTTCCGATGAGTCGCGATTCAGGTTTAAGCCTGATACAAGAAGGGTGCGAGTGTATCGTCGGCCCGGAAATACTGAAAGGCTCAGGTGCGTTCAGGAAGTTCATCCATACAGCGGCTCAACAGTTATGTTATGGGCGGGTATTATGAAGAACAGGCGAACTGAGCTCGTTTTTGTAAATGGAAACATGAATGCTGAAAATTACATTGAGGATATTCTCAGACCTTATGTCTACCCATTTGCACAAACCTTTGGCTCCGATTTTAGGTTAATGCATGACAATGCGCGTTCACATACAGCTCGGCGAACCAGTGAATACTTTGCAACGGAGAACATCCGGGTATTGCCCTGGCCTGCACAATCGCCAGATCTCAACCCCATCGAGCACGCATGGGACATGCTCCAGAGACGTGTTTTGAAGGACTTGGACGGAGCGACAACAACCCAACAGCTGAAGGATTTGCTACAATTCCATTGGGAGCGAATACCGCAAGATGACATAAACAGTCTCATTAATTCAATGAATAATCGTTGCCGACAAGTTCTGAATAGCAGAGGAGCCCATACTTTGTATTAAATTGTTCTATTCTTTCACAATAAATACATTTTCTTTAGAAATTTCATTTTGTAAGAAAAAAGTTTAGTTTCTTATGTATCTTAGTTTCTATAGTATATTCTAATATTGTTCATTTCTGTTATTAAAAGAACTTATAAAGACAACAGCTGTTATTTTTACATCATAGAACCCTAAAGATATTATTTTAAAAATAAAATACAACGTTATAATGTGAAGAACCATCCTAAAATTTAAATTAGTACATGTTGCTGAGACTTTTTTGATGAGTGTATATTAGGTCTTTACCTATGAAATTGCCGTTTTGTATGAAAAAATTTAAACGATTTTTTTTCATGTATTTTTTATTTGTATTAATCGAAGTAATCACCCATGCAATTAATGCATCTTTGCCAACGCAGTGGCAGTTTATTGATGCCCTTCTTAAATAAATCAGCTGGACGGGAGGCAACAAATTCTTCAAAGGCATTTTGTACTGCCTCTCGGGTATTGAATGTTTTTCCCGCCAAGGAGTTATCCAAATTCTGGAAAAAGTAGTAGTCTGTAGGCGCAAGGTCTGGTGAGTAGGGCGGATGACGGAGAACTTCCAACCCCAGTTCTTACAACTTGGAGACCGTCTGCTGTGCAGTATGAGGTCGCGCGTTGTCGTGCAGGAGCAGCGGAGATGAGCGATTGACCAATGCTGGTTGGAGATGTGCCAGCTTACCCATCATTGTGTTTAGTTCTTCACAGTACACATCTGCAGTAATGCTCACCCCGTTTGGTAAGAAACTGTGATGAATCACACCGGCGCTAGACCACCAAACAGTGACCATCACTTTTCTAGGGATAAGTTTTCGTTTAGGGCATTGTTTAGGTGCTGAACCAGGATCCAACCAACTTGCTGAGCGCTTGCGGTTATCCATTTTTCAACGCAGGTAACAATGCGGTTCAAAATTCCTTCATTTGTGTGTCTGTTCAAGGCACGTCTCGACGCGTACTTCGCGCTGGCGATCATTGAGTTCGTGGGGTACCCATTTGTCAAGCTTTTTTACCTTGCCAATTTGACGCAAAAGGACCAATATTATTTTGACGCTAACGTCGAAAGCTGCTGCTAATTCAGCGTAGATTGTGTATCATCAGCTTCCACAATCGCCTTTAATTCGTCATTGTCCACCAAAATCTTTAGACGACCGCGAGGTTCATTTATCAGGTCGAAATTCCCAGAACGGAAGCGAGCAAACCAATAACAGGTGGTGCGATGGTTTGTAGTGTTAGCTCCGTAAACGTCGTTGAAGTTGCGTGCCGCTTGTGCTGTGTTGCTGCCACGACGGTACTCATATTCCATAATTACTCGCATTTTTAACGTATCCATGACGACAAAAAAGATTGAAATGCGATGAAAATGTAACACTAATCAATAAACAAATGACTACTTTTGGAAAAAGAATTCCATGTTTTTAAAATAAAATTAATTTGAAATTAGAATTCTTAGCCAAACAAAAATTATTTTGACTTGAAATGGCCAGTACTGCAGAACGGCAATTTCATAGGTAAAGACCTATTATTTATGCACACTAAAAATGGAAAAATAAAAAAAAATACAGAAAAAAATAAACCGCCTTCGATGTCAAAAACTAATAAGGCACTAAAAAGCGAAAAATAACTGAATTATTAAATTAAGCAAATTAAATAAAAAATATTGATTTTTGCGCTACCTAATAATATATTTGAAGTCAATGCCAACCTACATTTAAAATTTGTTACAGATAATAAAATATGTATACTATACGATACACATCATGGGACACGAGAGTGGACCAAAACTTTGTATGTAGACGATATGAATTTAGGTTGGCATTGACTTCAAATATGTTATTAGGTAGCACGAATATCAATATTTTTTATTTAATTTGGTTAATTTAATAATTCAGTTATTTTTCGCCATTTAGTGCCTTTTTTTTACACATCGAAGGCGGTTTATTTTTTTCTGTAATTTTTTTTTAAATATTACTCATTTAGATATATCTCTTCATATTTATTGCCACCGTTTATGAAGATATCTAAATGTGAGGTTTGGATTTAGCATTGTAATGTGATAACATTCTATTCATTGGAGAATATAAGCCCAAAATCTGTCCAGCAATAATTTGTAGAGAAATATTAAAATACAAAGCCCTAGACAGCTTCATTAATCCTACTTATAATTCACGATTTCATTAAATAATTTGTACAAAAAATTGAGATCAAGAACTTTGTAATGATATACAACACAAACATAACCTTTTTCATATATAGTCGATTTCATTTGAAGATACCACTTTAATGTCGCTACGGAAGTATATATCCAAAATATTAGAGAGTCATGTTTTCTTTAATAGTAAATGTACGTCTAGGAGCCATATTAAGAAGTTTACGAAACACTGTTCAAACACTGGAAATTACTATGTAAATAAGTTAAACTTTGTACACATGCTATGTAGTCATACATTCAAATAAACCAAGCATATCTGGGCATCTCTAAATGTAAATAAAGGATAAGAAAGCTTAAGTTTTATGAATTGAGGTATTTAGTATATACATATAAATATATAATACTAGCTGTACCCGCAGCTCCGCACGCGTTTTTTAAAATTGATTCAAAGAAATATAAGATTGTGAGACCATGTATAACTACAGTATTACAGTAATATGTAACGTATACATTAGATATATAAATACTAACAGTGTACCAAATGAGGTTTATCATTAGCCACATATTTGGCACCTTAACCCACCATATTACTACCTCAATGCTCACTTACACTGTATAAGGAACTAATGAAACAATGAAGTAAAGATGTTATTATGATTATATAATATGCCCATATTGTCAATAAGTAATACGTTTATGGTATAATATCTTTCTAGAAAGACCCATTCTATCTTCAAAATTACTATTATAATGTTGAATTGTATACAATTAATGAGCTGACTTGAAATCTTGCATAAATATAAATCAAGATATAACACTTTTTATCTGGCTAAGCAGTTTTTAATATTTGACAGTTTAAATAGTGTTCATTGAACTCGATACAATATTCTTATATGTTACTATAGTTCCTTAGTTATGTAGTCGAAAGCGCAGTCAATAAAACAATATGGCCGCCAAAATGACCGAAAAGACAATATAATTCAGAATACATACATACAGGTATATGAATTTTAATTAATTTATTCTTCGAGCCCAGTACAACCCACATGTTTAGAGTGAACAACATATTTTTGCTAAATTTTATACAGACGAAGTCGCGGGTGACAGCTAGTTTAAATTAAAATAAACAGAATTATTTGCTATGATGTTCGATATCTGCTGGTGAAAGTTCCGTGAAAATCGGTCCAACCGTTTTGGAGATAGCATTGCAGACGAAGCCGCGGCTAATAGCTAGTCTAATCTAGAGTAGCCTAAGTAGCCCGCTGTAATCTCAGCTATCTGCCAGTGAAATTTCCGTCAAAATCCGTCCAGCTATTTCGGAAATTACCCGGAACAAACAGACAGACCGACAAAAAATTTAAAAATTGCATTTTTGTTATCAGTAGCGTATATAATTTCGTAACCAATCAGCAAAAAAAATTACTTTGATATTACATACAGACACTTCATGTTTATTATATGTATTGTCTATGTTTATGTGAGCCCGGTTGGATGGATGAATAAGTCAGCATTTCATAAGAATTAAGTGTTTGTAATGTTCTCATTTTTGTATTGGATTATGCTATAACGTCATACTACAGCATCATTATCATTACATAGTATAAAACAAAGTCCCCTATCGCATCTGTCTGTCTGTCTGTTCGCGATAAACTCAAAAACTACCGAACGGATTTTCATACGGTTTTCACCAGTAGATATAGTGATTCATGAGGAAGTTTTAGGTATATAATTTGTCGAGGCTTTTTTTATTATCAGGGAGGGACAACGTCCGCCTGGCCCGCTAGTTGTATATACTTGAACACGTTCAATAATAATTGACCCCTAACACATAGAAGGTACCCATTTTATTTGTAGAAATATGATGGACTTTCAATTTTTTTCTCCTCTTATCATCAACTCCATTAGTGTTTTTGGGTAGATCTTAGTCGGTCACGTAGTGGAATTTATGTTTTATTCAGGACCCAATATTTTGAAATATTGGTGGCATTTCACGTAATATACTTCGGTCATTGTGTACTAGTGGATGATAAATAATACCACGTAGAATGAATACTGAGATGCCACAAAAATTCCCTAGAAAGTTCTAACAACGGGGCCACCATCATGTCAGAACGATGGTGATATCTAGAATTGACTCCTCCGTGTGCATCCATTAAATTGTAACGTTAATGTATTTTAAATTACATGTGTTAAAAAGATAAACCAAATCGAGTTTCTTGTCGGTTTTTCTCTATGAGTGGGTTTTTGTCCGAAGCGGTGGTAGTTTTGAGCCTAAATTACTTATAAAAAAATACCCACTATCATTATTTTTCATCCTATTTTTTATATCATAGGAGGCAAACGAACAGGTGGGTCACCTGATGTGAAGTGATCACCACCGTCCACAGACACTTGCAACACCAGAAGAGTCGCAAGTGCGTTGCCAACCTGTGTTTGGGGGAAAGGGAGAGATGGGGAGAGAGGAGGGGAGGTAGGCCTCCGGTGCTCTCGCTGACGGAACGAAACGCAACAACGCAAGCACTGTTACTTCACATGGGTGTGTCTGTGTGTCGGGCGATAGTACCCCGGACGAGCCGACATATTCATGCTGAAACCAGTAGTAACTTCAGTGTGGCTCTACCGCCTACAAAAACACACGTTTTCAAGAAAAAAAGAAACAAATTTAGTATACAAAATTATTTATTCTTAGTAAGCAATTAAATCATCTATTATCACAATTGCTGAATCAGTCTTGACACAATCGAGTAGATATGAAGTGACCATCAGTTTTTATCACGCTTTTATTAGCTTCACCTGTATGTATGTATGTAACCGACCCCTTTGAGCTCGATTTTGTCCTACTTTGAACGATCAGATTTAATTCAAACTTTGCACACCTGTCAAAGGTCGATGACAATGCAATAATCCGAAAAAAAAGTTAAAAAAATTAACAGTGACGCATCGCATGTTAATATCAGCACCTCCAGATATCAGTATTTTTATCATTTTTTTGTCACTTTTTACAAAAATATACATTTATTTGTAATTTACGCTATTCTTAATCCAAATTTATTAAATTTTATTTTCTGTTTTTTAGTTGGATTTTTTATGAAAGCGTGTTTTTTTAGTTTTTTTAAACTATTATTTATTAAAGGTATATTATAACATTTATATCAAGCAAATAGAAACGAATGTAGAATACGGTTTAATTACTTAAGTAGGGACATGAAAAAAATATTAAGATCCTTGAATAAATTGGAAAAATTCGTTTAACAATACTTTTATATATATTTTTCTAAATACAGTATTCATGTATTAAGTAGTGGGTGGTTTTATTTTATATTAAGGTAACAAGCAGAAGAGTCGTTCAAAGTATAGTATTGGTGTTGACGGCGTAGTGTGTTTTAAGGTAACATAACAGCTTTCTAAAATGTAGTATTGGTGTTTATGGAGTAATGTGTTTTAAAGTATTGAATATGTATTTTTAGTGTTAGTGTTTTAAGGTAACATAACAGCTTTTTAAAATGCAGTATTGGTGTTTATGGAGTAATGTGTTGTAAAGTAATGAATATGTATTTTTAGTATTCGTGTTTTAAGGTAACATAACAGCTTTTTAAAATGTAGTATTGGTGTTTATGGAGTAATGTGTTGTAAAGTAATGAATATGTATTTTTAGTATTCGTGTTTTAAGGTAACATAACAGCTTTTTAAAATGTAGTATTGGTGTTTATGGAGTAATGTGTTTTAAAGTAATGAATATGTATTTTTAGTATTCGTGTTTTAAGGTAACATAACAGCTTTTTAAAATGTAGTATTGGTGTTTATGGAGTAATGTGTTTTAAAGTAATGAATATGTATTTTTAGTATTCGTGTTTTAAGGTAACATAACAGCTTTTTAAAATGCAGTATTGGTGTTTATGGAGTAATGTGTTGTAAAGTAATGAATATGTATTTTTAGTATTCGTGTTTTAAGGTAACATAACAGCTTTTTAAAATGCAGTATTGGTGTTTATGGATAATGTGTTGTAAAGTAATGAATATGTATTTTTAGTATTCGTGTTTTAAGGTAACATAACAGCTTTCTAAAATGTAGTATTGGTGTTTATGGAGTAATGTGTTGTAAAGTAATGAATATGTATTTTTAGTATTCGTGTTTTAAGGTAACATAACAGCTTTTTAAAATGCAGTATTGGTGTTTATGGATAATGTGTTGTAAAGTAATGAATATGTATTTTTAGTATTCGTGTTTTAAGGTAACATAACAGCTTTTTAAAATGCAGTATTGGTGTTTATGGATAATGTGTTGTAAAGTAATGAATATGTATTTTTAGTATTCGTGTTTTAAGGTAACATAACAGCTTTTTAAAATGCAGTATTGGTGTTTATGGATAATGTGTTGTAAAGTAATGAATATGTATTTTTAGTATTCGTGTTTTAAGGTAACATAACAGCTTTCTAAAATGTAGTATTGGTGTTTATGGAGTAATGTGTTGTAAAGTAATGAATATGTATTTTTAGTATTCGTGTTTTAAGGTAACATAACAGCTTTTTAAAATGCAGTATTGGTGTTTATGGATAATGTGTTGTAAAGTAATGAATATGTATTTTTAGTATTCGTGTTTTAAGGTAACATAACAGCTTTCTAAAATGTAGTATTGGTGTTTATGGAGTAATGTGTTGTAAAGTAATGAATATGTATTTTTAGTATTCGTGTTTTAAGGTAACATAACAGCTTTTTAAAATGCAGTATTGGTGTTTATGGATAATGTGTTGTAAAGTAATGAATATGTATTTTTAGTATTCGTGTTTTAAGGTAACATAACAGCTTTTTAAAATGCAGTATTGGTGTTTATGGAGTAATGTGTTGTAAAGTAATGAATATGTATTTTTAGTATTCGTGTTTTAAGGTAACATAACAGCTTTCTAAAATGTAGTATTGGTGTTTATGGAGTAATGTGTTTTAAAGTAATGAATATGTATTTTTAGTATTCGTGTTTTAAGGTAACATAACAGCTTTCTAAAATGTAGTATTGGTGTTTATGGAGTAATGTGTTTTAAAGTAATGAATATGTATTTTTAGTATTCGCGTTTTAAGGTAACATAACAGCTTTTTAAAATGCAGTATTGGTGTTTATTGAGTAATGTGTTGTAAAGTAATGAATATGTATTTTTAGTGTTAGTATTTTAAGGTAACATAACAGCTTATAGTAGTATATTTTAAGGTCATAATAACGTTTCACGTTCACGACGTGTACGTTTTTCATTTATTTTTTTAGTATTCGTGTTCGGTTAGAGCAAGTGTTGTTTTTAAGGTAGTCCAATATTCTTTTATACTACAGTATTACTGTTTACGGAGTAGTGGGTTGTAAGTTAATTAATGTTTTATTCGTGTTTTATGGTAGAGTGAGATTTTTTTTATTTTAAGTGTATTATTAGTATTGTATTATAACTGTATTAGTCTGATGAACTGTAGTATAAAATTTATAAGGTAGTGTCTTTTAGACAATGTAGTAATATTTATATGTTGTGTGTTTTTTCAAGATAATATAATGGTACAGTTAAGGTTATTTACTCGTAATATTGGCCTGGAGGGTATAAAATTGTTGTTGTTATTTGGTAAAAGTAGTTGATATCAATAACTCCCTCTGATCCTGACATAAAACGCCTCTAAGATATACGAATTTCTAGCAAATATTTAAGATACATTTTCACTTACAAACTAAAATTTAATATAACGATTGATAATAATTTTATGATTAAAAATTTATATCGCGGTTTGATGTTGTACCGAATTGAAACTCGTCTTCGGTTTGCTCCGGCTGTGCATATTGATCCTCTTGTTCACTGAAGAATGTTTCTACAATATGCAGAGATTTTTTATATACCTGAAAAAGACATGTAATTGTAGTATGTTAATAGGCTAGTGACATATTTATCAAACAAGTTACAAGTCTAAAAGCACTCACACGCAAGGATAGCGCTCTGATATATCTAATAATCGAATTTACAATTTTTAGATATAGAAAAACCGATTATTTTAATCGATATTAAACATCGAATCGATCTCTAATACTATAAAATCGAAATTCGATTTTTTCTATTTAGATAACAGTAAAACCATACAATAATATATAATTTAAAAAAAACTCAAAGAACTTAAGAATAATCGATCCTCTAGATCTGGATTTTTTCATAAATCGATTCCATAGGATCACAATTCGTATTTATTTAAAAATATATTTTTTTCAACGAACAATCGATACAAACTATGTTATTCTGTTTTGCACTGACACTTAAGTAACTCTTAAGAATAAATGTGGTAACTAAGTCAGTGTCCATTACATTGATACTAAAGTAACTCAAAACAAAGGAGACAATTAAGTTAATATGTGTCGAATTGATACTTAAGTAACTCTTAAGAAGAAATGTGGTAACTATGTTTGTGTGCGTTGAATTGATACTAAAACAACTCAAAAGAAGGAAGGGAACTAAGTTTGTGTGAATTTAATTGATACTAAAGTAACTAAAAAAAAAAAAACAATGTAACTAAGTCAGTGTGCATTGGATTGATATTAAAGTAACTCAAAATAAAACATGTAGCCAAGTTAACTTGCATTGAGTTGATAATAAAGTAACTCAAAATAAAAGACGTAGCCAATTCAAGATGCATTGAATTGATAATAAAGTAACTCAAAAGAAAAGGCGTAGCCAAGTCAACATGCATTGAATTGATAATAAAGTAACTCAAAAGAAAAGACGTAACCAAGTCAACATGCATTGAATTGATAACAAAGTAACTCAAAAGAAAAGACGTAGCCAAGTCAACATGCATTGAATTGATAACAAAGTAACTCAAAAGAAAAGACGTAGCCAAGTCAACATGCATTGAATTGATAACAAAGTAACTCAAAAGAAAAGACGTAGCCAAGTCAACATGCATTGAATTGATAACAAAGTAACTCAAAAGAAAAGACGTAGCCAAGTCAACATGCATTGAATTGATAACAAAGTAACTCAAAAGAAAAGACGTAGCCAAGTCAACATGCATTGAATTGATAACAAAGTAACTCAAAAGAAAAGGCATAGCAAAGTCAACATGCATTGAATTGATAATAAAGTAACTCAAAAGAAAAGACGTAGCCAAGTCAACATGCATTGAATTGATAATAAAGTAACTCAAAAGAAAAGACGTAGCCAAGTCAACATGCATTGAATTGATAATAAAGTAACTCAAAAGAAAAGACGTAGCCAAGTCAACATGCATTGAATTGATAATAAAGTAACTCAAAAGAAAAGACGTAGCCAAGTCAACATGCATTGAATTGATAATAAAGTAAAACAAAAAAAAGAAAGGCAACTAAGTCAGTGTGAGTTGAATTGACACTAAAGTAACTCTGTTGAGAATATTAACACTTACTTGTTCATTGTCATGTTGCTGAAGCTGTTCGATCTGGTCCACGACACCAATTTCTTCTAGCTTCAAACACATCGGGTCGAGTTGACCGTATTTCTCAGCAGCCTGGATATTTAAAAGAGACTTTAAGCATGAATAGTATTTTATTTATATGTAGCTAGTAGTCGGAATATGACCATAATGAGGTGTAAAGTTTTTTCTTCAAATAAATTAATTTACTGACACTATTATCTTCTTATTTTTCTTTCTAAATGGTGAATACTAAGTGTCGTAGAAATATTATAGATTATAGACGTAGTATGAAGCATGAAGAATAGAGACTTATAAATAACGGTTTCGACTCGTCGATGATATGGTAGAACATTAATTAAATCCAATTTTTCATTACTTAAAACCCGTCAATAGGTACGAAACAAATAAAATCGGTTGACGGGCAGAGGGGAAAATTGTACTCAACTGATTTACCAAAAAATCAAGCAATATTCATAGATTTTTATTTTCAAAATTGAGATCTTTTTTGCCAAAGAATACACAAATACATTATTAAACGTAAGACAGGAAACTATTTCCTATTCTTATTGATAAAACTAAAACGCATCAATACTCGCTACAAACAAACAACAACTTTTATAACACTCTCATTTGCTACAAGTTAAGAGTACATAGGCTTTAAAATATCCTTTGAATAATGTAGCTACAAGTACAGAAAATAATGAAGAGTTAGTTACCTGAAGAAGATGAGCGAGTCCATCTAGGACAACGGTGATAGCTCGTGGATCCTTCATGTGCAGCAGCGAGCAGTATGGTACCAACAGTCCACTGTTCATCAGGGCGTCCAGCTGTTCCGGGTTCCCTCCCAGGCACAGATTCGTTATAGCCCAGGCCGCCTCCTTCTGGCACCTGTGAAGTACATTTTATAATATAAAAGAAGCGTCATCGACAGTTTTTCTACTTCTTAGATTCCATTTCGGGGTTACTTTATTATGGCATATATTACTAGGTTATGTAAAATAAACTTAGGTCATTATTCTATGCCGACAACAAGATTTTATCGAATAGGCGTCAAATCTATACTCTAGTGTGAGCCCGGTTGGATAAATAAATGAAAGTACAAATCAATTTAGTGAGTTTTTGGCGGGATTTTGGACTGTCATGTAGTGGATTTTATTTTTATTCATAATCTTGTGTTACTTAACCCTATATTGTGTAAAATTGATGGTGTAATATGTAATATAGTGTGTGTATTGTGCGTAAGTGAAGTGAATGGAAAATAATACCACGGACCATGAATTCTGAGATGCCACAAAAACTCCATGGAAAGTTCTAACAAGATGGCCACCGTCTTGTTAGTTCATTGAAATTATATCAAGAAACTTGTAATATCAATACTCACTTGACAATGGCAGTAATAGTCTACTAGAAGACTGGTTGCCAAAAATGGAATGGAAGAAGAACTTGTAATACTATTAACTACTCGACCATGGCAGTATTAATCTAAGATTGGTTGCCAAAAATAAAGTTAAAAAAAAAAACAATTTAGTGTTTCTATTTATACTAATATTACAAAGCGGAAGAGTTCGTTTGCTTGAATCTCAGGAACTACTGGTCCGATTTGAAAAATTCTTTCAGTGTTAGATAGCTCATTTACCGAGTGAGACAATAGGCTATGTATCTACAAGCTAAGACAAATAGGAGCGGAGCACCAATAAAGAATGTTTCAAAATCGGTGTTAACGTAAGTTTTATTTAAAAATATTAACGTAGCATTAATAGCGTTAGCTCAAAGTAACTATTCCACGCGAACGAAGACGTGAGCAGAAGCTGGTTGTTAACACACATTTGCACATTATATTAATCTCTAAATCGGGATCACTGAAACTATTTAGTTACTGACACAGACATTATAATGTACGTATATTTGTCTATATGCCTACAACCGAACTGACTATAGAAGGCTATATATCATCACGCTAAGGCCAATAGGAGCGGGGCACAGATGAAAAATGTTTCAAAATCGAGATGTCTTTTTCTTTTTGAGAGCTTCTGCTGCGTGTCAGCGTTAGCCCAGAGTAGTAACTATTACTACGCGGACGAAGTCGCGGGCAGGGGCTAGTATAATATATATCTTTATAATTGCTCCTGTACTTCTGTATGTCACTGAACTCCTCCTAAACGGTTGGACCGATTTTCATGAAATTTTGTGTGCGTGTTCCAGTGGATCCGAGAATAGTTTAGATTCACAATTGGACCCAGTAGATGGCGCTGCGGTTGATTTTTAGGATTTTTTTTTATTATCAAGGCAGGACAACGTCCGCCCGGCCCACTAGTATATATACATATATTGTTCTCAATGTTAAGAGAATTGTCTGTATTGTTTCTATTCCTACAATAATGTAGATTTAAGCTAGTCCTCAGAATCCTTGTCTTACTCTTGGTAAAAAAAAGGTGTAACTGTAAATAACAAAGTGGATCGGTGAATTACTCAGCGTGACGACTATGGTGGTGCTTTACTCTGAAAAATGTCTTCTAGGTTTCTCGTAGTTAGAGAGAGATGAGATGATGAGAGATGTAGGACTCCAAAAAGTAAATAGCGCCCTAAATAGGAGACCAAATACTGGAAGTCCTCCCTCCACTGTTCATTGTATAGAGCAGGCGTACTATACTTTATTTTCAATTATTTTAAATTTCGCGTCCATCAGACCGACTATCAGCACGCTGAGTAAATTAAATAGATTCCAGATAACTCGACTGCGGAGCGTTCCTTCTGATATAAGGGTGTTATACCAAGCATGCTTTATTGGACAACCATTTTACACTACATTAATACGTTGTTAATTTGAAATTACATTATTCTATTTAATACCTAAATACATGTAGTTTGCGGCCCGCGACATCATGAGTGTTTGTGACCCGTTTAAAAAAAAAAAGTTGAGTACCACTGGTATAGAGGGTTTAAAAAAAAAAGGTTAACGTAAGCAGAGTTTTGATAATTTTTAACTGGTCCTTTGTTTGCAAAAGTAAGTAAACCCTCTTTACTTGCTTACTTTTATTTTTCCATAACTTGAGCATAATCTGTTTTTTTTTTTATATCATAGGAAGCAAACGTACTGGTGGGTCACCTGATGTTAAGTGATCACCACCGTCCGTAGACACTTGCAACACCAGAGGAGTCGCGAGTGCGTTGCCAGCCTGTGTTCAGGGGGAGGTGGGACGGGGGAGGGAAGAGAGGGAGAGGAGAAGGGGAGGGGAGGTGGGCCTCCGGCGCTCTCACTGACCGAACGAAACGCAACAATGCAAGTGTGTCGGATGTTACTACCCCGGACGAGCCGACCCATTCATGCTGAAACCAGTAATAGCTTCAGCGTCGCTCTACCACCTACTAAATATATAATCTGGATCTATTATACAGTCTTAAGTTTGTACTTACTTGATATCTTCATTAGCTAAGACTTGACCGAGATGTAACAGGAGGCCTTTGTCGACGCATCGTTGGATCTGGTCATTGGTTCCGGCTAGGATGTTACTCGCTGCCCACGCGGCTTCCTTCATCAGTGAAGTCTTCCCACAACGGAGAAGCTTTATTATGTAGTCCAGACAGCCAGCGTCTAGGCATCGATCAGTCTGGGACATAAATCTCATGTCAGTGTAAAGTCTATACTCGTGATTCCCAATGTGGTCTATAACAATCCCCAGGACAACTAGCAGAGGGGTCGATATCAGCGAGAAATATAATTAGGGGTCCATGACATGCAAATAAGAGTCAATAAGCAGGTCGTGGATTTAATTAGGGTTTAAATGAATAGAAAAATACATATAGACATATATACGAACATAAATGATAGGACCACGATTTCAAAACATTTAAAATTGAAGAATTGGCAAAAAAGTCAATATTAGATAAGTAGGAAGTCTACACATAACCGAAAAATATAGCAAATAGTCTAGGAGACAAGAAAAGATTGGGGTCCTATGGTCTATATTAAAAAAAATTAATACTAATATATTCCTAAACGACTGGCACGATTTCCATGAAATTTTGTGTGCGTGTTCCAGTGGAGCCGAGAATGGTTTAAATTCACAATTGGACCCGGTAGGTGGCGCTGCGGTTGAATTTTAGGATTTTTTTTTATTATCAAGGCAGGACAACGTCCGCTCGGCACGCTAGTTTTAAAAACAACGAATTTTAAGCTAAGAAGCAACACGTGTTCAGCGGTGTTTGAAATGGGGCAAGTGGTGTAGTGCGCATAAGCTGAAAAAGAGTAGTAAACCTTTTAAATATTTTTGCTTTGAGAGTAAAGTAATAAATTCTATAAGTTCGATACATTTTTTTTCTATTAAAAAGACAACTGATAACAAAAGGCACAAAGCAGACCCCAACTAGGGGCAATCATTTCTGGGTCACATAATATTTATTTTGCATGAGATTCCAAACCACAACACTTGGCATGATGGTGACTGTTATAACCGAACTGCAGAATGCAACTGCAGAATATGAAAGGAGTATGTCAGCGAACGAGGGTCAAGTTAACATGGCATACACAAACCTGTTCATCGGACCCAGTCAGCATGTTCCCAACGGATCTCAAGGCAGGAGTGCGTACTGCTGGTAGCTGATGATCGAGGAGTTTCACGAGACGCTCCAGCAACTTCGGAGTCTGCTGGACAGCCTCTATACGGTCGTTCGGTCCGTCAGTCAGGTAGGAGAGACCCCAACACGCGTCCGCTGGAAGGATAGTCAGTCCGAAATGATTAAACAGTACTACAGGTGTGATTGTTAAGTCCTCACTAATATTATAAATGCGGAAGTAACTATGTCTGTCTGTCGCGCTTTTACGTCAAAAATACTGAACCGATTTAAATGAAATTTGGTATACAGGTAGTCTAGAGCCCGGGAAAGGACATAGGCTACTTTTTAATGCGAAAAAAGGGTTGAAAGGGGGGATGAAAAGTTGTATGGAAGTATCGTCATTTTTAGAGCTAACAGCTTGGAACTTATTTTTTAGGCTGTTGATTCGACATAAATAAACATAACATTCAAAGTTTGTAAAAGTTTTATCCTCAAGGGTTTAAAATAACAGTAGGATATAGGGGATGAAAGTTTGTATGGAAATATGTAAGGTTCCGCTCCCATTTGAAAAAATCTTTTAGTGTTAAATAGCTCATTTATCGAGGATGGCTATAATATCATCACGCTAAGACCTATAGAAGCAGAACACCAATGAAGAATATTTCAAAATCGGGTTTTTTTTTCCTTTTGAGAGCATCAGCTGCGTATTAGTTATCCTAAAGTCATTATTCCAAGCGGGCGAAGTCGAGAGCAGAAGCTAGTAGCTGAAATACGTCGTGGCGGTCAAGCACCGGAATCAATCTGATGTCTGCAGGTTCGAATCTCGGCATGTACGTATTATTCTGAATTCGCATACATTTACCAATTTAAATTGGTAACACTATCGGTTGCGAGTAAGGAAATCATCGTGAGGAAACCTGAACCTGAGAAATGTTCTTTTAGTATCACCGTATATGGGAAAATATAGTACTGTGAGGTCATGATGGCAGGTGTAACAACTACAACAGTGGCATGTTTAGTAAAAGTGGTAGAGCAGGTGGTAGAGCCACGCTGATGCTATTATTGGTTTCAGCACAAATGGGTCGGCTCGCCCGGGGTACTACCACCCTCTCACAGAAAACCGACGTGAAGTAACAGTGCTTGCATTGTTGCGTTTCGTTAGGTCAGTGCGAGCGCCGGAGGCCCACCTCCCCTCTCCTCTCCCCCTCCCTCCCTTTCCTCCAAACACAGGCTGGCAACGCACTTTCGACTCCCCTGGTTTTGTCAGTGTCTGTGGACGATGGTGATCACTTAAGATCAGGTGACCACTCAGTTCATTTGCCTGCTATGACATTAAAAAAAAAACAGCAAGGTATGGATTTGTATCCAATTTCATAGCTGCCACCATACACAGTGAATAAACAGTGGCTCCCTTTTGGTAGATAGATGTGTAACCAGCTGAAGATGGGCTTACAGGTCAAAATGAGAATGACAACTACCAATAGATTGTAAATTTAAACATGGTCACCATTGATTTTGGATTGCAGTCCTTAAAATCATGCACAGTGATTTTAACTATGTCTTGGTAAGAAAACACTTTATATGTTCAACTCCCATGGACCCGAGAGCTTTTGGTGAAGGAAACAATTGTGATGAAAATATACCATGTTTTGTAAAACTAACGCCTGTGGTCAAAGACTAAAAAGCATAGCTAAAAACTGTGTAAGCGATGTTTAATTTCCAGCTCATAGTTTTTTATGACCCTGCAAATTTTCCACCATTTGTCAAGTTTTAGCCATCTATATCTACGGCTTTTTTTGTGGACGCACGCGACTACGCAGTGCCCTTAAAGGGAATTTCCAAAATATCGAAAAATTGCCCTAAAAAGTGAAAAAAAAATTAAAAGAAAAAATCAATCCAAAGGTAAAGGTTACCAAACCTTTACAAAAGTTTTTGTTTTTTTTTACTAGGTCAAAGTTATTCAAATACAAAATCTAATCTATTTTTCTTGTAGTAGAGACCGTAAAAAAAATTATGAACTCACAATTTTCGAAAATTAGCATGCCCCAAAAAAGTTAGTGACAAAAAAGGCCTGTCTATATATAAATAGGCAGTGGGGAAACGGTTAGGAGGATCTACCTCCTCTATTTCTCAGCCAATTTTCATTCTTTTTTTATTTTGTAGCTATCAACAAGCTTCAATGTCATCAATAACAAAATTGGAAATCGTTTTTTTTCCTCTATGGTCAAAATTTGGCCAATGGATAAGCAATCGTAACAATAATTTGCTCAATATTGTCTTCAAACTGGCCATAAACCATATAGTGATAATAATAACCAAATTTCAACTTATAACTCACCAAGAACATCATGGTCAGGCATCTCTAACAATTCAGATATATATGGTAGAGCGGGAGCCACTAGATCGAATTTCACCAGCGGGTTTTTGTTTCTGTAAAAATAAATGTGGCTGATTAGATAAAAAGGCTCATCATTATAAAAAAAGAAAAATTCATATCTCGGTATTCACTATTTCCAAAAAAATATCTCGTCTTATATATTTGTAGGAAATTGAGTTTTCTACAAAAAAAGGTCTCTTACAATTTTTTTGTAAACCTCACCGTTTAATAGTTATTAAAGGATGAAGTTTGATTATTTTCAGGTAGATTTCTTTTTTCTTATATCATCATCGTAATAATGAGTATAAAGATTTTTTTTTAAATAGACGATTTTTTTGGCCCATTTTTTTAAGGCATTTGTAGGCGGGAGAGCCACGCTGAAGCTTTTATTGATTTCAGCATGAATGGGCCGGCTCGCTCGGGGTACTACCACCCGACCCCAGAAACACCGACGTCAAGTAACAGTGCTTGCATTGTTTCGTATCGTTCGGTCAGTGAGAGCGCCGGAGGCCCACCTCCACTAGCGCATCCCCTCTCCTCTCCTCCTCCCCCTTCCCCCAAACTAAGGCTGGCAACGCACTTGCGACTCCTCTAGTGTTGCTAGTGTCTATGGACGGTGGTGATCACTTAGCATCAGGCGACCGGCTTTTTCGTTTGCCTCCTATGATATATATTAAAAAACACATACAATAAAAGTGTAATACCGACGCTATTAAAATAAATGGTCTAATATCGAGTTGTAATTTTTGAAATGTGAATTAAAGCGCTCCCGAAGTTAACTAGGTGGACCTTTAGTGTCATTCATATGACATCAGGTGAGATTGTGATCAAGAGCCTACCACCCATAAAGTATATATTAAAAAAATCAATACCATTTGCCTGATTACACCATGGAAATTGGTAAGCAAAACCTTTTATTGTGGCAAAGATTTTTATGTTGTACATTGTAGTATAATTTGCCAACAGGTGGCGCTGGACTATACTTTATCTGTATTAAGTTTCATGTTGTTATGTAACGCGGACGAAGTCAGACACGCTTGCTAGTAAATTCATATAAATAAATATTGAATATCTAATAATATATACTATAATCCATACTAATATTATAAAATTGAACAGTTTGTTTGCTTGAGCCTGCTAAACACGCTATTGTAGCTACCGAGAATATCATCCTCTTTGGTAGACTGGCTGAAACTTTTGTAAATATTGTAAATAGAATGTCGTTCAAACAATTGAACAAATAAATTAAATGTCGCATGTCTGTATAAATACCTTTTATGATCATTTTAATAAACAGTCTATTTTACGCTCTCCGAGTATTATTATTACGCTGTCCGTGTTAGTCTAGAATGTTCTAGTAGTGAGCCGAAGCTCCTACACTATTTTCTCTTATTCGAATTTGTATGGAAAAGCCTCGTGTATTTTTGTTTATAGATACGCTGTGTAGATGGCACTGTAATGTTATTCTGTTGGCAAGCTTGATAACAAAAGATGATGGGCAACAATTAATTTTTACATTTGTGACAACTTTCAAATATTTGTTTTCCTTCACTTCGTTTATATATGTGTTACGTGAAAGTGCTTCGTTACATTTTCTCGCCTCCCACAAACCCTTTTTCTTTATGTCAGCAGGCAAACGAACAGGTGGGTCACCTGATGTTACGTGATCACTACCGTCCATAGACACTACCAATACCAGTGAAGTCGAAAGTGCGTTGCCAGCCTGTGCTTGGGGGAAAGGGAAAAAGGGGGGAGGGGGAAGAGAGGAGGGGAGAGGAAAGGGGAGGAGAGAGGAGGGGAGAACGGGGAGGAGAGAGGAGGGGAGGGGAGGTGGGCCTCTGCAAGCACTGTTACTTCACGTCGGTTTTCTATGATCTATTTTGATTCACCTGTCGATGAATATATTAATTACAAATAAAAATAATCAAAAACTTGTATACGATTTATGCAATACCGCTTTATGCATACAAACATAGCTATAAATTTACATCAATAACCAACAGATATTAGTTCGAAAATCTGATTATAGAGGCGCTGATTGAAAAGAACGAGTGTGACCTCTATTTATATTAGGTACTCGCTAATCGCAGGAACTACTGGTACGATTTGGAAAATTCTTTCAGCGTTACATAGCTCATTTATCGAGGAAGGCTATAAGGCTATATACCATCACGCTAAGACCAATAGGAGCGGAGCACCAATGAAGAATGTATCTACATCGGGGTTCTGCTTGTCTTTTCAGAGCTTCCACTGTGTAACCACGGTAACTGTTCCACGCGGTCACATTTGCGGGCAGAAGCCAGATAGTTTAATGCAATTCGAAAAAATAGCTCGTGTATTTTTTTTCCAAATTTGCAGCCTTCTTTTTCTGGCTCCATAGGCTAATCAGTTTACTTGATATTGATATTGAATAAAAAAGGTCCTTTATGTGTTGAACATTCTTATTATATGTATAGATTTACAGGTGTACGCATACCTGCAAAGGTTGCTGTAAGTCCACACAGCGGTTCTGATCTGGCTGCTGGGAGTGGAAGGGTTCAGCATCGGCAGCAGGGCAGGCAGTATCCCAGCTCGGAGCACAGCGTCCCTGGTCTCCGGTCCATCGCCAGCGATGTTACCCAATGCCCACGCACTCTGCTCACCTATCGTCCCACCGCGGGCCAATAGCGCAATCATATGGGGTACAGCGCCTCCCTGGAATAATAATTTCATATATTACGAACATCTCTACATATAATAAGAATGTAAATCTAACGTCTGTGTACATTTTCGCTTTTTGCGTAAAATTGTGAATCGAGAATTGTGCGCTCATTTTATGCGGACGTTTTTGAGACGTTGACTATGCATCTTGGGTTTTTATGTATCAATAATTACGAATAATAATTCCAATTTAATACATGTATGTAATTTAATCATGTATGTAATAATACATTCTAATATTTTACGTTATTTTCCAAGATCTTCAACATTTGTACATGTAAAAAAAAATGAGCCGTCACAGGACGCCTGACAGATGTGAAACACATGTGTAACATAGTAAACAACACTGTATGCACTATAGGTATGCGAGCTCAGTGCGGCATCGCGTCGCCACGTCTCGCCACGTTAACAATCAGGTCTACCCTCGCCTATAGATGTTTCACATAAAAAAAACCTTATGAAGGGCTTAATTTGAACTTCGTTCTCTGTGTATAAAAAAATGGAAACCCTAATAGAATTAAACACGTTATATGAACAATATTTAATCAATTACCTACAATTTCGGTGATTCAATTTACATACTTTTTAAATTCCTCCAGCAAATTATTATTCTATAAACTGTAAAAAACAACCTAATAATTTGAAATCTTCATTTTAATTTTACTTAATTATTATTATTTATATTTAAAAAAACAGGAAATTAAGCATTTTTTAAATTTCCTATAACTTATCCTCATTTAATACTACTGTAATAGGCCAAAGCACAATTTGTAGATAATAAGAAACTATAAAATATGTGATGTAGCGTCATCTAGTGGCAAATTATTGTAAAATAGATAGAATAAAAAAGTATTTATTTATACTAACATTAACAACAGCCATAGTCTGGTCACGAGTGCCTGATGCTATATTGGTTAGGGCCCACGCCGCTTCAAATTGAAGATCAGCACTGGAACAATAAGAAACATCGACAATAAGTATGGCATAAGTTTTTATTTTACGACAGGATGGGATGATAAATATATGGGCATATATTGTTAAAACAGTTACAGCTTCTATGAGAACATGTTAAAAAAAATGTATGGCTCATTGACTATAGAAACCATAGGGTTCTAAAAAGCACGTCTAGGACATTTGTCAAATCGTTCCATTAACGACGTCAGTGTTCCAGAGTCTTCCACCTTTCTTTATTGAGTGGCACAGAAATTGCGCCGCGGCTCGTGTTATTGGGCATTGAAGCAAATACGAAAAGAACTAAAAGGAAGAAATCTTGAAGGTGACTGTGACTTCAGCATTATCTTTATCTATAGATATATATTAGTATACTAATATATAAAGCTGAAGAGTTTGTTTGTTTGTTTGTTTGGTTGAACGCTATGATCTCAGGAACTACCAGTCCGATTTGAGAAAATCCTTCGGTTTTAGATAGCTCATTTATCGAGGAAGGCTTTAGGCTATATATCATCACGCTAAGACTAATAGAAGCAGAGCACCAATGAAAAATGTTTCAAAATCGGGCACTTTTTTCCTTTTGAGAGATTTCGTTAGCGTTAGTATTATATACGTTGCCATGGTGACGTGGTAAGTTTCTATCGCAAACATTTTCAAAGTTTATTTTGTTTTCCTATTCAAAAAGTTTATACTACTTTTATTTCCAATTTTTTATTTGTTCTCTATTACGTATTATAAAAATAAAGTTTGTGTATCTACAATTAAAATAACAACTTTTTGATGAATGGATATGGCTACAAATGACCAAAAAAAATTTTTTTATACTTTGTCTATATTTTTAGATTATTATATTTTGTCTGTTTGTTTGTTTGTTCCGGGTAATCTCCAAAACGGCTGGACCTATTTTAACGGGAATTTTTCTTTTTACTGCTAGATAGCCGAAATTATAGCGGTTGACATATTCTATTTTATTTGTCCGCGGCTTCGTCCGCATTGCTTTTTCCAAAATGGTTGGACCTATTTTCACGGAATATTCACTGGTAGATTGCAGACCTCATAAAAAGTAATTTAGGGTTTTTTCAGCCGTAGTGGAATATCCGAAATGCTTGAATTCATTTTCACGGGACTTTCACTGGCAGACAACTAAGTAATGAGCTATTTTATTTTAAGGGAGTGGGCTCGGCAGACGTTGTCCCGCCCTGATCATAAAAAGAAAACCTTGACAAATTATACCTAAACCTTCCCCGTGAACCATTCTATCTACTGGTGAAAACAGCATGAAAATCCGTTCTGTAGTTTTTGACTTTATCGCGAACAGAGAAACAGACAGATCAGAGGACTTTGTTTTACACTATGTAGTGATGAACTGTTACCTATGCATTCGTTCGTGTGAAATTGATCAAAAATAATTTGTTTACTGTAAACAAGCGCGTGAGACGTGCGCTGTACTGGACTCCTAGAATAAATGTATGTAATTTGAATTATCATTTTGGTCAATTTGGCGGCCATTTTGTTTTATTTACCGCGTTTGCATCTATATAAGTCAGTTTTTTTTCTCGAACTGATTATGCTATTAGCCTTGCGGCATTTACGGCTTCACCGAACTACTATACATAACTCAGTGATTATAGCAACGTATAAGAATAACACAATTATATTGACAATATGGGCATGTTATATCTATATAATAAACAATTTAACACAAATTTTTCGATAATGTATAGTTTAAAATTTTCATTACTTTCTTATATAGTTTTAGTGAGCATCGAGGGTGGTATATAGTAGGTTAAAGTTCCAGGTATGTTGCTGATGATAAATCCCATCCCATTCGATATACTATTCGTATTCACATATCTAATGTACACGTAACATAATACAGTAGATGGCGTGCGTGTCGTAGTTACAAATGTTTTTGAAAAAGCATTTCTGTAATGTACACACTTACAATTTTACATTTCTTTAATACATTTAAAAAAAACGCGTGCGGATTATATATGTATATAATTCTTCTGTACATGTGTATGTTACATAACTCCTAAACGACTGGACCGATTTTGATGAAATTTTGCGTGCGTGTTCCAGGGGATCCGAGAATGGTTTAGATTCACAATTAGACCCGGTAGGTGGCGCTGCGGTTGACTTTTAGGATTTTTTTTATTTTCAACGCAGGACAACGCCTGCTGGATGCGTTAACAAGGAGTAAGTTTGACTGTAGTATGATTGTATTAAATACTAAACAAAAGTGCTTTCACTTACCAATCATCTCTAGTCAGTGCTTCAACCAAAGGCTTGACGACACCGGCATTGAGCATAACAGATATAGGTGGGTTTTGCTCCCGGGACAGTATGCGACGGGCTGCGAGCGCTGCCTTCGTTTTAGTAGCCAGGTCGGACGATTTAAGATCTGAAATAGGCGGTAGTTTCTATAGTATCGAGTTTCGGTAGTATCGAAATCTGTATAATAAATATTTTTTGAAAATTATAATGGGTAGTAAGGGTAGAACTTTGTTTTTTATAGAAGTCAAAAATAATCCTTTTACAATTTTTGTCTGTCTGTCTGTCCCTGTGAACACGCATCACGTTGAAAGTACTGAACCGATTTTAACGAAACTTGACACAGTAATAACTAATATTACAAGGTTATATTTAGGATACTTTTTGTCCCCTAAAACGCAAGGGGTTCATCAGAATAACCGATTTAAATCAAAAATTTGTAGTTAGTGAAATTTTTGACGGATTTTGGTAAATTCTCTTTGTGCTATAATATATAGCAGACAGATTAGCTATAAATTTAAGCTGTATTGGAACGAAGATCCTTATTGCGCGTTTTTAGCGGATGGGAACTAGACCGAAAAAAGTGTAACAAGACTTTTTTGCGACACTTTAGTACAAGAGCCAGCAACGTTGGAAGAACAAATATGTTAGAAAAGCTGGTTCTTTAATATATCTTTCTTTATGCTCTTCCAAACAAGGTTCAGGATACCTGATTTTCGGTAAACGTTGTGTTTATTAATGGGCATCACACCTTTACAGGTAAAAATATTGATTTTTAAATAATTTTAGGAAACTTTTTTTTTAGTAAAACTTTCCTTTTTAACGTTATTAATAACATGAATTTATCACTGTCAGACAATTTTGTTATTGACTATAATGTGCCCGATGATATTCATTATAAATATAAATAATTCATTTCAAACAATTTTATTTTTTTCATTGCAATTGCATTCATTTTATAAACCATTATGATATTAAGATTTCACCGTAAACAATGAGAAATAACGATAAACGTAGACATATGACTTGGTACTGACGTCATCTTGAGCATATGCGTCTATAACAGGTGATGCCACAATTATCGCTATCTTTATCATACACCCAGTGATGCGCTAAACTATAGCTATAGTTAAGTTATTCTACAATTTTTATTTTACCCTCTTTTATGTGTAAATAAAATAATATTAAAATTACAGCTATCTTAACAAGCTTAACATGTTTCAAAGTTAGTGAAAAATAAAACATTCTTAAATTATTTAAAAATCAATATTTTTGCCTGTAAAGGTGCGATGTGCACTAATAAACGCAACCATTACCGGCAGCCAGGTAGCCCGCACGTTGTTCAGAAGAACATAAAGATATATAAAAAACTGGCTTATTAAAATTCACTCTCGTAACCGTTGCTAGCTCTTAGAAGAATAGTTACAGGCATGTGACAGTTGACGCGTCGCTCATATCTTTTTCATATTTATATTTTTCTAGAATATAATGGAGTGTGAAAAAGTTTTAATACAAGTTGAAGATGGTTATGAACAACATCAAATGTTGTGTAACAATAAATAAATTTTATTATTATTTTAAATTTTATTTTTATGTATTGTCCATGTTCAGAGTCTATGTGCAGTAGGTTAGGAGTCGTGACAGAGAAAAAGAGTGAGAGAGTATGTATATAAAATACATAAAATTATATTAAATAGAAAACCAACTCAAGGATTACCTATTGATGTATTAACTTGATTATCCCAGATCAATCAGTGTATAATTTATCATTATTTATTGCATAAATATATTTTATTGTTTAATTTACAATTTAACTCTATCAACTTGATATTTTATAATGTAAATTATACTGACTGTATAGTAAACGTCTACAAAAAAGGAAAGGAACTTCGTTCCAACCGGAGGTCCATAGACCCCTCAAGCTTTTTTTTAATTACTGCCAATATATGGAGTTTAGTTTTTATCTTAATTGAACCCGGTAAATGATGCTACGAATGGGTTCTAGCCTTATTTTAAAAGATTTCTCACATACCATGTGGGTATATGTTTGAGTGAGTCCCTTGATAGTTTGTAGTCACATTTGGAAACCGTAGGTGTGGCTGCAGGTGCTTGGCGACAGATCTTCACCTTAAAAGTGGTAGCTTACCAGGAGAGATGCCACTGAACCATTATTGCTTCAACCCGTGTATAACAATCACTTTTCATTCGATTGGCATGGTAAACACCACCAACAACTATACTAGTTACAATCAATATCAAAGGCTTAAGATAAGTTAATAAGTAAAAATAGTTAAGTTAATATGGCTAGTATTTAAACTTCCAGATTAGTCTATTAATTTAACGGTTCATGTCACTTTACTGAGTGCCTAACTAAAGATTTTTAAATGTTTCAATAATAAGTAAGTTTGTTAAATATTCAATTACTCCTGTACTAAATCACAATATTAAAAGATTCAAGAGAGAGGACTAGATTAATTATACATAGATTAGAAATGAGTTCCTAATATGTAGAATATGTTAAAGTAGAACTAACATCGACAGACTGTTGCTGTACTTACAGCAGAAATAACTATGGGCAGGGTGAACCCTGTACAATCTATTAAGACGATTACCTTGGACAATCTCCTCTGGAGTGTAGGTCTTCTCTGTTTCCACATCATCTCCAGGTTCCGGAGACACGGCTCTGCGCTTGAGGAGTTGCTCCTCACGGGCTTGTTTACGTAGTGCGACGCTCAACTCTGCACGTTTACGACGTAGCTCCTGTATTCGATTTATAAAAACGTAAGCTTAGACAAATTCAAAAGAACTATATTGTGATTATAGTTGTGGTGGTCTAGTAGTTCCACTGGTGCAACACCAATCCGATATCCGCAGGTTTGAACTCTGGCATGTACCAACAAATCTTTCAGAATTCGCATAGACATTTACTTATTTAAATTGGTAACAGTATCATGGGTTGCATTTTATTTTCAAAATCTACATTGTTAAAAACAAACAAAACACACAAATATAATGAAAGACTACAAAGTCATCCTAATAATCCTAGCTAATATAAATCCTGGACTCAAACACCTGCTGCAAGTAACGAGAAAAATATTCTCTAAGATCTGATAAAGATGAGTAGTTGTCCTCACTGGAGAATGAATACACGGCCTATGAAATTTATTAGCTTCAATAACATTTTACTAATAGCATATTCTACTGAGAATAAAAAAAAAACAAACACGTGTGAAGGCTAGTAGCAAAACTAAGTTTATAACATTACTAGCGGTCCCTGTGGACGTTATCCTGCTTTGATAATTTAAAAAAAAACTTAAAAGCCAACCACAGCACCATCTTACGGGTCCAATTGTAAATCTAAACCATTCTCGGATCCACTGGATCCATACAAAATTCCATCCCAATCGGTCCAACCGTTTAGGAGGAGTTCAGTGACATACACACGTACATAAGAAATGTATATATATAACATTATAATAACCTTAGTATAAATCCTATTATTGAGCTCAGATAATAATTGTATGTGTGATTAGGATAACTGCCAGTTTGATAAGCACCTTCTCAGGGCCTAAATTGAGTAATGGATTTTGATATTTCGTTATTAATAATGCTTTTACTTTCTATATATTCTATATATACTTTCTATAAGCTATTTTCGAATAAACAATGATATAGAATATGTCCTTTTAAAAAATAGAAATTATTAAAAACAAATACCTTTTTAACACATAAAACTATTATGTAGTGGTAGAGCCACGCTGAATCTACTACTGGGTTCAGCATGAATGGGTCAGCTCGCCGGCGGTAGTACCACCCTCTCACAGAAAATCGGTGTGAAGTAGCAGTGCTTGCATTGTTGCGTTTCGTTCGGTCAATGGGAGCGCCGGGGGCCCATTTCCTTCCTCTTTCTCTTTTCCCTACCCCTCCCCATACACAGGCTGGCAACGCACTTGTGACTCCCCTGGTGTTGCTAGTGTCTATGGACGGTGATGATCACTTAACATCAGGTAACCCACCTGTTCGTTTGCATGCTTTCGACATAACAAAAAATCGATGTACAATTTTCTCATATATGGTTTTAGATTACTCTTTTGGATACAATTAATCCTTTGCCATTTCTTTAATGCTTACTGAAGCAAGTGGAAATCAGCTAGTAATGTCATAAATGGCGAAAGTTTGTAAAGATGGACGGATGTTAAATAATATTTCATGCTGAAACTACTAAACAGATTCTGATGAAACATAAGAGTATCTTATGTACCACAATCAAACATGCTACAATTTATATATATATATTCTTTAAATCCACCAAGTGTTGCGTAATTTGAGAAACTCTTGCAGTCTGTTAGCTATAACTGCATGCTCTGTGTGAACAAAATTACATAAAGATAATGTATGGTATAATACAGATAAAATTATAGGAGGCTGGTAATCTATATATGTATAGCCTTCGCCAATTTTTTTGCCTGCTCTGAATATAGTGGTAAGTTTGGGCTTAAACATAATACCATGAAAATGAAGGATTTAAATGAAACTGCCATAAAGGCAATAAAGTCTTTAAAAAATCTGTCATAAAATAGTTAATAGTTAAATGCAATCATAAAAATAAACAAATAAAATAATAGTAATAATAAAAAAATAATTTAATAAAACACCCAATAGTTGCTCTGACAGATACGATTTTTAACATAAAATGATAGCAAAGAAAAAGGTGCGGACCAAGAGTCTGCAGAAAGGAAGACAAAAAAAAAACAATACCATCAAGAGTTTAATATGAAACAAAGTTATAATATTATTATAGGAGTTTTTAGCGGGATCTTGGTCTGTCATGTAGTGGATTTTATTTTTTATTTATAATCTTGTGTTACTTGACTCTATATTGTGTAAAATTGGTGGTGTTTTATGTAATATAGTTTGTTTATTGTGCATAAGTGAAGTGAATGGAAAATAATACCACGTACCATGAATTCTGAGATGCCACAAAAACTCCATGGAGAGTTCTAACAAGATGGCCACCATCTTGTTAGTTCATTGTAATTATATCAAGAAACTTGTAATATCGATACTCACTTGACAATGGCAGTAATAGTCTACTAGAAGACCGGTTGCCAAAAATGGAATGGATGAAGAACTTGCAATACTATTAACTACTCGACAATTGCAGTATTAATCTAAAAGATTGGTTGTCAAAAATAAAGTTAAAAAAAATAAATATATTATTATAGAAATCTAAAATTGGCATTTATCTATCCTTAAGTAATCTCGATGTTAAATGTATAACATACCTAAATTTGTGTTCAGAGCATCTGTATTCAGAGCAGTGAAAGTTTGGCGAGGACTGTATTATACATCAGCTGCGTAGTCACCATAATATGAGCGATGCATAAATTGGAATAAAATGGTCTTGTGTGAATCTGCATCGATGAAAATATATAACATCATTTGCAATCATGTGATTTATAATGTTTCATTAATGGAAAGGTACTTGAAAAGAAAAACATTTTAAATTATGCTGTACAAATGCTTTTAACGGGCTTCTTTTTTTAATATCAGTATTAAGCAACCTAACACTGCTCTTTTATTTATAGCTTGTCCCAATAACACCTATTTACACATCTATACTATTTTTATAAAGAGTAAGGACTTCTTTTTTTTCTTTGTAACAGATAAAAAAAATTTTTTTTAATAATTTACAAAAGACCAACTCTATACAAACATATCATGAAAGATTGCAACGACATCGTAAAAAACTGACTTCAGTGCTGACAAAACCGATCTATCAAAAGCAGCAAAATAGAAAAACAGTTTTTTAAGTCTGAGTGAGATGAGTACTTGTCCTGGCAGGAGGGCACACACAACATTAAAATTTACTTCCTTCACTACATCTGATTATTGTAACACTTTACTGATCGCAGATACTAATGACAAAGGAACATTCTTTCAAGGATAGAAAACTGCCTTATCAGCAAGTGACATGGGTCATATTTTATTTTTAAAAACTATATAAAAGCAAGTGTAGCCGCGAGCAAAATCTCGGTGTAAATTAAAATATGATAAATATGTTATGAACGATTTTTTCTAACAGTATTGGAAAGTTTTAGACAGGTTCGAGTTAGGTCTTCACAGCAAACTATAACGAACAATCGAGCGCGACAAAAAACACGAGTGAGTTTCATTACTTGGCTGGCATTGGTTTTACTATTAAAAAAGTTTTAAAAAGAACACACATTCACAAAATTTTTCAAAAGATGCACTATCGACCACATGTCGAAATATATACCCGCATCTGGGATAAATAACTAAATTTTGTAAATTCTACTTTTGAAGACCACATTGAGATTCAAATTTGAAAGATAAGCAATACTATGTCGAAATAAATCGTGCCTAATAAATATAAAAAGCCTCTGTGAAGTTATACATATAAAAATGAAACTTACGTTTGTCCCTTGCCCAGTATTCTTATATGCCGTTATCCTCGACGAATGACTTCTTTCAGCCATTTTAAAACAAATACTATATTTCTAAATTTATCAAACAAAAATCATAAAATCACAAAGCGAATTTTAAACTTTATATTTTCAAACGGCTAGTTGCAGACAGTCATCAACTCGTCCAACGGTCCAAACTAGGGATGTGGCAAAATAAAAATAAAATGTATTACATTAATCAGATTAAATTGATTTAACTAATAATTTACAATTTAATATTTAATTTCTAATACAATTTTAAAATTTGATATATTATTATTTATCATATTTACGTATTATAAAATCTAATTATAAAATTATATATAATCTTCTTTTTGTTTTAAAATTTCATTATTTAATGTAAGTATGCCCATTTAGTCTCCGATCTGTACAACACTGCGACTGTAATACCGTTAATACTAATTATTTCTCAAATATATAATATTGTCTTCCAAAATAAACAAATAAACAATGTTTCACTGACGATATTTCGACTGTGTGGTGCCGTTTACTGTACTCCCTACACACACTCACTTCCTCAATGACACGTAAGGATCTATATTATACAATTGTTTTAACATTGATGTTGAAATCTATGATATCAATGATACATCCCTCTCTATAAATGATATTTCATCACGTGTAGTGACATCTATTTTATTCTTTGCCCGTTCGATCCACAGAGGTTCGATACTCCAGTCATACGTCCCCTACGAGTATTATTATTCTGTGGTCTAACGTGTACGGTCTTTTGGGTAGTATTTTGCTTTCATTCTTTCTTGCTCGATGATGACGAGTAAGATTGATGTGTACTTAGTCGTCTAAAAAAAAAAGCCAATGATAGAATAGTAGTATTAGAATTTTACATGTTTACAACGTTTCTTATAACTCCTATACAAGCAGATGTTTTAGAAACGTGGAATCACGTAAAAGGTTTATTTCCTGATGTTCATCAATTAGCGATAATATATTGGTTTATTGTAACCACGTTGGTATCCAGTAAGCGTTTGTTTTCAGAATCTGTGATTACGATTACCCAAGAGAAGAACTGCTTACTACGCTTGAGGTTGACAAATAATTATTTTTGAATTACACTTCGCAAAATAAATATTATTTTCTTATTTGAAATATAAATTCATCTTATTACTCTTGATTTCATTTTTTGTCAAAACATTGAAACACGTGGATAGGCCTTTCATCATCATCGATATTGTAACATCATCGATATTGTAACATCATTGTCGTTACGAATGATATTGCACTCCTCTTCACTAATAAAAATGTTGCAATTTAAGAAAAGTCAAATCTGTATACAATAATATCGCGTTGGAGTTATTCATTAACAACAAGATAAATACAGGGAATGTTAGGTGTATATCGATTTATATATGAATTATCCTATTAAAGTTTGATACATATGAATGAGGCGAGTGAAATTAAAGGGTTATTATTTTCAAAATTTAGATAGTGTTATTAGGATGGATAGAGGTAGACGGTAGAGCAATAAAAAAGCAGAATCTGTTTTTATTAGAATGAAAAATATGTGATTAGAGGAACTATAACCTAAGCCGCATTCACGGATAATATAATCCCTAATCTTTAACTCTGTTGTACATGCATAACCCAAACGATTACGACAAATAATTAAGGAAATAGTCCTACTAAAAACTGAAATTTAAAGAGCAATCGTTTTAAGGAATCTAAAAGCTATATTTAGTTGCTTAGGTGACAAATGAAGCTTTGAAGTTTAATTAACATCAAATGATAATTATTTGGTCAGCAAATCTTGAGGTCAATTATATTTTATATGGTACAGAGAGCATTCGTTGTAACGATCTCCAAGTTATAACATTTTTTACGTACAACTAGAAAATTCGGTGTGCAATAAATATAAAAATGCTATCCTATGAAACATTATTAGAGAAAATTAGGTTGTTTCTGCTATGTAACTTTAACAATATAAAAGTTATGATATCTTGTTAAAGCAGACTCCCATATATCCCTTTTTTAACCATTCCATTAATCTAAGTTGTGTTTAAACTGGCAACACTGTGCAGATGTGTACAGTCACGGAATAAAGAATAGATCTCTTTCCTCCGTGTGTACAGCGAAGCAGAGACAAATATAAATTGCAAATTTTCAGGAGTATTATTATTCTGTGGTTAAATGCCTATGGTGTGAAGAATTAAACAGAGCAAAATGGTCACTCTTGTTATGTATGTCTTATGTCACGGAGTACGCTTGTTATGCATGTCTTATGTCTAATAAAAACCTACTCGTTTCTCTGTTATATAAGCTGCTAATCAATGTTATAATCGTGTCGACGACCTGTAATTTCAATAGGTACATTATCTTGAAACAGGCTTGAAGTTACGATTTTTTACTGATCAAACTAACATTATACGTTATATGTAATTATATAGAGGATTGTTTTTCAGTTCGTCGTATATTATCATGTCTATTAAAAGTTTAGGTATCTTTTGTAACTTATTTCGAAATATAAACTTTAGGTATACTTAACAAGACTGTAGACGAAGTTAATATCTAGTTAGGTAATTAGGCTTTTGATAAGATAATTGCTTCTTAGCACAATTAAATAAGCGATAAATTATTAGGACATAAGTCATAGATATATCTAATCGAAATCAAGTATAATAAAAATGAGGTTACGTTCACTTATCGTAATCAGTATTTTAAATCCAATAATGTAATAGAAGCGAAAGAATATAATTAGATTATAGTGAAAAATAATAACATGTGCCTAATATCTCTGACTATAAATCAAATATTTCTGGAGGCACAAATGAAAGTTGATATACGATTATATACGTTTCACTTCGTTATTAATCAAACTGCATTGCGACTGCCTACAGCGTCGAATTAATGCAGTCAAGATGAATGTAATAAAAGAACACAGTACTGAATAAAATAAGAAAAAGTAGGAGGCGCTCTAGAGACAGATATTGAGTGGTGGGACGGGCCTTAACATGCGCAAAGACGTGTTACAAAGAAATAAACTTATTTTATACTATAATTAACCTATGCATTGACCGACACTTCAACGGTCGACCTCGTATACGAAATGATCGTAAATTAACGTTATTAAAACAAGTTTACATGCGTTCATAAACGTATAATTACGCAAAACGTTACGGCGCTGGGCGTGACATCACAATTCAGTCCGGTCGGCCGAAGACAAACGTATTTCTTCTGTCCTTGTTTATAGTTTGGGTTAGAAAGGGTAGGGTATATCATGTTCAAGCGGGACGGAGCTGATAGCTGATCGTATTCTGTTGAGAGTGTCGCCATTTTCGTTTTGACGAATATTGACAGCACGGCAGACAGACAGCGGCGCGGTCGTCGACGCAGCGTCTATCGTTCTATTTTTATTTTGATTGTGATTCATTTAACGAGCTGATTACGTTTGCTAACTCGTTTTGTGTATGTAATTAAAAACTTTATTTACTATTAACCGGTTGCGTGTGTTACAAACGTATTTTGAGTCGACGATTTTTAGTGCTAACCTCTTCGGCGTTTTTTTGTAGCAGTGTTTTTGAGAACTGCAAGATAAATCAATATGTGCAAGTCTTGCTACAGATGACTCCGCAGTATTTTTCGTCAACTTGGTACATTCTGGTAAGTAATTGTTGTATTATAATGCTTTTTTTTACCAACAAAAGTTAATCTATTTAGAATATAGTATTATTGGTTTATATTTTTCGAGAAATTCCTTTTTACGTCTAAATATTTGGCACGTTTTCTGATTTTTAGTAGAACAGAATGACAGTCATCCTTTGTTGCGGTAGCTCCAGTTTGTTTACGAACTGTCAGGGGCAGTACACGGCCTAAGATATATTGCCCGGGTTGGCGACTATGCGTGGGACGTTTTGCGCACCGTTTCCAACCTTCGGGGAAGGGAACAAGGTTGAATTTTGTATAACGGCGTGTACGATAACTGCTCGTAGGATTAATTTATCACACGCCGCCGCTTGACAAGTTGAAAACATAAATTCGACCTTGGCGCTCCACGTGGTTTGAAGGTTTTCCTTCTTTGACTATATTTTGAAATTTAATTTTAGAATATCGATTTCTTTTGGAATCGATTCTAATACGATAAACACATATAGCACTATAGTGAGCGTCTATTGTGACATTCGATCGACATTTCATACATTTTGCTTTTAAAAATACGTACATTTAATTTAATATTAAGAGTTGTATTTATTAATGATATTAACATAAATTTAAACGAAAATAGAAGACTGAATATGTTTAACATGCGTGTGCATAATTATATTCAATGTTAAATAGATTGTGATCACTAATTAACTTTTCATTATTATGTATATTAGGGTGGGCCAAAAAAATCGACTATTGTTTTTTTAACTTTATACACTGAAAAATAGGTAGGTAAACACCTCAAAAAAATCTCTTCAAGTATGTGCTCTTAATATTAATAGGAAAGTCTTTCGCCTCTCAGTTTTTAACTTTTTTCCTTATTATTAGAAAAGAAAAATCATATCTCGGTATTCACTTATTGAAAATAATATCTCTTCTCATATGTTTGTAGGAAATTGAATTTTCTACGAAATTAAGAGCTCATACTTGGAGAGATTTTTTTTTGAGGTATGAGGATTGGTAGACAATCTATTTTTCAGAGTATGAAGTTAAAAAATAATAGTCGATTTTTTTGGGCAACCCTAATGTATATGTATAACTAATTAAATTTGAATAATATAATATTAATTACGTACACACTAAATAATATTTTATGATAATATTCTGTGGTTTTAATTATTCTTCATACATTTCAAAATAATTTGCCAATACTAAGGACTCCTTCTGCCATCTTGTGTCCGTACTACAAGTGGTCACAAAAGAATGGGTATCATTTTGAAATATGGGCAAATGTAAAAATAATATTAGGTGCTTTTTTTAAAATATAGTACACCATTACATAGTATAAAACAAAGTCCCCTACCGCGTCTGTCTGTCTGTCTGTTCGCGATAAACTCAAAAACTACTGAATGGATTTTCATGCGGTTTTCAGCAGTAGATAAAGTGATTTCTGAGGAAGGTTTTGGTATATAATTTGTCAAGATTTTTTTTATAATCAGGGCGGGACAACGTCTGCCGGGCTTGCTAGTAATACATAAAACAATTGCAATTATATTATAAACATGTGTTTAAAATACGAATAAAATGAATATAGGTATAAAACACGAATTCGTAAAAAAACACGTAAGTATACAAGTAAATAGTTTTATAAATTGCTGCTAAAAATACTTAATTAACTTTTTCACTTGTGTATGGTAAGACGTGATTGGAGTATCTGCCATTGTCAATAACTAACTCTTATATATTTCTCTTAGTAACAATACTTTCGTTCGATACGGTTACGTATCTATTTTAATCATCATTACATATTATAAAACAAAGTCCTCTGCCACGTCTGTCTGTCTGTCTGTTCGCGATAAACTCAAAAACTACTGAACGGAATTTCGTGCGGTTTTCACCAGTAGATAAAATGTAGGCGGTAGAGCCACGTTGAAGCAATTACTGGTTTCAGCATGAATGGGTCGGTTCGCCCGTGGTAGTACCACCCGACACACAGAAACATCCACGTGAAGTAACAGTGCTAGCATTGTTGCGTTTCGTTTGGTCAGTGAGAACGACGGAAATCCACCTTCCCTCCCCATCCCCCTTCTCTCTCCTCCCAAATACAGGCTAGCAACGCACTTGCGATTCCCTTGGTATTGCTAATGCCTACGGACGGTGGTGATCACTCGCCTTCCCTTCCCGCGACTTCGTCCGTGTGGAATAGTTACTTTGGGATAACGTTACCACGCAGCGAAAGCTCTCAAAAGGGAAAATAACGCAGATTTTGTAACATTCCTCATTGGTACACCGCTCCTATTGGTCTTAGCGTGATGATATATAGCATATAGCCTGCATTGATAAATGAGCTATTTAACACCTAAAGAATTTTTCAAATCGGACTGGTAGTTCCTGAGATTAGCGCGTTCAACCGAATAAACAAACTCTTCAGCTTTATATATTAGTATAGATAACAAAGTAGTCCAGTTATTTATAAAAAATAGTTTTATTTGGAATTTAAGAGTTGTCTCTACCTAGTTATAAATATTATCTATACTTTAGAATTTTATCCAGTCTATAGTCAACCATTCAGCGATCGTGTATCAGAGCGGAAACTACATAATGCACCACAGTTGTAACGCTTCCGTCACTCTGACGTCACCCGTTGCGTTTAGTTGCTCCTTAGTCACGAATAAAGAGATTTGACCTCAAAAATATAACTTAAATTATTGATTGAATGCTTAATTTTATACTTTTTCTCACATTAATAGTGGACTATATAATTAATAATTCATTCAGTAATTTATGGAAAACTAACAATATGTGGTAATTTGTTAACATATGCAGAAAGTTGACCTTTCCGGTGATGAGTATGTGGTTTGTTTTATATATAACAATGATCAGCTAGGGTTGAAATTCGCCCGGATTTCAATATTAAGCAAAGTAAACGAACTATTTCCGTTTTTTTTTATCTTGGCAACACTAAAACTTGTCAGTATCTGACCAACAAAAAAAGAAAATCGATTAAGAAGCAGACGAGGACTATCCATAGTCCTCGCGAATCTCTCTGGTAGCAGTAAGTTTGAAATATAGCAGTGCGTTCCGGCTCGTGCGTAATATCGTCAAAAGTTTAATACAAAGGAAGGTTAGAGTATTATTATAGGAAAAATTGATATATAAAAATCCAAGATGCACAGTCTCGAATAAAAGTAACGTTGAAAAGCGTCCCCAAAAACGCTCCGCTTTTACAAAGCAGTATACAAAAAGTCCAAAGACGCGAGTGACGAGAGACTATTAAGAATAAATTCTAAAAATTAATCACATTTGAAATAACCGACACGAGTTCGGACATAGCTACTGTACGGTACGACGACCGTCGAAAGAGTGAGTGAAAACTTTTTTTTTTCCGAACTGATTACGCTATTGACCTAGCAAGGTCTTAGCAGCTTCACCGGACTACTAAGGATGAGAGAACACGGCACGCACCGCTCTTTATATAGGCCGTCGTAGTATAACTACCCGACATTTCATTTATTTCCAACAATATAATAACTATTTATACCTAGTACCACTTACATTTGTGTTCTGCACAGACATATTCAGAGCGGTGAAAAAGGTGATTAGGTGATGCAATTGGTGTGTTTTACACAGAAGGGCCGCATACCATATGTAAAGTTTCAAATTAATTTTTAACACACGAAATACCTAATATTTGTTAATTTTATTTTTTGAGCGTAGACATAGCGCAATATTTTTTCACTAATTGACTACGCTATTGATTGTAGTCCGGTGAAGCGATTAAGACCTTACTAGGTCAATAACGTAGTCGGTTAAGGAAAAAAAACGACTACGCTATTGACCTAACAAGGTTTATACAGCTTCACCGGACTACTTTTTTTTTCGAACTGACTACTGATAACGCAATATGATTACTAAGACATGACGTCACAAACGGCGCCATGACACCTAAGAGCGTTTTCGGGCATAATTTAAAATAATGTTTTTTTTTTCGTAAATAATAGGTACGTACCTACATTATGAAGTGGGATTTTAAATTTCGTCGACATGCCTATTGGATTTATTTCATCATGAAGCATAACGGCTCAATTATGGCCTCAATTTAAAGTAACAATAGAGACTAGTGAAGCATTGGTTGGCACCGCATTAAGGATTCCGAGGTGATTGAAAGAAAAACGCAATTTTATTGATAAACTAGCGGCCCGCTCCGGCTTCGCACGGGTATAAAATATATAGCCTATGTCATTCACTGAAAAAATGATTTAAATCGATCCAGTAGTTTTGATTTATTCATTACTGCCCGTGGCCCGCCTGCGTTTGTTGCACTGTATTATTTACAACATCACATTAGAAACCTCAAAAATAACAGTATTTCTCCACTATTTAATGGATGTTATTATAGATATAAACCTTCCTCTTCAATCACTCTATCTATTAAATAAAACCGCATCAAAATCCGTTGCGTAGTTTTAAAGATTTAAGCATACGTAGGGATATAGGGACAGAGAAAGCGACATGTTTTATACTATGTAGTGATAATATGAGACTCAAATAATTTGTTTGAAACAATGGAACCCTCCGTGTCTGTACCCAACTCACGCGTGACTACTGGTTGTAATATTGTGCTACATTTTAATGTAATTTTTTTTGTATGTGAAACACACTTTTAACAAGCTTCTGCCCGCGACTTCATCCGCATGGAATATTTACTTTGGGCTAACGCTAACACGCAGCGGAAGCTCTCGAGAGGAAAAGAAACCGATTTTGAAACATTCTTCATTGGTGCACCGCTCCTATTGGTCTTAGCGTGATGATATATAGCCTATAGCACTCCACGATAAATGAGCTATCTAACACTGAAAGGTTTTTTCAAATCGGACCAGTAGTTCAAGATATTACCCTCTCCAACCTCACAAACTTTACCTCTTTATAATATTAGTATAAACTAGCTGTAATCGCAGCTCCGCACGCGTTTTTTTATTCGTATTAAAGAATTATAAAATTGTGAGACTATGTATAATTATAGAAATGCTCTTTAAAAACAATTGTAAGTACGACACGCACGCCACTTACAGTAACATGTAATGTGTACATTAGATATATAAATACTAACAGCGTGTCAAATGAGGTTTGGCATCAGCAACATATTTGGAACCTTAACCCACAATATAGCTACCTCAGTGCTCACTTACACTGTATAAGGAACTAATGAAACAATAACTTAAAATATTATTATAAAGATTTACATTTACATTACATTTAATATATATTATCATTATAATTAAGATTGTGTGACTACATAAGAAAAAAATACGTGTGTGTATCAGTGTGCACACGTAAGAAGTGAAACTTTTTTATGACATAATTTTTCGAAAAATGATCTACTATATTTACAACTTTACAGAAATTGGTTAAATAAAGGTAAATTAGATAAAGTTTAAGCAAAAGGCTTTTATTAATATAAACATGGACACAAAAAACGTTCAGTTCTCACGCGGTAGAAATGAGACAGTATTCTGAATAATTTTTAAGAGATTAAGATGAATACACTATGGAGGTGGTAAACATTAGTTTTCGGAGTTATTTTGTAATATTTTAATATATCAGTCGTTACATTTCAAAATGAACTAAATCTAATTTTATCCGTTCCTAACATTTTACGTTATTTTTCAAGATCTTCATCTTTGTGCATGTAAAATATGAAGATCATAAAAAAAAACGGAATCTGATCATTGTGAGCGCACCTTTAGAAATAAACATGGCGCGTAACGGAAAAATGTACAAAAATTAAGATGGCGCGTAACCGAAAAACGTTACATACGTTTTTACATACTCTAAAATTCCTCCCTACGCAGATAAAGAAGTTTCACTTCAATAAACGCTTGTCTGTTCCGCAAGGAATTGTATTATGGAACTCTTTACGTAATATGTTTATAATCTGAGATCTTATTAGGAAGACCTCTATATCATTAAAGTTATTAATAATTATAATGTCGAATTGTAAACAATAAGCTGATAATTATTTCTCTAATTAAAAATAAATAATGAGTTAAAATCTTGCTAAATTTCATGCAGACAAAGTCGTGGGTAACAGCTAGTCTAAAATAGAATAACCTCCGTTACTTTTAATAAGGTCTCCTATTTACCAGTGAAAGTCGCGTGAAAATCGGTCTAACCGTTTTGGTGATAGCACAGCGGGCGAAGGCACGGTTAATAGCTAGTCTAATTTAGAGTAGCCTAAGTAACCCGCTGTAATTTCAGCTATTTGCCACTGAAATTCCCGTCAAAATCGGTCCAGTCGTTTCGGAGATTACCCGGAACAAACAGACAGACCGACAAAAATTTTAAAAATTGCATTTTTGTTGTCAGTAACGTGTATACTTTCGTACCCAATCAGTAAAAAAAATATCTTGATATTACATACAGACACTTCATTTTTATTATATGTATAGATTTATTGTTTTTTTAAAACTCCTGTGGTCTTAAATATCTTGTAAAACTCCAATATGAAGAGACTATGCTTTAATATCAAAATAAATGTCCGTGCTTAGAACAATTTAAAAAGTTACAAAAATACAATATAACCTGTGGTCTATATAAATATTGTAATTTATGTACAATCTTTGTTTATTATATTTAAAAAAAAGTAACAATAAATAACCCGAGGTGTTGTCTTTTAGTCGAAAACCTCATAAATTATGGTTCACCGTTATTAAAATTTGTCCGTAAGACGTGGAGTGCCAATTATAAGGCTGGCCAAGGCGACACTTGTCCATAATGGCGGACGCTCCCGCCTTTTTCGCTGTCAAAGCGGTTTTTTCGCGGGACCATTGCAAAATTTTTCTCCTTTCGCATTCAACGTCTGTGACGGATTTTTTTTATAAGTTTTTTTATGAGTTGGAGTGTAAATTAAAAGGATTAAATGAAAAAAATACTAATAACCTAATAAGATAAACTTCGTAACTGTATTTGTACTGTATTTTCATCTATACTATCTATACTAATATTATAAAGAGGTAAAGTTTGGTGAGTTTGTGACGTTTAGAGGCTAATCTCAGGAACTACTAAACTACAATAGAAATCCACGTTATTTGTGAGTGTCATAGGCTATATATCATCACGCTAACACCAATAGGAGTGGAGCAACAATGAAAAATGTTTTAAAATCGAGCCTTTTTCCCTTTTGAGAGCTTTCGCTTCGTCTTAGCCCAAAATAACTATTCCACGCGTACGAAGTCGCTGGCAGAAGCTATTAACTTAATTATATTATCTATACTAATATTATAAAGACGTAAAGTTTGTGAGGTTGTAGGGGCTAATATCTGGGGAGTCGGAGAAAAAATGGTCGAACGAAAACGTTTCTCACGAACGCTGCCTTAACAATGAGAGATATATGATTGAGTTCTAGAGAAAAGTTGTAGCTTGATAATGCCTATTACCGCCTAACGAAGTGGGCACGGGTCAGCTAGTTTATTATAAAATGGGTTAGATTTCCACCTATTTTTTTTTTATTTGACTTCTTAGTTACTAGGTCCTCATCTAAAACAAAATATACCACGATAGCTTAAGCTATACATATAATAAGAATGTAAATCAAACGTGCCTGTACTTTTTCGATTTTTGTAAAAAAAAAAAGATTGTTGCAGGTGTCCAGGAATAAGTAATAAAATACACTTCAATCGTTTTTAATAATGTCTGTCTGTCAGTTTGTATGAACACGCATCACTGCTAAAGTAACGGGTTCACAGTAAAACCTCAGCTAGAAAATCATAAAGCATATCTTCGAGAATAACTTAGTCTTGGTTTCATTAAAATCGGTTCGCTCTATCAAAAGTTATTGTAATTTGAATAACGACGCGACTTAAGTACGAGAGGAAATTAGATAAGTAAATGGACTTAATACATTCAGATGATTCTATTAGTCGCTGTTTTTTTAACTTAGGTTCCACGCGTTCGGAGTCGCTGACACTTACCGTGTTATTACAAAAAAGTTAAATACTTATTGAGTACTTAATTTAAAAAAGTTTGGATACTTACGTATTAAATGCACCGCGCTCACCGACGGCTGTCGCGGCAAGATCGTGTTATCCTTTTTCGCAAGTCTAACCTCACCTAACCGAACAGAGATAGAAGAGCAAGATGTCGAACGTTCAGCGAGCGCGGTGCATTTAATACGTAAGTAAAAACTAAATGAAGACAACTTAAAACTATTAATCAGTGAAAAGAAGAACAAAGTATATTTTATTGAATAACTAGCGGGCCCGGCAGACGTTGTCTCGCCCTGATTATGAAAAAAATCCTTGACAAATTATATACTAAAACGTTCCTCATGAATCACCCTATCGACTGGTGAAAACCGCATGAAAATCCGTTCGGTAGTTTTTGAGTTTATCGCGAACAGACAGACAGACACACGCGGTAGGGGACTTTGTTTTATACTATGTAATGATAATGATGCGACAAACTATTTGAAAGACTAAAATATTAAATAAATAAACAAAACTGAGAAATTATAAATAACCAAGTGAAAAATACTAAGATTGATTACCTGGGAATAAGTTATAGATAAGAAATTAGAGTTAAGAAACTAAATTAAGTAAATAGTTATTAAGGTCCAACAAATAAATAAATACGTAGTAAATATAAGTTAACAAACCTATATTAAGTAGAAAAAAACAAAATAAGATCTCTGATCATGTCACAGGAGAATCGATGGGAAGTTACAAACAAAGGGACTTCCAGAAAAAAAAGAAAACGTAAGTATCCAAACTTTTTTAAAGCAAGTATTCAATACGTATTTAACTTTTTTGTAATAACACCCGCTGAGTTTAATATAAAGTTGTAAAAGTTTTAAGAAACTAGGATTTTTTTTTCTCAAACTGACTATGCTATTGACCTAGCAAGGTCTAAACAGCTTCACCGGACTACTAAGACAAGCGCTTAAGGCACTCAGCCGATCAGAAACTAGGATTTTTATCAGCATTATCCGTTTATTAATGTTTGTTTTCTTACCGCGGAGAAGTAAGACAAACGGTATGGTGCTTATTTTTTTTTTACTCTGTACCTATCTATACTAATATTATAAAGAGATAAAGTTTGTGAGTTTGTGACGTTGTAGGGGGTAATCTCAGGAAGTACTAAACCGATTTTGAAAATTCTTTTACCAATAGGAAGCCACGTTATTTGTAAATGTCATAGGCTATATATCATCACGCTAAGATCAACAGGAGCGGAGCAACAATGAAGAATGTTTTAAAATCGGGGTTCTATTACCGCCCAACAACGAAGTGGGCACGGGTCAGCTAGTACGAAATATATCGTTAAGATAATAAATAACGCAAGTGTAGTCACGGGTGACAGCTATTTAAATACATTATTTCATTTATGACTACAATTATGACATTAAAATTATTTGTTTCGATTGCAAAATTGAATTATCAATCAAATCAAAATTAGCATGGACATAAAATTTAATTATGTCATTTGTAACATATTTTATGGTCCATAAATTACTACTATGAACTAATGTCTGCAGGAGGAAATCTACACGGTGTACGTTAATAATCTAAAATACAAATGAAAACCATACAGTCTAAGAGCGTATTATTAGTATAATTCCTATGGAATTGTGCTCCCGTGATACAGTTCTGAAACTGGGGGTACTCAAATTAAACTCGAGGAAATTGAACAAAAGGGGTATCTGACGACAATAGAGTCCAGACGTTTCGTTCGTAAATTAAAACATTCTCGGGGCACGCTGCCGGAATCGGAGACTTCTCGACGTGTCTTTACGGTTGCTTATTACAAGATTATCAGTATGTACATTTTATAGTGCTTATTTGGGTATAAATATTCAATTTATCCGATTTACTTACGAGTTATCTTAGTACCTACCTTTGTAGGTCGTAGAGACACGCTGAAGCTTCTACTGGTTTCAGCATGAATGGGTAAGCTCGCCCGGGGTTGTACCATCCGACCCACAGAACACCCACATGAAGTAACAGTGCTTGCCTTGTTCGGTCAGTGAGAGCGCCGGAGGCCCACCTCCCCTCTTCCCCCTTATACAGTCTGGCAACGCACTTCCGACTAGGGTGTTGCTAGTGTCTATGGACGGCGGTGATCACTTAACATCAGGTGACCCTGTTCGTTTGCCTCTTATGATATAAGAAAAAAGACTGTAAACTCTTTATAACGTTGTTCGATGGTTTGTTTACCACAAATCACTTTATTTGTTCTCTTCCCTCCGTAGAACGAATACTCTTCATTACATTGTATAGAACAAAGACCCCTACCGCGTCTGTCTGTCTGTCTGTTCGCGATAAACTCAAAAACTACTGAACGGATTTTCAAGCAGTTTTCACCAATGGATAAAGTGATTCATGAGGAACGTTTTGGTATATAATTTGTCAAGGATTTTTGTATAATCTAGGCGGGACAACGTCTGCTGGGCCCGCTAGTAGTATACAACTTAGTATTCAGATTGATTTTTAAAAGAATGAGGTGAATACACCATGCAGTTGGTAAATATTACTCTTCGGAATTATTTTGTAATCCTTTATTATATACTAGCGGGCTCGGCAGACGTTGTCCCGCTCTGATTATAAAAAAATCCTGGACAAATTATATACCAAAACGTTCCTCGTGAATCACTTTATCCATTTGTGAAAACCGCATAAAGATCCGTTCAGTAGTTTTTGAGTTTATCGCGAACAGACAGACAGACAGACGTGGTAGAGGACTTTGTTTTATACTATGTAATGATTAACCATGTTAATAACACACAACACAGAATAATTTTTAAAAGTTTGCGACAGTCACCACGATCTAACAGAAAATAATGTGCTATATATATCAACGTTTTTCTCTCTTTCTCTGTATATATTTCGAGTAAAGTGATAATACACTATCTAATTCTCTCATAGCCTAAAACCGATATATACAGTTATAACTATCTCCTTTTTAACCGACTTCAAAAAAGGAGGAGGTTATCAATTCGTCTGTATTTTTTTTTTTTTTTTTTTTTTTTATGTTTGTTACCTCATAACTTTGGACTGGGTACATACATCTCTAGGTAGCACACATATTCATATGTTTTATTTAATTTGGTTAATTTGATAAACTATTTATTTTCCGCTTTTTAGTGCCTTAATGGGTTTTTGATTGATATTGAAGTCGGTTAATACTTTTTTTTGAAAATTTACTTTTTGTTTTATAAAATCCAATTCACACCGTCCCAAAGAAGTTTTGCTTCAAAATTAAACGGTATTTAGAGTTGTATACACGGTTTTAATTATACTGAACCCGTTATTATCATGAGCGACGCGCGCGTGACTGTTTATTTTTCTCCGCAAAGCGAAAGACCTCTGTAGTTTCGGAAATTCGGATACAAATAAGAAATTGCTTTCGAAAAGCTGACTGGGCTCCCCTACCCCACTTGTGTTGGAACGTTACCCGTCCGCGACCCTTTACTCGTCGCATTCAAATCATAGTTTAACAACGCTGCCTGCACTTTATGTATTCTCGGATATATCCACTCGGGAATCGTTTGACTTTCCAGGTTATAATCTATACTTCTATACTTAATATTATAAGGCTGAAGAGTTTGTTTCCCGAGCTTTTCCCATCATATAACTTGGGAATTTTCAAAAGTAGAATGAACAGCAGGTAAGCGCGATCCTTCGTCGGCTTTATCGTCACTTACTATCAGGTGAGATTGTGGGCAAGCGTGTGCCTGTAAAACTTAAAAAAAATCAGGAACTACTAGCCCTATTTGAAAATTAATTTCAGTGTTGGATAGTTTATCTATCTAGGAAGGCTATAGGCTATATATCATCACGCCTAGACCTATAGGAGTGGAGCACCAAAGAAGAATGTTTCAAAATCGGGGTTTTTTTTATGTTGAGAGCTTTCGTGGCGTGTTAGCGTTAGCCCTAATATCTATTCCACGCGGACGAAGTCGCGGGAACAGCTAGTAATTATAAAGGTAAAGAGTTTGTTTGCTTGAACGAGGCTAATCTCATGAACTACTGGTTCGATTTGAAAAATTCTTTCAGTGTTAGATAGCTCATTTATCGAGGAAATCTATAGGGTATACATCATCACGCCAAGACCTAAAGGAGTGGAGCACCAATGAAGAATGTTTCAAAATCGGGATCAACGTACGTATTATTTAAACATAAATATGTATAATAAATAAAAATTGACGAAGTAACGGGCAGAAGCTAGTAAAGATATATAGACCTCTGTAAGTCGAAACTTCAAGGAGGGCGCGAAGAGATTCAAGTTTCGATTTGGAATTATCAAGGATTTTGCAAGGAAGGTTAATTTTTATTAATTTTGAGTTAACCCCTCGGATTCTGGGAAAGCATGTATTGCTTCCGGATGAGGTACAGATGCTCTCAACCAAAAAAGCCCTGCGGTTCTTAAGTACTACAAGACTAGGCAGGGAGCTTTAATAATATGGGGCGATCACAATAGACCAGTACTGGTCGCAGTGATACAGGACTTAGGCCTGCATATCCCCTTTTCCAGAAAAAAAATAATATAATAACCGTACGGCTGATTTTTTAAGACCCAAATCTCAAAATGGCGGATATAGTTATTAAATATCTAGCCAATTTATGAAAATTATAATTTTACGTTACATAATTTCGTATTGTTAAACTTTTTAAAATTTTGTAATATATACGTTATTTTTATTAAACGAATGCTGCTAACAGTCTTTATCGTCTTTATCGTTGTACATGTCATGTAGATCAAATCTGCCCTTAACAGTATTTCCCTAAAATGGATATAAACATTGCACTCGTGCGAAGCTGGGGCGGGTCGTTAGTCTATACTAATATACTAATATTATAAAGAGGTAAAGTTTGTGACGTTGTGAGTTTGTGACGTTGTGGCGTTGTAAGGGGTAATCTCAGGAACTACTGGTCCGATTTGAATAATTCTTTCAGTGTTATATAGCTCATTCATTGAGAATGGTTATAGGCTACATATCATCACGCTAAGACCAATAGGAGCAGAGCACCAATGAAGAATGTTTCAAAATCGGGGTTTTTTTCCCCTCTTGAGAGCTTCCGCTGCGTGTTAGCGTTAGCCCAAAGTAACTATTTCACGCGGACGAAGTCGCGGGCAAAGGCTAGTTTAAGATAAATCATTTTTTTTTTAAAGAAACAGGAATTCCACTCGGAATGTAAAGGTTTTCGGCTTTTCGACGTTCTACTGTGAATCATAAGGAGACGTCCATTGCCGAGTTCACGTGTATTGAGAATTGTTTATCGATCTCTCATACGTTTAACGCTGTGTGAGCAAATGCAAACAAGGTTCAGTTTGGTCTGCCCGTGATAATTAATTGTCAATACGAAATATATGACGTTTGGTTCAAGTCATAAAAGCTCGCGTGCGTTTATATATTTCAAACTCATATATATATCAAAATGACATTGGTAAAATAAGGTATCAAACAGGAACATATCAGACACACGTACACACCAATTTTACAGGTACACAAGAACACATAACATTACAGTCACAATCACACCTAGAAGGCATTAACTTGAATATACAATACCATTATAATTGATTATAGTTACTGAATAAAATGTAATAATTATTACTTTGTAATTGGCACAACATGTTTGCAAATGTTAAAATTGATTATGTGTAAAATGTGCTGTAAAGTAATATATAACAAATAAATAAATAATATACTAGCTGTGCCCGCCACTTCGTTTGCGTGGAACCTTATGTAAAAAAAAACAGTGATTAATAAAGTCATCTGAATGTATTAAGTATATTTACTTGTATACTTTTCACTCGTATTTACGCCACGTCGTCATTAAAGTTACAATAGCTTAGGATACAGCGGACCCATTTTAATGAAGCAAAGACTAAGTTATTCTCGAAGATATGCTTTATGATTTTCTTGCTGAGGGTTTATTATGAATCCAGTACTTTAGCAGTGGTGCATATTCATACAAACAGACAGACAGACATTTCTAAAAATGATTGAAATGTATTCTATTACTTATACCTAGACACCTACAACAATTTTCACGAAAATCGAAAAGTACAGACACGTTAGATTTACATTCGTATTATATGTATAGATTTTATATCATAAGAGGCAAACCAACAGGTGGGTCACCTGATATTAAGTAATCGCCGCCGTCCATAGACACTTGCAACATCAGGGGAGTCGCGAGTGCGTTGCCAGGAGGCCATTAAAGTATGTAAGCAGAATTTTTGTAATTTCTGGCCGCCCCCTCCCCCTGGTCAGCAAAAGTAAGCAATGTTCTTAACCCTCCCCCCCATAATTACGTAAACATTTATATAAGTATATTCAAATTCTAATTCAGTAAATAAATATTGTTGACGTAATCACCATCCAGACCCGCCATCCCCTATGTCATCAAAAATAAGCAAATCAAGACCCCCCCTCTCCCATCAGTGCTTACGTAATAATTTAATGACTCCCAGCCTGTGTTTGGGGAGGGGGAGAGAGGGGAGGAGGACGGGAGTGGAGGGGAGGTGGGCGTCCGGCGCTCTCACTGACCGAACGAAACGTAACAATGCGTGCACTTCACGTCGGTGTTTCTGTGTGTCGGGTGGTAGTACTCCGGACGAGCCGACCCATTCATGCTGAAACCAGTAATAGCTTCAGCGTGGCTCTACCACTTACAGAATCTATCAGATCAATTCAAAAATACGTTATACAATTTAGGCCCTGAGAAGGCACTTATGAACGTCAAAACTACTACCCGTCCGGACAAACAAGCTACTCATCGAGGATATCCTGATTGTAGTACCCGACTTTTGATAGTTCGACGCGATGTTCGACCCTTTTACTCACTTGGACCACACACCGACCGACACATTACTGGCCACTTAACGTACATACTTATGGAACTTTTAGCGCGTTAAATAACGTTAATTAACTTGCAATGTGGTTTTATTTGTTTCACGGGAGGCTACGGTACTGGTACCCGTCGTTTGTTAACAGGTTTTGGCTTGTTTCGGGACGCCCACGTTGCTAGTACAGGATGCGGGGGTGTTAAAGATTCGTTTAGCGTGTACAAAATTTTCCTTATTGGTTGTATTCATTCGTGTCTGTGTCCGAAATGAGCGAGCGTGTTGGTTGGATCGTTGAGACGGGTGGCGGCGTGTGTGTCAGGACGCGGCGGTATCGATGAAGCCGCCGCTCGTCGCTTATGAAATACGTTAATTGGTGTTTTTTTTATACGTTTGAGCACAATCTCATTGATGTTAAATTATTACGGGGTCTAAGATGGTATACATGCCAGAGCTAGAGGGCAACTGGCTCTCAAGTGCAGCTGCCCGGAACACATCAAACGGTGCTTGGCGATAGATTTTCAAGTTGAGGGTGGTAGCTAACCAGACGGAGTTAGAAAAAGCCCTGTGTTATGGTTTCGTCACGATGTTCCCCTCACCGAAAGTTCCGATCCAATTGCTAGGATTCGAACCTATGTCTATCGACGCGGTGCCTGACACGCTGTCAATTAAGCTGTTATCCTTTCAAAAACTTAAAACGATTTCAAAAAGGAGGTTCCCATTTCGGCGGGTTTCTTTTTTTAAACGTATTTTAAACTTTTATTTGGTAGGTGGTAGAGCTACGCTGAAGCTATTAATGGTTTCTGCATGAATGGGCCGGCTCGCCCGGGGTAGTATCACCCTCTCACAGAAAACCGACGTGAAGTAACAGTGCTTGCATTGTTACGTTTCGTTCGGTATGTGAGAGCGCCGGAGGCCCACCTTCCCTACCCCCTTCCCTTACTTCCCCTCTCCTCCAAAACAGGTTGGCAACGCACTTGCGACTCCCCTGGTGTTGCAAGTGTCTATGGATGGTGGTGATCACTTAACATCAGGTATCCCACCTGTCCGTTTGCCTGCTATGATATTAAATTGTTATGAGTTATTTTCAATGTGAAACTTCTTATGGGCTTTGAAATTTTGATCCGCAACCTTATTGTGTGACGATGCAATAGTGGAGGTAAACACTGTGTCGAGTAGAGTGTTGAAAAGTAAATTTTCAAAAAAAAGTATTAACCGACTTCAATATCAATCAAAAACCCATAAGGCACTAAAAAGCGGAAAATAAATAGTTTATCAAATTAACCAAATTAAATAAAACATATGAATATGTGTGCTACCTAGAGATGTATTGGAAGTCGATGCGAACCGAAAATCATATCATCTACATAGGTACAAAGTTTAAGTCCACTCTCGCGTCTCTGTAATACATTTCTACCTGGAACAAATTTGAAATTTCGGTTGGCTCCGACTTTCAATACATCTCTAGGTAGCACACATATTCATATGTTTTATTTAATTTGGTTAATTTGATAAACTATTTATTTTCCGCTTTTTAGTGCCTTATGGGTTTTTGATTTTATATTGAAGTCGGTTAATACTTTTTTTTGAAAATTTACTTTATTCCATAAAGCTTGAACGTTCTATTTTCAAAATTATTCGGAGTAAACCTGGCTAGTATTCGAAAATAAAAAATAATAAATTTTTGACAAAATTTACGACCCTGGAGTTTTTGGCGCGATTTCAATCCGTCATGTAATGGCTTTTATATTCTATCCATAGTCTTGTGCTATTTGGTTCTACATTTTGTAATATTGGTGGTATTTTACGTAATATAGTTCGGTTATTGTGGACAGGTGAAGTGGATGGGAATTCTGCATGCATGCATGAAATTTCTGAGAATTCAAAAAATTCTGAGATGTCACAAAAACATCAAGGAAATTTCTAAGAAGAAATTGTCATAAGACATTTGTAATATTCTTACATATTCGACAATGACAGTAGTAATCAAGAAGACAAGTTGGCAAAAAAAAAAAAATTAAAAAAATCCTATGACCCGGCTACGTATATTTATTACAACAAATAATAAGAAAAGTTTGCGAAGCCGCTGGCATAACTAGTATATATCTACACATATAATAAGAATTTAAATCTAACGTGTCTGTATTTTTTAAATTTTTGTGAAAAATATTGTTGCATGTAGGTCTCTAGGTATAAGTAATAAAATACGTTTCAATCATTTTTAGAAATGCCTGCCTGTCTGTTTGTTTGAACACGCATCACTGGTAAGGTGATAAAACCTCACCAATCATAAAGCATCGAGTAACATTTAATCTTGGTTTCATTAAAATCGGTTCGCTCTGTCAGAAGTTATTGTAATTTTAATGACGACGCGACTTACGTACGAGAGAAAAGTAGATAAGTAAATGGACTTAATACATTTAGATGATTTAATTAGTCACTGTTTTGTTTTATATTAGGTTACATGCGGACGGAGTCGCGAGCACAGCTAGTTTATAAATATGAAGATATGTCGTGTCTGTTTCGAAGCAAAAAAACTCTGAATATACGATGTTATTTTTGTTAAATAATAAATGGGGTATGTATTAAGAAACAAATTCGTGTTTGTAAGGGAAGCGTGCTTGTTTGAGACGGGGAAAGGGTAACTTTTAGGTATAGGGTACTTCATACCTTTAGTAAATGTATCGATATTTCTAAATAGACAGTTTTAAAATGGTATTTTCTATATATACGGTTTTGCTGATGAAAAATTCGCTTTGACATAGCCTTGTGAAAATCGACTATCTCAATTTTTTGCCAATAGAGATGAGGGCTTTTAGAGGAGGGACATAATGATGTTACCTTCAAAATGACGAAAGCTATCGATCCAAATAGTGCATATTTGACCTAAATCAGATCATCATTTTATTTTATACTAGCGGCCCCGGCAGACGTTGTCTCGCCCTGATTATAAAAAAAATCCTGGACAAATTATATACCAAAACGTTCCTCGTGAATCACTTTATCCACTGGTGAAAACCGCATAAAGATCCGTTCAGTAGTTTTTGAGTTTATCGCGAACAGACAGACAGACAGACGCGGTAGAGGACTTTGTTTTATACTATGTAATGAAAATAATCTTCTGCCACGTCTCTCTGTCTGTTCGAAATAAACTCAAAAATTACTGAACGGATTTTCTTGCGGTTATCACCAGTAGATAAAGTAATTCATGAGGAAGGTTTTAGTATATAATTTGCTAAGAATTTTTTGTTATTAAGGCGGGCAACGTCTGCCAGGCCCGCTAGTTGTAACTATAGTAAGTAAAGCCTTCAATTTCATCCAATAACAATTTATTTTTTTACTACACTTTTCATATTATCGTCCCATGTTGAAAAATTTCGTAAGACGAGTAACAGTTTTGTTTTAGGTAATAGTGTTAGGTTTTACAACAAAGTCCCAAAGCATATTACCGAATTGCCGCACTGTAAGTTCAACCGTCACGTCAAGCGGGTTTTGCCGTCAAGAGGTTGTTATAGGGTGGATCGATATGTGAAAGATGGTGACGTCTGGAATCGACACCTCTCTTTCTGGTGCATCCATTAAAGGCGATTGTAACGTTAATGTGTATTAAATATATGCATGTTAAAAAGATAGACTCGATCGAGTTTGTTGCTGGTTGTTCTCGGTGAGTGGGCTGTTTGTCCGAACCGGTGGTAGTTTTGACGTTCATAAGCGCTTTCTCAGGGCTTAAATAGAATAAAGTATTTTTGATTTGATTTATAATTAATCAAAATATTATAAAATAAAGTCCCCACCGCGTCTGTCTGTCTGTTCGCGATAAACTCAAAAACTACCGGGCGGACTCTGAGTTACATTAAAATAGATAGAGTGATTCACGAGGAAGGTCTAGGTATATAGTTTGTCAAGATATATGTATATTGGTTGAAATATAACAATAATTGTTGGAAGTGTCGGATAGAGTGAAGCCGACTGGGAGCTTTCGTCGAGAACAAAACAATTAAGATAATAAACGACGCAGACGAAGTCGCGGGTATCAGCTAGTAGATAATTAAAATGAAAGAGGCCTGCCGTTCTACGCGCATCACCCAGAAAGTACTGTATAGTTTTCTATACTTATATATATTTTTTAGTTTTATTTTTTAGGCATTTGATTCTTATCTAAAGGAAATGTTATGATGTCTTTCTGATATAAGACTTATTAAAGTTTTTTTAGAAACTACGATTTTTACGCGTTCAGCGATGTGTTTTCTGGCCGTGGAGAAGAGGGGCAAGCGGTGTGATCCGCATACGCGGTAGTAAGAAAGAAAATGGATAACATTCTTTGCAAAGAAATTTTATAACGAAACATTTATTTTTGTTATCTCCTTTTATTATGTTTTTCCCTTTATACATATTAGACCAAATCGTGTCGGCTAGTTTTAAATGTAATGGAATGAAAATGTAATAGCTCAGTGGTAAAAAACAGACAGAGGGCCCATCTGTTTGTAAAGGATTGCCATCGCCCGTACTTGGGTGGTTTAGTGTTTTCACAAGTGTAATATCGAGTCGCTGTCCGCTGGTTCGGAGTCAGATATGTGCTGTTTACATTGAGTAATGGGTAACACTATCGGCTGACAGTAAAGGAAAATATCTGGAGGATACTCGAATTTGAGAAATATTCTCGTAGTACTGGCGTATGTGTGAAAATATATAACTGTGAATTTATCTGGGCTTGAAATCCTCAATACGTCTACGACTGAATTGATGATAATACCCGGTGTTTTACCTTGGTAGGTTGGTGGTAGAGCCAGGCTGACGATATTACTGGTTTCAGCATGAATGGGTCGGCTCGCCCGCGGTACTTCCACCCGACACACAGTAACACCGACGTGAAGTAACAGTGCACGCATTGTTGCGTTTCGTTCGGTCAGTGAGAGCGCCGGAGGCCCACCTCCCTTGCCCCATCCTCATCCCTTGTGTGACCCGCCTGTTCGTTTGCCCCATATAATATTAAAAAAAGAAGAAAACTTTAGGAAATACGTTTTTAATCCAGCAATAGGACTTTTATAGGATGGTATTATTAATTAATTATGTTATTCTATCATTTTCAAGAGCCCCATGTGAGTATGAGTTGCAGGGCTAGAGTTTACTAGGTAACTCATAGACCTAGCGTACATGACGGGTATATTGTAGACTTGCGAATGGTACGAGTTTGGGACGGTTCTTATAGAAAAAGTCTTTAGAACACAATTATGCCTGTTTTAGATTATAGCTAGTATAATAGAGAAGCGATGAAGAACTTTCAAATTCTACAATGAACTCGAGCTCTTACTTAACCCCTCGGCTGATTTTTTAAGAGCCAGATCTCAAAATGTCCGATCATGTTTTTAAATATCAAACAATATTTTTTTAAATATTAATTATCTATACTAATATATAAAGCTGAAGAGTTTGTTTGTTTCGTTGAACGCTATGATCTCAGGAACTACTAGTCCGATTTGAGAAAACCCTTCGGTTTTAGATAGCTCATTTATCGAGGAAGGCTTTAGGGTATATATTATCACGCAAAGATCAATAGGAGTGGAGCACCAATGAAGAATGTTTCAAAATCGGGCACTTTTTCCTTTTGAGAGATATCGCTAGTGTTAATATGATATACGTTGCCATGGTAACGTGGTAAGTTTCTATCGCAAACATTTTCAAAGTTTATTTTGTTTTTCTATTCAAAATTTGTTATCTATTACGTATTATAAAAATATAGTTTGTGCATGTACAATTAAAATAACAACTTTTTGATGAATGGATATGGCTACAAATGACCAAAAAAAATTTTTTTTTACATTATGTCTATATTTTTATATTATTATATTTTGTCTGTTTGTTTGTTTGTTCCGGGTAATCTCCAAAACGGCTGGACCTATTTTAACGGGAATTGTACTGGCATAGCCGAAATTATAGCGGTTGACATATTGTACTTTATTTGTCCGCGGCTTCGTCCGCATTGCTATTTCCAAAATGGTTGGACCGATTTTCACAGGATGTTCACAGGTAGACTGGCAGACTTCATAAAAAGTAATTTAGGTTTTTTATTCGCCTTCGGCCGCAGTGGAATATCCGTAATGCTTGAACTGATTTTCACGGGACTTTCACTGACGATAACTCACCTTATAAGAAGTAACTTAGACTATTTTATTTTGTTACTCAAGACTTCGTCCGCAATATCCTACTATCTGTTAATTGGTTGGACCGACTTTCACGGGACTTTGACAGGCAGATAACTAGCGGGCTCGGAAGACGTTGTCCCGCCCCGATAATAAAAAGAAAACCTTGACAAATTATACCTAAACCTTCCCCATGAATCATTCTATCTACTGGTGAAAAAGGCATGAAAATTCGATCTGTAGTTCTTGACTCTATCACGAACAGATAAACAGACAGACTAGAGGTTTTTGTTTTTAACCGACTTCAAAAGAGGAGGAGGTTACTATGTGTGGTTGTATGTTTTTTTATGTATGTTAAGCGATATTTTCGTCAATTGTGAACCGATTTTAATGATTCTATTCTTATTTTAATTGGTACACTATGTAGTGATGAACTGCTACCTGTGCATTCGTCCGTGTGAAATTGATCAAAAATATCTTACAACGGCGTGAGATACACATCAAGCATACGCTTTACTGGACTCCAAGAATAAATATACATAATTGAAAGTCATATATTTGTATGTAATATTAATTATATCATCTTTTTGGTCAATTTGGCGGCCATATTGTTTTATTTACTGCGTTTGCGTCTACATAACTCAGTGATTAAAGCAACGTATAAGAACAACTTAAGTATATCGACAATATGGCATATTATGTCTATATAATAAAAGATTTAAGACATATTGTTCGATAATGTAGGGCTTAAAATTTTCATTGCTTTCTTATATAGTGTTAGTGAGCACTGAGTGTGATATATAGTAGGTTGAAGTTCCAGGTAATATACATGACAAATACCATCCCATTCGATATACTATTTGTACACGTTACATGTTACAGTAGATGGCGTGCGTGTCGTAGTTACAAATGTTTTTGAAAAAGGATTTCTGTAATGTGCACACCTGCTTACAATTTTATATTTCTTTAATACATTTAAAAAAACGCGTGTGGAGCCGCTGGGGACACCTAGTATTACATAATTTGTTGTTTAGGTTTTTCAAATTTTGTGATAAATACGGTATTTTTTTAAAAGTTACGCTGCCAACAGACTGTTTACAAATGCATCATAAGGCTTACAATCGTTTGTATGGAGCTTAAACCCTTACGATGTTTTACAAAAAAGTTAAATACGTATTGAATACTTGCTTTAAAAAACTTTCGAATTTAATGCACCGCGCTCGCCCGAGGTAAGTTCGCGTCGTCCTTTTTCGCAAGTCTGACCTTTTTTTTTATCGACCGCGGTGCATTTAATTCGAAACCTTTTTAAAGCAAGTATTCAACTTGGTTCTATTCTCTTGCTATTCTATACGTATTTAATTTTTTTGTAATAACACCGTTATGGTTTTGGACAGTCCAGAGGTTAAGTAATTTGTCAGAAGGCGCTATATGATCATAGACAGTAGATTGTAAAAAAGTGCTTTTCATTGTAATTCTTAAAGTGATTTTTTTTCATCGCCTACAATTTTTTCGGCCATCTATCGCATGTCGCATTACGTCCGGCCGCGGAGTAGGGGTAAAGTGAAAGGCGGTCGACAGAGCAGCCAACGCCAATATGTGTATCATCTGAATGATTGTATTTATTATATGTTGTATGTATTCCCTACTCTAATATGCAGATTGAAATTAAAATTTATAGTTGGATATTGTCTACTATAGATTTCCTATTATCATACCCGTTTTCCAACTATTAAATTAAGATTTTAAAACGCGATTTTAAAACCCTAAATCAAATTACTTTTAAAGTGAAACTTTTATTACATCGTCTCAAACTTTTTCGTCTGTGTGTTGCATGTCGCGTAATGGTCGGCCGCGGAGTAGGGATAAAGTGAAAGGCGCTCGTCAGAGCAGCCAGGGCCAATATGGCGGCGCCTATAGTTCGCAGCAGCTGACCGTGTAGTGTATAGACTATTATTAGTTAAATGTCTATAGTGTGAAAAAAAGTTCCACTTTTACCGTGGTTTCATAAAACCACACAATCCTTTTTTTCGAAAATTTTCAGTTAAATGCCTACGAATCCGAAAAAAAGTTTCACTTCCTTCGTGGTGGAAAAGACACGATTTTTATAGGGAAGGTAGTTTTTTTAGATAAATTTAAAAACGAATGTCTTATCTATATGCATGATTTGATCCAATTCATTAGAGCCGTTTTCGAGATACCGGAAATAAATTTACATATATACAACAAGTATTGCTCATTCAAAGTTTTACGGTAAAATACGGTTTGGGATAAAATGCATCAGAATAGTTATGATTTTTTTAAAAAGAAACTGTCGTCGCCATTTTGTAAATCTCGTGGACTGATAGATAATGTTAATTATTTATTAACTAAATGAGTCAAGCGCTTATACAGGCTGAGAGTTTAGACAGTAGCAATACTTATGGAGGATAATTTGCACTCGATTCTCGTTCTAAATCAATTAAAAAAATAGGTGCTTAATATTTGACCTAATTATCTAGAGATATACAAAAATTATACGCAGTCCTCTACGGGTCTATGTTAAAGCACGGTGTCAGTGACCGTCGGGTGATTTACCTTTCGCTTGAAAGTGAACGTGAGATCGGCATAAACAAAACAAAAGGGTTTATTGTCCGTTTTATTAAAGAAGGTTATTAACTCCGGGTCGCCCCTACATCTTTGGGCACCGGTCATTACACCTAAGTTTATTACGTTTGCGTTTATACTTTTGAAAGTCGTAGAACAAACTTTAACTTGGGTTCTCTTTGTTATTTGTTAATATTTGTTTTGATATTATTATTTTATATGTTAAATGTGATCATGAAGTACGATATCCTAGAATACCGAAAGTGGTTAACCTTTCACCTGGTATATTTTAATTTTATGTGAAATGATGTAGGATTATTTTATGACTCTTTCATAAGTACATACATTGTACGAAAGTTTTAAATTTTAGTATCATTAAGTTATTACATACTAGCCGACCCGTGCCCACTTCGTTGGGCGGTAATAGGCATTATCAAGCTACAACTTTTCTCTAGAACTCAATCATATATATCTCATAATTAAGGCAGCGTTCGTAAGAAACGTTTTCGTTCGACCATTTTTCTCCGACTCCCCAGATATTACCCCCTACAACCTCACAAACTTTACCTCTTTATAATATTATTATAGATAATATAATTAGTTAATAGCTTCTGCCCGCGACTTCGCACGCGTCGAATAGTTATTTTGGGCTAAGACGCAGCCGAAGCTCTCAAAAGGAAAAAAAACCCCGATTTTAAAACATTTTTCATTGTTGCTCCGCTCCTATTTCCCTTAGCGTGATGATATATAGCCTATAACCATTCTCGATGAATGAGTTATATAACACTCAAAGAAATATTCAAATCGGACCAGTAGTTCCTGAGATTACCCCTTACAACGCCACAACGTCACAAACTCACAAACTTTACCTCTTTATAATATTAGTATAGATTATAAAACAAAGTCCCCTACCGCGTCTGTCTGTCTGTATCTGCATGTATTTTTAATCTGTTATTTCACACAGAATACAATAGAAACAATGTAAGTGTTACTTCTCAAGCCGTTTATTATCACAAACACATGCTTTTTATGTTGTTATTATTCGCAAATTTATGCTAGTTATCAACAATAGAATAATTAGCATTACATATGTCGTTTTTTATTAACAATTTTATTCTATTCTTGTATGCTTAACCTTGAGGATTTAATTACTTATATAACTAGCTTCTGCCCGCGACTTCGTAAGCAGGGAATAGTTACTTTGGGCTAACACTAACACGCAGCGGAAGCTCTCAAAAGGAAAAAATACCTGATTTTGAAACATTCTTCATTGGTGCTCAGCTCCCATTGGCCTTAGCGTAATAATATATAGCCTATAGCCTTCCTTGATAAATGAGCTATCTAACATTGAAAGAATTTTTCAAATCGGACCAGTAGTTCCTGAGATTACCCATTATAATGTCACAAACTCACAAACTTTACCTCTTTATAATATTAAGTATAGATTTAGTAAGCGTTAAGTTGAATTTATATAAGAAGCACACAGTTACAGAGCAAGAAATACTGAATCAATATGCTAATTCAACAGAGAAACTGACAAAAAAAATGTAGCAATTCAGAGGATATTAACCCCTCGCCTGAATTTTTTAGATGTAAATGTCAAAATGGCGGATCATTTTTTTAATAAGTAGCCAATTAAAAAAAAAATTGTTTTACATTACATCAATTGTTATTGTTCAAGTTTTCCAATCTATATCTATCTATTCTATACATATAATAATAATGTAAATCTAACGTGTCTGTTCTTTTTAGATTGAAAAAAATTATTTGGCAGCTCTGTTGGGATAAGTGAAAAATACAATGCAATTCATTTTTAGAAATGTCTGTCTATTTGTTTGAACACGCATCATTGTTAAGTACTGCGTTCACGATAAAACCTATCCTGTCCTATCATAAAGCATAACCTCGAGTAACATTTAGTCTTTGTTTCATTAAAATCGGTTCACTCTATCAAAAGTTATTGTAATTTTAATGACGACGCGACTTAAGTACGAGAGAAAAGTAGATAAGTAAATGGATTTAATACATTCAGATGATTTTAGTAGCCGCTGTTTTTTACATTAGGTTCCACGAGGACGGTGTCGCGAGTACAGCTAGTTTTGTAATAGATACGGTATCTTTTTAAAACTTTGCTGCCAACAGTCTGTTGACCTGTTGTTGACCTCATGATGTCTCTGCATTCGTTGGTGTGGAGCTTAAACCCTTATGCCTTTGGACAGTCCACGGATTTAAAAAAAAATACTGCATAACGTCACTGATATAGCGTCTGATTGCTAATACAAGTTAGTGATGTAATTAATACTGCTATTCATCCGCGGGCGGTTGTCGCTGGACTCAATTACCCAAAAACGGTTAACTGAAGAAAGTATTTACACTCATAAGTATGTAAAAGAGTAATATATTTTAGAAAATTGAAAAAAAAAAATTAAGTGAAACGTCTCATGGAATGGCTTCGAAATTTTGATCGGCAATCTTCTTGTGTGACGAAAGATGGTGGAGGTAAACACCGTGTCGGGTAGAATGTTGAAAACACTAGTTCTCGTGCGATCAGCGAAGTTAATCGACGTCGGGCGGGGTCAGTCCTTGGATGGGTGACCGCCTGGGAATACCGCGTGACGTTGGCTTCTTGTGGTTTTTTTTTAATTGTAATACAAAAGCTTCACTTGGGTTACCTGATGTTAAGTGATCACCACCGTCCATAGACACTTGCAACACCAGGGAAGTCGCAAGTGCGTTGCCAACCTGTATTGGGGGTGAGGGGGAGTAAGGGAAGGGGGAAGGGGAGCTGAGGTGGGCTTCCGGCGCTCTCACTGACCGAACGAAACGCAACAATGCAAGCACTGTTACTTCAAGGCGGTGTGTCTGTGTGTCGGGTGGTAGTACCGCGGGCGAGCCGACCCATTCATGCTGAAACCAGTAATAGCTTCAGCGTAGTTCTACCACCGTTTAAATAATAATAATAATATACTTTTTATTAATTCATCAAACATATAATTGCACAATCTCGTTATTACATGTACACAGGCTCGTATACTACGCGTCGCTAGTCCGACTCAAGCTACGCAAGTGCAATACGGCCACCGAAATTGTGAATTTATCTACTTACAAAAAAATACCGCTCAACCGGCCTAAAGAAGTATTCACTTCAAAAACAATGTGTAATCCGAAGCTACGCTGAAGCTATTACTGGTTTCAGTATGAATGTGTTGACCCACAGAAACACCGGCGTGAAGTAACAGTGCTTGCATCGTTGCGTTCCGTTCGGTTAGTGAGAGCGCCGGAGGACCACCTCCCCTCTCCCCTTCCCTCTCCTCTCCCGCTTCCTACCAAACACGGTCTGGCAACGCACTTGCGACTTCGCTTGCGTTGTTAGTGTCTATGGACGATGGTGATCACATGTTCGTTTTGCCTCTTATGACATAAAATAAAAAGAAATATGTTAATTCACGTGTATCGATAACACAACCATCGACAAGGGTACAGCACTGTGCGGGGGTAACATCGGCATTTCCATGTAGGTCGCATAAAAATAACATTTTCGCCGGTCGGCACATCTGTTCAAATATTGAGCTGCGCCGCACGATACCTCTATGCTTCACGAATATCCTATCGAAAGGAGTCTTGTGATTGCCTCCTGTTGTTTATGAAGTGTTTTGATCATTGTGTGAAAAGAATAACTTTTTTTTTATTATGGTATAGTTTAAATCGAGGATCACCAATTAGTTTACTGGATTGGTCCGTTTTTAAAAAGTACTAGGCTGGCTGTGCCCGCGACTCAGTCCGCGCGGAACTTAATGTAAAAAAACAGTGACTAATAAAGTCGTCTGAATGTATTAAGTCCATTTTACTTATCTACTTTTCTCTCGTACTTAAGTCGCGTCGTCATTAAAATTACAATAACTTTAGATAGAGTGATCCGATTTTGATGAAACCAAGACTAAATATTACTCGAGGATATCCTTAATGATTTAATTTTATGAACTTTACCAGTGATGTTTGTTCAAACAAACAGACAGACATTTCTAAAAATGATTGAAATGTATTTTATTAGTTATTCCTAGACACCGGCAACAATGTTTTTTTTTTACAAAAATCTAAAAAGTACAGACATATTAGATTTACATTCTTATTATATGTATAGAAGATTGTGAATAATGCAACCGCCAACTGTCCGATAAATAATATAGTAACAATAAAAAGAAGGAGTTTGCTAGACTGCACAGCTACAACGCTTTATCACATCCATACAACTTACACTATTAATAATATCGAAAGATTAAATATTGATAAACATTTGAAAAAGAAAAATGGCTGGACAAGAATAAACGAAAAAAGTGAAAATGAATTCATCTATAAAAACGAAAATTAACGTATGGGGAAGAAAGCAAGATGATAAATAAGATCAAGAACGGTGAATGAATGAATGAATGAATACTTTATTACACTTTTTGTTTGCACACTGACGCTATAAAGCATTTTCTTCCAGCCAACCAGCGGTTTTTTTTTTCTCGAACTGACTACGCTATTGGCCTAGCAAGGTCTTAGCAGCTTCACCGGACTACAAACCAGCGGTATTGTTGCCAATCAAACAGGTTTGTAGGTAGTGCATATACATAGGTAAAATAAATACATACATAACATAAATATACTCATATACATACTCGAATAAACATAAATACGAACTGTAAAATCACGAACACACTGCCTCCTGTTTCTCAAATAAATAGCGTTGTAGCTGAATTCTAGTTATCATTTCTTCTACTTTACTGCATTCCGTCTTGGTGGGGAACAAGTAATTTTGATACCCCTAGAAAGGGCTCAAAGAACCATACCGAAAGTGATGTTTTTACGATCATATAGGAACCCCACAGAGAATCTTTACCAAGAATGTCAGGTGTAACCGTTAGACAGCTTTTTATCCTACAAATTATCCTCCGTCAACATGTAGGAACGCCAACCTTACAATTCTCTGATAAGAAGAAGGTCCGAGGACATAATAAAAGTACTTAAACATAACACTTGGTTTGTTTGTCGTTTTGAAGGCTTCCTGGGAGGATTGCTCTATAATAAAGCAAATAATATACTACAGAATAATCAATACAACAGACATACTATTAAAAAACTCACTTTCAAATGGTCACATTCACAAAATTACACAAATACAGAAAAATTATTATTGCCACAATTTAAATTATAATTTTATAATTATAATTCGGTATATTCGGTTCTATTCGGTAGTTCACATCATTACATAGTATAAAACAAAGTCCCCTACCGCGTCTGTCTGTCTGTCTGTTCGCGATAAACTCAAAAACTATCGAACGGATTTTCATGCGGTTTTCACCAGTGGATAGAGTGATTAATGAGGAACGTTTTTGTATATAATTTGTCAAGCATTTTTTTATAATCAGGGCGGGACAACGTCTGCCGGGCCCGCTAGTTTATTTAAAAAACAATTCACTCATTACTATCATAAGACACTCTTGTCTCACTCTAAATATCGTGTTACACAATAATTTCACATACTTAGTTAATTCAAATTAAGTTTTTATTTATTACATATGTTTAAGTCACTGTTTGTTTTAGTTGCCATTATATGAAATTGTGATATCTGCGATACGGTTTGTAACCAGTGCAGATACCAATATTACTGTCAATTATGTACACATTGACTTGGAACATTAAAATATTATTATTATTACATTAGTAAAGAAAAAGTTTTTGCATTCAAAGATTTAAAAACATGCGACCACGTTTTTATCCGGGATGGCACAGTACGTGGCTCCCTTCAACCTGCTTACACAGGCCCTTACAGGGTGCTAGAGAGAGGACCGAAGTTATATAAAATAAATATCCAAAAAAAAATTGTATCAGTAACTATTGACAGATTGAAGCCGGTCTAAATACTGGCACAAGAAACAGAATTAGATAACTATACACATCAACTAAAACACCATCAGTGCAGGGTGAGAAAACTCGAACTCAAGGTCGGACACGCTGTAATAGACGTGTTCGCTGCGCAGATTCACATCATCCTTGTCCTGCACTTGGGGGGGAGTGATGTAGGAACTCCATTCTCATGTTTACGTGCTAGTAACCTTTTTACTGCAACTCTCACTGCGCGTTATAAAATATATTGGAAAATGTCAGATGGAACGACTTCAGTTTTTTGCATTGTCATGAGCTACGAAATCTGTCATTGGTAATTTATATTGTGTTGTATAATTATTAAAGGTTTTCCTAAACATAGTATAAAACAAAGTCCCCTACCGCGTCTGTCTGTCTCTCTGTCTGTTCGCGATAAACTCAAAAACTACTGAACGGATCTTCATGCGGTTTCCACTGGTGGATAAAGTAATTCATGAGGAACGTTTTGGTATATAATTTGTCAAGGATTTTTTTTGTAATCAGGACGGCACAACGTCTGCCGGGCCCGCTAGTTGATTTATAATTTACTGTATGTTGTTAATTATAATTTACTGTATGTTGTTTAAATAGTCACAGATATAAAATGTGTTTGTCTTTTTGAATTTAAAAGTTCGATGGTCAACTAGCCTCTGCACGCGACTTCGTCCGCGTGGTATAGTTACTTTGGGCGAACGCAGCGATAGCTCTCAAGGGGAAAAAACCCCGATTTTGAAACATTCTTTGTTGACGCTCCGCTTCTATTAGTCTTAGCATGATGATATATAGCCTATAACCTTCCTCGGTAAATGAGATATATAACACTGAAATAATTTTTCATATCGGACTAGTAGTTCCTGAGATTACCCCTGACAAACTCTCAAACGCACAAACTTTACCTCTTTGTAATATTAGTATAGATAAGATGCGCTTGGATGCGAGCTCATTGTACAAACGAGTCATACGTGCAGTTGAATTGTATTAAGAAGTATTATTGTCGTAAGTTTTAAGAATATATGTTTTAGAAAATCGATATTCAATGTTATGTCGTTACATTTCAAAATGAGCAAATCCAACTTTAGTCGTTAATTTTTTTTCAATTTTCCAGTTTTCGGGTGTTCAATGTAATATTACGTTAAAATCAAACATTGACTTCGCACCGCGAACTTTTAAATATCGACCTGTTGAGGAAAAATACGTGACAAACCCCAAGTCATATGTCGTTCACTTTCAAACAGGTCAGTGTGTATAGACACACTTTTGAATGGCCAGCACGCTACACCTGTTTTTTATACACCGAGAACGAAGTTCAAATGTTGCCGTTCATAAGCTTTTTTTTTTATGAAATCTATGTTTTATGTAAGCGGTCCCGGCGGACTTTATATCGCCCTGATTATAAAAAAAAATGCGTAATAGTAAATAACGTAAATAGTATAGCGGCCTGTGTAATATTAATTGTGCAGCCCATTATATATTTGATTAATCGGTAAACTGTATAAAAATGTATATACTTATAGTTCGGAGTGCAAATATATGTGAACACCAGACTCATGTTAATAATTTCAATATACTACAATGAACAAATGATGAAATTAAATAATTGATACTATAAGTAGAAGTATTGGCACCTGAGCAGTTCGGATTTCGTGCCGAACACTCTTGCACGAATCAAGTACACCGCCTCACGGAGTACATTTTCTCTAATTTTAATGCCGACCCGAAACGTAAACCGAAACGCACAATTGCAGTCTTCTTCGATGTCGCCAAAGCCTTCGATAAGGTCTGGCATGGAGGGCTCATCTATAAATTATGTAAATCTCACGTACCCGATAAGTTAATTCATATTATCCACGATTATCTCACTGATAGGACTTTCCGCTTTAGAGTGGATGGGGAACTATCCCTGCCCCACCCGGTACGCTCAGGTGTGCCACAGGGCTCCATACTCGCGCCCTCGCTCTTCAATCTGTTCATCAGTGACCTACCTCGGTCTAAACGGGTCGAAGTAGGTTGCTATGCTGATGATACCGTCATTTACACTTCCAGCTTGCGGTCGGACTTTCTTAGGAAGCGCATCGAAAAGGCCGTTTTCACACTCCGTAAATGGTTTCATCGATGGCGCATAGAAGTTAATCCTGATAAGAGCGCCGCGATACTCTTCGATCCTTTACGACGTAGTAATAACCTCGAGCCCATCAGGCTATACGGAACCGATATACCTTGGGCCGACGAGGTCAAATATCTCGGTGTTACATTAGATAAACATTTAAATTTCGAGTCACATATAGATAGAGTGCGAAACAAAGCCGCTATGGTCTTGGGTCGCCTCCATCCGTTGCTTTGTCACAGGAGTAAGATGTTCCTCAGACACAAGCTCACTTTGTATAAGACGTGTATCCGTCCCGTGATGACATATAGCAGTCCCGTTTTTGCGCATATATCGAAAGATAATTTTCATAAGTTGCAGGTTCTTCAAAACCGCGTTTTACGTAAAGTGACCGGTACCCCGTGGTACATCCGGAGAGTTGATCTACATAGGGACCTAGAGATGCCTTCTATCTGGGAGTACGTAAAATCACTTACGATTAGTTATTTTGAAAAAGCCGCGAATCATCCCAGTCCGTTAGTGGTATCCGCCGCAAAATACGTACCCGTACCAAACGCTGCGCGTTGTAAAAGACGACTGCGACATATTTTTATGTAGCGTGTATAATGCTCATGCAACGCGTAAAGGGAAAGAGAAGTGGACTCGTATCAAATTGCGATCACCTCTCTCTCCCTTTATATTGCTAATTCTAAATATCTATGTGCGAAATCAACAAAATTGAAAAAAAAAATTATATTATCATTTACGAGTATAATAAATGAAATCTTAAAATAATCTAAATCGAATAATGAAGTTTATGCAACAAGTGAAATAAAGATGGCGTCACGAAAGAAAGATGGGGACAAACGTGACTTTTCGCTTGTATCTTAATGCACGGAAGCTCATTAATTGGAGTGGCGTTAGATGGAGTGGTTGAACTTGAAGAGTTTTCGTAGTTTAATTTCAAACAATTTATTCTTTTCGAATTGTCTACGCTATTTGCCTGACGGTTCTCCATAGCTTCATCGGGCAAAGGCGAGCGCTTAAGGCACTTCGCCGCTTGGCAACCAGCCCAAAGGTGCCAGAGTGGCCGAACCCCGGCTTGGGCTGTTGCCTTGGATGCAACTTCGCGAATCTGTCTACGCTGAACTAAGCTAGCTTTTCATACATATAAGAATTCCTGCGAGACACATGTGTACCGGCATTTGAGCCCCACGAATTCAAACGTGTCTTTCGTTTCCGACAACTAGGTAAATTTAAAGTAACCCAGTTGGAAAATAGAGGAAAAAATAAAAACCCTTCCACTATATGTTTACTTGGTGTGGTATGTATGCATGTATGTGGGGTAACCTGAGTTGTGTTGTTCAACTAGTGATTGAAAATATTCAGTGTCACTGTATCGCGATAGCAGCGTGCTCGAGGGCTCGAGTGTGCGGGAGCGAAATTTACCCCCAGACTACGGCGGCGTGATCTGTGGCTAGGTGCGCGTGTGCGCATACACGCACTGCTTAGAGCGACGAACAGGTACGAAAATAACAAAAATGATAAGGTTCTATATGATCAGTTCAACTTTTGTCTATTGATGTACCCTGTGCAGGTACAAATAATTGTTGTTACCAAAGTATTTGTATACCGTCAGTCATAGTCCTGTGAATCATAAAAAAAAGAATTTAAGGTTGACAAAATTTTCGTATTGCAGTTTTGTAGTAATAAGTAAGTAAATCGATATATCTTTTATCTCGCAAAGAACTTACAACTTTAAAGTTGAATGGTTTCATTTTGGATTTAGTAAAATAATATAAGATTTGAGATCAAAATGTTCATAATTCAGCAGTGCAGTTAAAAATATCTTGAATTGTCTATTCCACAGTCGTGTCCTATCGTTAGTAGTGTTGTAAGGGTTGCGTTCCCTTGTGGGTTTTGTTATCGATATTTCAATGATTTTTTCTGCATTTAATGATAAATAACGATTTAAGCCTAGATAAAATTTAGATATTCGTAAATTGTTTTAATTAAGTTTATTGTCGTATTGATGTTTGAATGAAGAAAGCGTTTCGACGAATCTGTGCTTGCAAAAGTGCTGCTTGTGCGTTCATGATGATATTTTTGTATTATATTAACATAGTAGCTGCGCCCGCGACATCGTCCGCGTGGAACATTATGTAAAAAACAGTGATTAATAAAGTCATCTGAATGTATTAAGTCCATTTACCTATATACCTTTCTCTCGTACTTACGCCGCGTCGCCATTAAAATTACAATAACTTTTGATAGAGTCGACCGATTTTAATAAAGCAAAGACTAAGTTATTCTCGAAGATATGCTATATAAATTTCTTGGTGTGGTTTTATTGTGAACCCAGTACTTTACCAGTCATGCGTCTTCATACAAAAAGATAGACAGACAGACAGACATTTCTAAAAATGAAATGTATTCTAATACTTATTCCTAGTCACCTGCAACAATTTTTTTCACGAAAATCGAAAAAGTACAGACGTTAGATTTACCTTCTTTTTATATGTATAGGATGTTCTTATGCTGACCAACCTCCTAAGTTAAAAACGTATTCTAGACAAACTACGGCATGTTTATATAACAACACTTAGAAGTTAGGTATATATGTCTATAATAAATGTTATTTCTTAACCTAAACATATATAGATGTATATTTATAATAATATATAAAGCTGAAGAGTTTGTTTGTTAGTATGGTTGAACGCGCTAATGTCAGGAACTCCTGGTCCGATTTGAAAAATTATTTTAGTGTTAGATAGTTTATTTTTCGAGGAATGTTATAGGCTATATGTATGTCATTACGCTAAGGCCAGTGGGAGCGCAGCATCAATGAAGGATGTTTCAAAATCGGGGTTAACTTACATATTATTTAAATATATTTTCACCTTTTACGTAAATAAAGAAGAAGCTAGTAATTAATAAAATATTAACATCGACATGACTTCAACCATATTTTCATCGACATGTCTTATCTCTATTAAAAATTCAGCTCGCGCGAATGTAGATAAGTTACCCATTTGAATGCTGGCCGCGTTCGATCGGGCGCGCGCCCGCGTTCGAATTTTGAATATTTACAATACAAAACCCCACATACACACCGATATCATAGACAAGATTAAAAGTTTGCGTGTAGGACATGATTTGATTTTTTATGTTGGCGCCTCATTCGTATTCACTTTTTGAGTTATGGTATGCGTAATGAGGTGCTAAATACGGACAGTCAGAATACACTTCCGTTACCTGAGTATATATGGCGTCCGTACGGTAGGTATTATTAACTTGTGTAACGCATGATTGATTCACAGTTTTGAGCAATTTGATACGGGTTTCACAATTGTTTAGATTCTTGTTTTGGGTAGTCTTATAATGCAACGAATATTTCCGTGATAACGTCTTATAAATCTATGAACGCTGAAAAAAGCATGACTCATTGTCACGTTCCGGCTGAGGTGAGCGTGCAAGCGAGAGCGCGGAACATGCGATAGAGAGGCGCGATCGGACTAAGCGTTCGGCTTGTGACGCATCTATCTCTCTTCCACTCCGTCGGCCGATGCGTCCGAGTCGTTATCACTTTAAATTGTCGTCCGTGAACCGACTTTACAGAAAACCTATTTTTTTTACTGTATAAGTGGCGTCATAGGAATTCGGGAAGGAAACACTAGGTTCAAGGTTCTAGTGTGAGTGTTCGAGGTGGAACTCGTGAAGAAATACATCTTGACGAAATCATAGCACCGTGATAGGGCTTTTTCTATGTCCGTCTGGCTAGCTACCGCCCTCCAGTTGGGTATCTATCACAAAGGATCTGTTAGTGTGTTCCGTGCGTTGCATGTGAGCTTGCTTTCTTAGGCCACAACCTCAAGTACTACCAGGTGAGATTGTGTCAAAGTTATAAAGTATTTTAAGTAATAAAGACATTACGTGTATCGAGTTTTTGGGCGGGATCTCGGAATGTCATGTAGTGGATTATATATTTTATTCATATTCTCGTGTTATTTGGCTCTATGTATTGTAATATTTGTGGTGTTTTACGGAATGTTGTTTGGTTATTGTGCACTAGTGAAGTGGATGGGAAATAATACAGAGGAGCATGGATTCTGACTTGCCACAAGAATTCCCTAGAAAGTTCTAACAAGACGGCCATCGTAGTTCATTGAAATGATCATCACCTACTCGAGAATGGCAGTAATAATTTACTAGAAGATTGGTTGATAAAAATAAAATAAAATTGCGTGTATCAGTATTTCACGCAGAAGAAATCAAATTTCTATGGATTATACATATACTAGCGGGCCCGGTGGACGTTGTCCCGATCTGATAATTTTTTTTTTTTATTGTACACCTAAGCCTTCCTCGTGAATCACTTTATCTACTGGTGAAAACCTCATGAAAATCTGTTCAATAATTTTGAGATTATCGCGAACAAGATACACCTGGCAGAGGACTTTGTTTTATCTACTGAAGAGAATGCTCATAAACTATATACGAAGTCCCATAGTATAAATATTTAACTATATATTTATTCATTTTTGTATACTACTAGACACAGCATACGCTTATATATACTTACACATACACACAAATACGTCTACCTTACGTTTTTAACGCGTAAAGAAAATTTCTCCACACCGTGCCATAAGAAGTCTTTTGGAAAATGATAATTTTGATATCTATATATTAATACGTGAAGCGAAAACCTTGTACCCCATTTTAAGCGAAATGCGCGAACGAATGAACGTGAAATTTGACATAGTTAAAGTTTATATGGAGGAGAAGTGTACGAAGCTATTTTTTTTATAAAAAATGCATTAAAAACACGTTAAATTAATTAAAATATACGTTACACACACTACTGCTTGAATGACACACAACATATAGATACATGTAAATGAAAAAGACGTTTCACCATCCTTCATTTTACTCTTACGTTCCGATTACCTTTTTTCATTCTATATTTAATACTAGCGGGTCCGGCAGACGTTGTCCCGCCCTGATTATAAAAAAAATCCTGGACAAGTTATATACCAAAATGTTCCTCGTGAATCACTTTATCCACTGGTGAAAACCGCATAAAGATCCGTTCAGTAGTTTTTGAGTTTATCGCGAACAGACAGACAGACAGACGCGGTAGGGGACTTTGTTTTATACTATGTAATGATTTTTAACATTACTTACATTCTATACGTTACATGGCATTTGAAATTAACTGGTCAAATTGTAGGTTAATTTTATAATAATATAATATGTCAATTCATAATATACATTAATAATTAATTGATAAATAGTAATTTTATGAAACTACTGAAATCATTATTATTCTCTTATCTTTATATATAAATTTCTTCTGTACGTGTGTATGTCACTGAACTCCTCCTAAACGGTTGGACCGATTTTGATGAAATTTTATGTGCGTGTTTCAGTGGATCCGAGAATGGTCTAGATTCACAAGTGGACCCGATAGGTGGCGCTGCGGTTGAATTTTATTATTGTTGATTATTAAAGCAGGACGACGTCCGTCGGGCGCGTTAGTTGAATATAAAAATGAATTATTTGTCGAATTTCGGCCACTATTGATTAACAATTCTTTGTATTCGGCTGTTCTCGCAACGTCCTAAAGTATCCGTACAGAGATGCGAACAGAGGAAATTCCGTTCCCCGTTTTTTTCCTTGTATTCGGTTAAATCGTTTGGGAATAATTATCTTCCTTTTATTTTCTTTATTCGGCGGGATACAGAGAAAAAAAAAGGTCCGCCAATTTTCTCATTTGCCCAAAATAATGTTTCGACTCTTACGGGAAATACAATTTCCGTTTTGTAAATTCCACAGATAATGTAAACTGGGACGTTTTCCGTTGTCCGATATCGTTATGTTCGTTCCGTCGTTAAGTAATTTTGTAGTCCTTTGACTTTTTATGAACAAAGAGTCTGTCAATATATATCACTACAATAAAACAAAGTGCTCCGACGCGTCTGTCTGTCTGTTCGTGTTAAACTCAAAAACTACTGAACGACTTTTTAATTCGTTTAATAAATAGAGTGATTCCCGACGAAGTTTTAAGTATATATTTTGTCAAGATTTTATGTAATTTGGTTGAAATATGGCGGTAAATGTCGAGAGTGTCGGAAAAAGTCGAGCCGCCTCGGAGCTTTCGTCGAAGACGCTGCCTAATCCCTTTGAGATATAACAAAACGATTAAAATAATAAATAACGCAGACGAAGTCGCGGGAATAAGTTAGTTTTATATACTTTTACTAATATTATAAAGAGGTAAAGTTTGTGACGTTGTAGGGGGTATCTCATAGACTACTCGTCCGATTCGAAAATTTTTTTCAGTGTTATATAACTCATTTATTGAGGATGGTTATAGGGTATATATCATCATGCTAAGACAAATAGGAGCGGAGCACTAATGAAGAATGTGTCAAAATCGGTGTTTCTTTTCCTATTGAGAGCTTCCGCTGCGTGTTAGCGTTAGCCCAAAGTAATAAATAAATATATATATTTTTTTATATTTCAGTAGTTTGTGAATTTATCGCGTACAGACAGGCAGACGTGGCAGAGGAATTTATTTTATAATATGTCGTGAAATAAATGGAAGCGCTCGTAACTCAGTTCTAAGTAGTGTTATATTGCTATTTGGTCCTTGTAGAAAATATGACCATTTGTAACATAAAGACGTTTAAATAAGAATTTAAAAAAAAATCGTACTTTCACTTTCATTTTTATTTTTATAAAATACTAGCCTCTGACCGCGACTTCGTTCGCGTGGAATAGTTACTTTGGGCTAACGCTAACACGCAGCGGAAGAGGAAAAAATACCCCGATTTTGAAACATTCTTCATTGGTGCTCAGCTCCTATTGGTCTTAGCGTGATGATGTATAGCTTATAACCTTTCTTGATAAATGAGCTATATAACATTGAAATAATTCTTCAAATCGGACTAGTAGTTCATGAGATTATCCACTACAACGTCACAAACTTTACCTCTTTATAATATTAGTATAGATAGTATAGAAGTATAGATGTTATACAATAATTTCAACACAGACGGAGTAACAGCATAATGTGGCTATTATGTATCGCTAGAGGCGTTGATTTAAAAAGTATATCTGTACAAATCGAATATTATCAATACTTAATATTAGAAAGCAAAGGAAATTGTTTACTTGAGCGCGCTAATCTCAGGAATTACTGGTGCGATCTGAAAAATTCTTTTAGTGTTATATAGCTCATTTATCGATGAAGGCTATATATCATTAAGACAAATAAGGAGCGGAGCACCAATGAAAAATACTTCAAAATCGTTTTTTTTTTCCTTTTAGCCCAAAGTATCTATTCCACGTGGACGAAGTCGCAGACAGAAGCTAGTAAATGATAAATCGATCTACTAACTCATACCTGCGACTTCGTGTATGTCTTTTATTATTTTAATAATATATTTTATGTATCATCATTACATAGTATAAAACAAAGTCTCCTACCGCGTCTGTCTGTCGGTCTGTTCGCGATAAACTCAAAAACTACTGAACGGATCGTTATGCGGTTTTCATCAGTGGATAAAGTGATTCACGAAGAACGTTTTGGTATATAATTTGTCCCGGATTTTTTTATAATCAGGGCAGGACAACGTCTGCCGTGCCCGTTAGTATGTAATAAATTCGACTCTAATGGAACAAAACAAAAATGAGCGTTGAAACTTTTTGCATACAACTATATAGTAATAAAAATTCAGTTTTATAAATTACTAGCGGGCCCGGCTGACGTTGTCCCGCCCTGATTACCCCTCCGCAACCCCCCTTGTGGGTGGAATTTTGTAAAATCCGTTCTTAGCTGACCTCTACTCGGCGAAAGGAATATTCCTACCATATTTCAAGTCGCTACGCCTTATGGTTCCAGAGATATCGTGATGAGTCAATATATAGGTGGGAATCTCTTATATATATATAAGATAGAAGATAGATATACGAGTTATACCAACTACGTTCAGTACAATTACAAAACACTTGCCGTGCACAAAGCGGAGCACCGATAAAGAAAGTTAACATACGTGATATTTAAAAATGTTTTCACCTTCTACGTAAACGAAGTCGCGAGTTAAAGTTAGCATTAGCCCAAACTGACTATTCCATGCGGACGAAGTCGCTGGCAGAAGCTAGTGTATTATATTCTGTATCGTAACAGACGTATGTATGGTGGTTCCTAAAGTCTCATGCAGTAATGGAAAGCACGACATAGTTTATTAGTTGGAAATAAAAAACGTTTTGGGCCACTTTAAAAGTGCCTACGTCACTGGAGCCACCTAAAACATTGCAATAAACATTGGTCAACAAACAACGCCGTCCTTTGTTGGGTATGTATTAGGGTTGGCGAATTCGTTTTATAAATATTTCGTGTTCAGACAAGACGTGATTTGATGTCATTTGTAACTTAGTTTAATCTCGCTCATTGATAGATAAACGACAAAGTATTAAGTTATGAGACAAGAAATTTAAATTCGTTAATATCTGCACTGTCCAAAACCATAACCACAGATCTCAAAATGGCGTACCATGTTTTTAATCTTTTCTTTTTCATTTACACGACATTGTAAATTTCATGGTCTTAGTAAAAAATGTTCGTAAAAATGAAAAAATAATTTAGAAATACATTTTTTCAACGTTTCGTAATGAATTACGTATTTTTTTCAGCCTGTTGATCTGTGCCTCATGAGCTCTACATTCGCTTAAACCTTTACGGTGTTATTACAACAAAGTTAAATACGTATTGAACACTTGCTTTAAAAAAGTTTCGTATTAAATGCACCGCGGTCGGTGAATGTTCGCCATCTTGCTCTTTTGTCTCGCTTTGGTTACGTTAGGTTAGACTTGCGGAAAAGGAGAACGGGGACTTGGTTCGAGCGAGCGCGGCGCATTTGATTCGAAACCTTTTTAAACCAAGTATTTAACTTTCTTGTAATAAAAAGGTTTAAGCGAATGTAGAGCTCACGAGGCACAGATCAACAGGCTGAAAAAAACACGTAATTCATTACGAAACGTTGAAAAAATGTATTTCTAAATTATTTTTTAATTTTTACGAACATTTTTTACTAAGACCATGAAATTTACAATGTCGTGTAATTGAAAAAGAAAAGATTAAAAACATGATACGCCATTTTGAGATCTGGGTCTTAAAAAATTCAGCCGAGGGGTTGTAATATACAGTCCTAAATTTTCAACATTTACTATGTAGGAGTACGTAAGTGATCTTAGAAGAGAGTTTTTAGTGACTGCATCAAGTGATTATCAAATTATATTAAAAAAAAATCCTTTATTTAATTTAGGCCCTGAGAAGGCACTTATGAACGTCAATGCTACCACATACTACACACACACACACAAGCTACTATATAAAGGCTTATCCTATTAATATTATGTAGGAGTGTTTAGAGTGGTTTTTGCGTGATGTGCGCACAACGGCAGACCACTATCATTTTATTTATATATATACAACGGTATAATTTCGTCTATTTGTTTAACATAATCATCCATATTTGTAACAATAAAAATTGAGAATTAAAAAAAATATGCATATACCATAATGTCGATGAAATTTCAATTAACTGGCAACCCTAACAACTTATATACTACACAGAAGCAATAAAAACAGATATTAAAAGCTAACGCGTCTGGGAGAAGGCATTCATCACAAGTGTTGCCACTAGATTGATATAAAATGCCCTGTTTTCTTCGCAATTTACTCGTGTTTCAGGGGGGCGGCATGCGAGTTGTTGGGCTTTAATTTCACTATGTGAGATGTTTTTTTTTTAATAGTGGCCGTGTCTGTTCACTGTTCGGAATCGGAACTTTAGGAGCCGTTTTTATGAATAAAATAGTAGGTTCGCGGTTGTGGGCGCTGCTCCATAGATTTTGATCAGATTTTTTGAAATAATATTGTTTATGGGAGGGCTTTAAAATTCTGATAGGCAACCTTTTTGTGCGACGATGCAGTGGTGGGTGTAAACACTGTGTCGGGTATAGTGTGAGTTGTGTCTCGCTTACCTCCGGGTGTTGGAGAACAGTGAGACATACGCTCTTCTCGCTTTCTTTTTGAAAGTTTTACTTCTAATGCATGTCAACTACTACACACATGTATCCTTTTTTTTGTTTAGTACATATTGACGAGCTTAAGTGTTATCAGAACCGGTGGTAGTTTTGACGTTCATAAGCGCCTCCTCAGGGACTGAATCTTTGATTCGTATTTAAAAAAAACAAAGTCGAGGCTTGTCATAAGGACTGCCGTAAGAAGTGAAAACTCAATACAATGAGATAAATGTGTTATCTTTTGAATTCTTATATTGATTATAGTTTGAATGTCAGTATTTAAATTTCAGATTTTGTTTATTGAAATTATTGCGGGGTGGTAGGGTGTCTGTACCCGACTGGATCGCGACCACCGTACACCAGGTGGAACACCCGCCATAGTGGCACGTTTAGGCGTGTCGCGTTCCGGGATCAGCCGGTGTATATCCAGCAACTGGGGGGGGGGCTGTCCCTGACTGGGCGCGGGGTGGTAGGGTGTCTGTACCCGACTGGATCGCGACCACCGTACACCAGGTGGAACACCCGCCATAGTGGCAGGTTTGGGCGTGTCGCGTTCCGGGATCAGCCGGTGTATATCCAGCAACCTGAGGGGGACTGTCCCTGACTGGGTCGCTTTCAGGCCGGCATGACAGCGGCGACCGGCGATGGATAGTATGTCTTTCGGTGGTCGCCATTGTTTTTGGATTGTACTGTACTTACCATCAGGCACAGTACAGTCACTTTAGTGTGGTTTTCATATCTATTGGCACTCGGAGCAAAAAATATGTATATTTTTATAAAGTCTATTAATCAATCAAACGTATGATGGACTGTAAAATATCAATATTATGTGTGCACAGGCTCCTATACTATGCGTCGCATATAGTCTGACGCAAGCCGAGCAAGCGCAATAGGGCCGGTCATGTTGACGCGAAATTATAAATTTATCTCCTGTCAAAAATACAGCTCACCGCCGTTGACATATAATAAACCCAAGACGCACAGTCTCGAATAAAAGTAGAGCTCATAACCGGCCGCAAAAACTCCCCAATATACATACGCGGTTATAGTTATGCGATTAACTTATGATTTTCCAAATTCAACGTTACCTGCATGATTTAAAGTTGTTTTTACAAGGACGTAAGCGATGCGAGACTGTTTGAAATGAGTGCATATTTCAAAATTAATCACTCATTTTTGTCTGCCGGCTGTGAGACGTTAAGTGTGCATCTTGGGTTTTTGTATATCAATGGTCAGCGCGCCTAAAGATGTTATCACTTTAAAACTATTTTGTCACTGCCTATTTATACGTATAGGTGTTATTTTGTATGATTCAGATGTGGGAACGACGGTTGTGATCGTGGCGGGATGCAGGGCGGCGGAGCACCCGCCGCGGACGCCGACCAGGCGCAGTTCGAAGCGGACAAGCGAGCTGTTTATAAGTAAGTTTCATTATCAAATCAATAATATATTATTTTTTTTCCCACAGCTTCGATCCCGTTAACCCTCCGGTGTTATTTTAGGACCCAAATCTCAAAATGGCGGAACGTGTCTTTTAGAATACGGCCTGAATGAATCTGCGTTCGGCGGGGCGTGCAGCGAGGCGTGTAGCGTCCAAGACCGACGCTCGCGCGCCATTCAGGACACTTACGTGTTAATGCATCTATTTGAAACGAACGCCGCACGCGCCGCCAAGCTCGTCGCTCGATTTGAGCGTCCGTAGCCTTTGGCTGTACACTAAATTTTGAGCCAATTGGTCAGTTGACCAGTGAATCATAAAGTCTACATTCGTTTGTATGGAGCTTAAACCGTTATGGTTTTTGGCAGACCAGTTACAGGTCAATGTAATAAAAGATATCTTTCTATTCCTCGGAAAGGGTACTTTCTCCGGTTGAAAGTTACCATATGTCCTTTATGCAATATGTATTATGCTTTCACATAAAACCGATTATCGTGAAATTTTTCACGCACTTTAGGAATGTAGAAAAGAAGATAGTGTACTTGCCTTTCAACCAGTAAATATATAAGTGTACGGCCAGAGTGGACGCTTAAATCGAGCGTCGAGCGTGGCGGGGCGTGCGGCGTTTATGTAAAACAGATGCATTAACACGTAGGTGTCCCGAGTGGCGCGCGAGCGGCGCTCTTGGACGCTGCACGCCGCGCCGAACGCAGATTTACTCAGGCCGTACACTTAGTGTACGACCAGAGTGGACGCTATAATCGAGCGTCGAGCGGGGCGTCGCGTATGGCGTTCGTTTCAAACAGATGCATTAATACGTGAGTGTCCTGAGTGGCCCGCGAGCGTCGTTCTTGGACGCCCCGCCGAACGCAGATTCACTCAGGTCGTACACTTAGAGTTACTACTCGCAAGAGACACATCAAATGTGTATCAACACGAGCGGAGCTGCGAATGTAAGCTAGTTTGTTATATTAGTGGGGCTGTAGTCACATACGAATCTCTTATGTACCTTTTGGGAATTCGTTCCGATGTCTGGAATAGAACTGAACTTGGGCGCACCGCCACACATTTGTATTCAATGATATTATAATTAAAAAGCTGTAGATACGTTACCTACGTGATATTTTGACAAAACAAATGGCACGATAACACACACATACGTAAAGTAATATTGTAACTCCACACTGTCCTACGATAAAATGTGGAAGTAAGATGGCATACTCTCAATATCGGTGGTGATAAAGAAATAGTTACATGTTGCTTAGATACGGGCGGATTGACGAGGCAACCATCAAAAGTAAGCTAGCTAGCCAAGTTTTAACAAGGCGCTGTCGAAGCGCTTATGACGTATCTACAGCTTTTTAATTATAATATCTTTGCTTGTATAACTTTCAATAAAGGAAAGTGAAAAATTTTGGAATGATTCGACAAAAATCGCGCCCACTTTTTAGACCAATTGTTTCGGGTTCCCACGATTGATGATGCATCCGTTGTTTCTTTGTAACGGGAGTATAGGATGTATAACAATCGCTTTTCGTGTCTTTGTTATAGTTCTTCTGCACTACGCGACGGACTTTGATACGGTTTTGACTGTTGTGTGGAGAATTATTTCCGAAATACTATATAATACGTGTACAGATACAAGACATAAAAATATGACGATGATCTGTCACAGTGTCTTTTGAGTTATTGTTTTTCTTGTCGCATCACCAGCGTTGAAACTCGCGGTGGTTGAGTGGTTTGACCGGTGAAATTTTAATCCAATGTCCGTAAGTTCGAACCCCGGCATGTACCAACGATTTGTTTGGAATTCGCGTATATTTACTAATTTAAATTGGTAACACTATCGGCTGACCGTGAAGGAAACATCATGAGGAAACCGGAACCTGAGAAATGTTTTTGTAGTCCCAACGTCACATACGTAAATGTAAAACTTTGGACTCAATCGCCAATATGCCGTGGGCTGGCATGGCGATGATGCCCATACCTTCTTTCGGGAGAGGGCTATGGTCCTGCAGTGGATCTCTTATATGCTGATGGTGATCACCAGCGTTAACGACGGGTCTGTCAGTGGGCCTCATTATATTTTTTATCGCATTGAATTAAAATCATTCCAAATGCTTGTACTGCTTTTCACGAAATATTCACTGGCATATAGCTGACCTTATGAGAAGTTACTTAAATTATATTATTTTATGAGATCTATATTTCATCTTCGAAACGTTAATACGGACTTTCACAGGATTTTCACTGGCATATAACTGAAGTTATAAGGACTAACTTGGACTATTTTATTTTCGATCCCACGCGGATAAAGTCACGGGTATTAGATCGAATACGTATAATTTAAATTAATATATCATTACATAGTATAAAACAAAGTCCTCTACCACGTCTGTCTGTCTGTTCGCGATAAACTCACAAAAAAAAAAACGACTGAACGGATTTTTCACGCGGTCGTCACCAGTAGATAAAAAGTAATTCATGAGAAAGGTTTAGATCTATATAATTTGTTAAGGTTTTTTTATTATCAAGGAGGGACAAAGTTCGTCGGGCCCGCTACTTTGTATACATGTAGGTAATTTGAAGTATATTGTCTTTTGGATTAATTTGGCTAACATTTGTTTTATTTACCGCGCATAATTCGGTGACCACAGCAACGTATGGGAATATTGCGTCGACTTCAATGAGCATTATTTTAATTATTAAATATTAAAAACTGCTTATAGAGAAATATAGAGTTTTATATGTTCTTGATTTATATTAATGCGAGGTCTCAAGATATAAGCTCCTATTGTATTTTTAATCAGGAAAATAATTATGAATTAATTGTTTACAATTCAACATTTTTTTTTAAATATCATAATAGGCAAACGAACAGGTTGGTCACCTGATGTTAAGTGATCACCGTCGTCCATAGACACTAGCAACACCAGGAGTGTTGCAAGTGGGTTGCCAGCCTGTGTGTGGGAGATTGTGCCAGAATGAACGAAACACAACAATGCAAGCACTGTTACTTCACGTCGGTTTTCTGTGAGAGGGTGGTACTACCCCGGGCGAGCCGACCCATTCATGCTGAAACCAGTAATAGCTTCAGCGTGGCTCTACCACCTACAATCACAACATTATAAATAATAGTAATTTTGAAAGATGAAGAGGTCCTTCTACTAAAGTATTAGATCATAAACGTATTGTTACCTTAAGAGTTGCATGGGTTTGGCGTGTTTACCAACTTAGACCAAATCGTCATTTAACAGCAGGTGGGATTGTGGTCCATCGCTAAAATGTATACAGTGTAAGTAAATTTTCATAGAAATCGAACATGCTACTACCGTGGACTTATATACGAAATCATAGTCTCTACACGTTTGGTATACTCTGACCGCAATCGCTGTACCATGCCTTAGGTATGCGTGGGGAGGTGGGGAGCGGGAAGGAAAGAACATGAACTCACATGAGATTCGTACTGTCAGACAGATCTTACGATATCAGAGCACAATCTTTTGAAGTCGTATATCTACGAGTATTATTATATCCAATCCCTGTTTTTGTGCAATATATTTTTCAGATAAGTACAAATAAAGAACCAATATAAATGAAATGAACCCTTAATTCTTGGAAATATATAATTTTTGTAGCTATTTGTTACATGAAAAAGAAAAATGACTGACAATTCAAACCAAATAATTAAAAACTATTTATTAGGTATATAAATTACACTGACTATTCTGACATAGATTCTGTTTCAACTTTACTTTCCATTTCGCTATCGGACCTTGAATCAGAGTCATCCTGCAGATTTATTATTCACTGTTATATTTCAAACTTTCTTTGTCTGCTTTTCTTTTCTTAAAATATTCGGTCACTTTGAAAATGACAGTCTCGATGTCTCGAGATAACGCACGACCCATCTTTAGACATTTATTCTCATGTGCGTCTGACACAGATAGTCCGTCACAAATAAGACTACTTGCCGCCGTGAGCGGCGACGGCAGAATGACAAAATGGAGCAACTGCTTCGCTCTCCTGACTCGCCGCTCGCGTACCTATGGCGCGGTAAAGCGGTTGCGGTCTGACTATTTTAAATGTAGAAATACTGATTTGATTTCTGTTATATTCCAGGCATCCCCTATTCCCGTTGCTCGCGTTACTTCTAGAGAGATGTGAGCAAGCTACAGCGGGGGCGGAACCCCCTGCCGCGGACGCCTTCGGTGCGGACCTGCAGGCCTTCGTTCAGCATCAGCGACGGGACCGCAGGCCGTTTCTCGTAGACGACCCTGAGATCGACGGGCTGATGATTAAGAGCATCCAGGTATAATTGTGCTATATGCCAATCGATATATATATATATATATATATATATATTTAAACTTGTTGTTTTCACAGTAATAATTTCGGAATTAGCAATATAATGGGAGAGAGAGAAGTTAGGTTAGACTTGCGAAACAAATACAGCATTGCGGTGGCGTTAATATGCAAGTACCACTACGCTATTGCCCTAGCAAGGCTTTAACAGCTTCACCGGACTACAATAACTTCACCGGACTACTATTCCGGGGTTCGAACCTGTGGTCATCGTATTGATATTCCACCGTTCAAACTACTAGACCACAATGACTAAACGTGACGTTGCATGATTTCCAGGTCCTCAGGATTCACCTCCTCGAATTGGAGAAGGTGCAAGAGTTATGTCGCGATTTCTGCGGACGCTATATAGCCTGTCTCAAAACGAAGATGCAAAGCGAGAATCTACTTCGCACAGATTATTCTGCTGGTGAGTTTGGACGCTATCTTCTCGGTATCTTCTTTGAAAAGCTCGATTAAGATGTAATAGTTTATGGAATGTGTTACACTAGGTTTTGATTTGATCTATCCATATATGCCCTGTTTTAGGGTTAGGTATATAATTTGCCAAGGTATTTTTTATTATCATGGCGAGACGTTCGCCGGGCCCGCTAGTAAATGTACAAGGATTTCATGGTTAGTTCGGGTCGGACCACGAAGTAGGAAACACTTACTGGAATCTCTCCTATTTTGATAATTATAACATAACTAGCTGACCCGTGTCCACTTCGTTGGGCGTTCATCGTTAAGGCAACGTTCGTAAGAAACGTTTTCGTTCGACCGTTTTTTCTCCGACTTACTTTGCTAATCTGACTACCACAATAAAGTCTTTTTTTTATTCGGGGGTTTTTTTTTAATTGTAGCACGGCAAAATTACTGCTCTATGCCTGATGGTAAGCACAGTACAATCCAAAAACAATGGCGACCACCGAGTGACCCACTATCCATCGCCGGTCGCCGCTGTCGACCCGAAACGCGACTCGCAGAAGTTAATCAGTGAGGCGGGCTTTTTCGCCATATACATGGTGGTTGCGACCCAGTCAGACTGTAAAACCCTTCCACCCCGCTTTCGCCATTGCCTCGTTCGTTATTCAGCGGGGTTCAGCACGTGCAGGTGAGGTTGGCTTGGGTGTCTCAAGTCTTATGATGTTATTCGACACCCATTACACTCCAAATATATAATACTAGCGGGCCCGGCTGACGTTGTCCCGCCCTGATTACCCCCCCGCAACCCCCCTTGTGGGTGGAATTTCGTAAAATCCGTTCTTAGCTGACCTATACTCGGCGAAAGGAATATTCCTACCATATTTCAAGTCGCTACGCCTTATGGTTCCAGAGATATCGTGATGAGTCAATATATAGGTGGGAATCTCTTATATATATATAGATATAGCCTATGACACTCACAAATAACGTGGCTTTCTATTGGTAAAAGAATTTTCGAAATCGGTTTAGTAGATCCTGAGATTACCCCGTACAACCTCACAAACTTTACCTCTTTATAATATTAATATGCACAAGTATAATAGATGTGTATTAACCAAAGTTTTCTCATTATGACTGAACCTACGTCCATTGACGCGGTGTCCGAAGACGCTATCACTAAGCTATCATAGCTTCATAAATATGTTTGTCTGTTGTCTCCAGGTGGTGTAGAGAGCAATAACAACCTGTCAGGTTCGCTGGACGACCACTCCAGTACATCCAATTCGCCGCAATATCAGGTATGAAATGTATGTTAACATTTTATTACAGTCAATTTAATAATAAAAAAGACCAGGAATTAAGCTTCTATCAATATAAAGCAAATAATTAAATCGAAGAGTTCTTTTTTGGCACCCAATCGTCCGGATTATTACTGCTGTTGTCGAATAGGTAATAATGTTACATGTGATGGCGACCCCCTTGTTAGAACTTTCTAGGCAGTTTTTGTGGCTTCTCAGAATTGATGCTCCGAAGAAGAATAGAATAGTGTAAATCCATTTCACTTGTGCACCAATAACGGAAGTACATTATTGGTTGCCAAAAAAAATTAAAAATAAAATCTTTTGACTTGTTCAATTGAAGTTATATGTAACTTCAACATCGATCGGTCTATGATATATAGTCCAATACGAATGAAATTAAAATGAGAATGAAAAAAATCTTCCAAATCGTTAATAAAAGATTGAGCTCTGAGGTAACAAAATATTAACACAACCGAATGGAGAATCTCCTTTCTAAAGCCGGTTAACATGTTCCGCGCCACGTGTACCACCGGTGGTACATGTTAAACTTGATCTTTAGGCCACGTGTACTACCGGTGGTACACGTTAAACTTGATCTTTAAGTCACGTGTACCACCGGCGGTACACGTTAAACTTGATCTTTAGGTCACGTGTACCACCGGTGGTACACGTTAAACTTGATCATTAGGCCACGTGTAACACTGATGGTTTACGTTAAACTTGATCTTTAGGCTACGTGTAACACTGATGGTATACGTTAAATTTGAATTTTAGGCTACGTGTACTACCGGTGGTACACGTTAAACTTGATCTTTAGGCTACGTGTACCACCGGTGGTACATGTTAAACTTGATCTTTAGGCCACGTGTACTACCGGTGGTACACGTTAAACTTGATCTTTAAGTCACGTGTACCACCGGCGGTACACGTTAAACTTGATCTTTAGGTCACGTGTACCACCGGTGGTACACGTTAAACTTGATCTTTTGGCTACGTGTAACAGTGATGGTGTACGTTAAACTTGATCTTTAGGCTACGTGTAACACTGATGGTATACGTTAACCTTGATCTTTAGGCTACGTGTAACACTGATGGTATACGTTAAACTTGATCTTTAGGCTACGTGTAACAGTGATGGTATACGTTAAATTTGAATTTTAGGCTACGTGTACTACCGGTGGTACACGTTAAACTTGATCTTTAGGCTACGTGTACCACCGGTGGTACATGTTAAACTTGATCTTTAGGCCACGTGTACTACCGGTGGTACACGTTAAACTTGATCTTTAAGTCACGTGTACCACCGGCGGTACACGTTAAACTTGATCTTTAGGTCACGTGTACCACCGGTGGTACACGTTAAACTTGATCTTTTGGCTACGTGTAACAGTGATGGTGTACGTTAAACTTGATCTTTAGGCTACGTGTAACACTGATGGTATACGTTAACCTTGATCTTTAGGCTACGTGTAACACTGATGGTATACGTTAAACTTGATCTTTAGGCTACGTGTAACAGTGATGGTATACGTTAAATTTGAATTTTAGGCTACGTGTACTACCGGTGGTACACGTTAAACTTGATCTTTAGGCTACGTGTAACAGTGATGGTATACGTTAAACTTGATCTCTAGGCTCCGTGTAACACTGATGGTGTACGTTAAACTTGATCTTTAGGCTACGTGTTACACTGATGGTATACGTTAAATTTGAACTTTAGGCTACGTGTAACACTGATGGTATACGTTAAACGTGATCTTTTGGCTACGTGTAACAGTGATGGTGTACGTTAAACTTGATCTTTAGGCTACGTGTAACACTGATGGTATACGTTAACCTTGATATTTAGGCTACGTGTAACACTGATGGTGTACGTTAAACTTGATCTTTATGCTACGTGTAACACTGATGGTATACGTTAAACTTGATCTTTAGGCTACGTGTAACAGTGATGGTGTACGTTAAACTTGATCTTTAGGCTACGTGTAACACTGATGGTATACGTTAAACTTGATCTTTAGGCTTCGTGTAACAGTGACGGTATACGTTAAACTTGATCTCTAGGCTCCGTGTACCACCGGTGGTACACGTTAAATTTGATCTTTAGGCCACGTGTACCACTGATGGTACACGATTTGATAATTATAGTTACAGGAAACGAAAGAATGTCTTATGATGTTGTAATATAATACTATATGATTATATTTTTTTTTTGTCAAAATTTCAAATGGCCTGGTCCATTTCAGGTAAAAATGACGACGGCAGGAAACGTGTTAATAAATTAATTTTGATATCCCCTGTTGCACGCGCTATTTTTTTTTGAGTTTTGATAATATCGCTTGCAGTCTCCCCCCGCGCCGCTGCCCGCGCCCCCCTACCCGTCAATGTTCCCGCCGCACACTGAGATACCGTTTGTAAATACAGCACACCGTGAACCACGTAAGTACATCATTTTTACTCCGAAACTCTTATTTTCACTGTATAAATCATTTGTTCTAGTTATGAACAAGGATTTGACTGGCCTATTTTATATGTAACGGTCGCCCGGGGAATTTTTCTCATGTCTATATCATTACATAGTACAAAACAAGTTCCTCTGCCACGTTCGTCTGTCTGTCTGTTTGCGATGAACTCAAAAACTACGGATCGTATTTTCATTCTGTTGTCACCAGTAGATAAAGTGATTCATGAGGAAGGTTTAGGTATATAGTTTGTCGAGTTTTTTTGAAGTAAAACTTCTTTACGCGCGATTAGAAGGTAACTGGACGACAATGCAACGGAAGTCCGTTACGGCAATATGGCGGCACGTTTCTGTGAATCCGGTCTTTAAATATTTTTGATTTTGTCAATAAATAGTTTATAAACAAATCAATCAAAAATTAAAAAAGAAATTGAAAATTGAATAATAACAAAAATCATATAATAGAATTAATTATGTATATATGGGCGCGCGACCGTGCTGCCATCTGGTTTCAATGTAAGTAAGTAACAAATTAAATGAAAGCTTCATTATATGTAGTGCCATCTATCAGCTACTTTTATAACCCCAAATAAGTTTTACTTCAATCGCGTGTGACGGTTATACGCACTCATTTTATTTTTATTATCAGGGCGGGACAACGTCCTCCGGGCCCGCTAGTTAAACATAATATTTTAATTACGGGCTAGTGTTCAACGCATATCCGAAAGTAGACTGATTGATTGAGTACATTGAAATATGTTATTGTTGTTTCCAGAACCACCCCTAGTGGTCCAAGGTTCGACCCCGATTGGGCAAATCGGTAGCAGTTTGCTCACAACAGACACATTTACTGGTGAGTACAAATAACAATAAGAGTTTCTGGCGGGATCTTGGAAACGTCATATAGTGGATTTGTGAGCCACCTCCGAATGACTCGCAACTATAGCGATGACTTGCCGATTCCGAAGTTGAACATGAAGAACGTTGAGGTTTTCTCGCAATAAAGGATTTATTACTAGTGAAGCGGCGAAGGACGCGCTCGTATGCAGGACACGTTCAAAACAAGCATATCTATACCGTCTGCGCCCGTTTTTAAGGTCACTCTCGGGCACATTTTTTTTTTAATTGACTACGCTATTAACCTAGCAAGGTTAATTAGGCTTAACAGCTTCACCGGACTACGTCACTCTCAGGCACGTTTTCGAGACAAAGTACCGCTTACGCACGCCGGCGGCGCTCCGCCAATCGGAGCTCTCAGATGCGTGCGCAGCGTCAGAGCGCGTCCTAACATTTTTTTTTGTATTATAAAAAAAGTTGAGCCAATCATAAGGACTACCGATAGAAGTGAAAATTCGACACAATGGAATAAATGTGTTCTCTTTTGAATTTTCCTATTAATTATAGTGTAAGTGTCAATATTTAAATTTCAGAATTTGTTTATTGAAATTATTAACAGTAGTGTGGTTTTCACATCTGTTGCCACTCGGAGCGATAATTATCCGAAATTGTGTTTTGTCGCATATGCGTATTAGGTTAAAATGATTCCCTGTGATACAAAAGTTTCACTTCTATCATGTGTTTTTACAACACATCGTTTTTTTTTTTTTAATTTTTACTTCTTCCCAAGATTGTGTTTTAATGCATATGTAGCAGTTTCGTTGGCGAGAGTCAATTATATTATAACTAAAAAGCTGTAGATACGTTATAACCGTTTCGACAGTGCCTTGTTAAAACTTGGCTAACTAGCTTATTTTTGACGGCTGCACCGTCAGTCCGCCCGTATCTGAGCAACATATAACTATTTCTTTTTCACCACCGATATCGAGAATATGCCATCTTACTTCCACATTGTATCGTAAGACAATGTGGCGTTACAGTATTACTTTACGTATGTGTGCGTTATCGTGCCATTTGTTTTGTCAAAATATCATGTAGGTAACGTAACTACAGCCTTTTACTTATAATATCATTGCTTCTACCCAAATCTGCGTCTTAACGCGTAAGTGCATTAGGTTAAAGGTTAAAAATGACTCCCTGTCATAAAGGAGTTTCACTTGTGTCGTGTGTTTTTATGACACACATAGGGTGGTTATTTTTTTATCACGCTTTTATTAGCTTCACCTGTATGTATGTATGTTTGTAACCGACCCCTTTGAGCTCGATTTTGTCCTACTTTGAACGATCAGATTTAATTCAAACTTTGCACACCTGTCAAAGGTCGATGACAATGCAATAATCGAGAAAAAAAAAGTTAAAAAAATTTAACTAAAAAATGAAAAATAAATAATAGTTAAAAAAACACGCTTTCATAAAAAATCCAACTAAAAAACAGAAAATAAAATTTAATAAATTTGGATTAAGAATAGTGTAAATTAGAAATAAATGTATATTTTTGTAAAAAGTGACAAAAAAATGATAAAAATACTGATATCTGGAGGTGCTGATATTAACATGCGATACGTCACTGTTAAAATTTTTTTTTTAATTTTATATTCCTACCCAAAATTGTGTTTTAACGCATATGTGTATTGGGTTTAAATGACTCCCTGTAATAAAAAAGTTTCACAACCATCATGTGCTTTTACGACACTCGTGATTTTTAAAAAAAAATTATATACGCTTTTACCCGAAAATTGTGTTTCAACGAACGCGTGCGTTAGTTTCGTTGGTGAGGGTCGGTCACGCAGCTGGTGTTTCCAGGTGCGAACTCGACGAACTCCGGATCCTCGGTGTCTGGTTCCCCGCCGCCTGAGGAGGAGTCCGGTGATGATGCAGCGGGTAAACGAGGAGTTCTCCCGCGACACGCGACGCAGGTGATGAGGGCCTGGCTCTTCCAGCATCTCGTGGTGAGTGTCTCTCAGAACGTATCTCGATCGTCACGTGATGAGCTAGGCTGTTAATCTAGTAAGTGTTACCAACATCTTTGGTAAAACGGTTAGTTAGTTAACTTTAAATGTGATTCTGAAGACACGTTACAAAACTATCTGTTGATATTTTCGTGAATGAAATTTTTAAGTATAACTGACGTTACAACATATAAGTCAGGTAAAAGCATTCTATATATATATTTATTTATGGGATCATCGGATTCAGAGAACTGGAAAAGGATTTTATTTTATACTAGCTGTGCCAGGGTCTTCGTCTGCGTGGAAGCTTATGTAAAAAACATTTATTAATAAAGTCATCTGAATGTATGAAGTCCATTTACTTGTCTACTTTTATCTCGTACTTACGCCGCGTCGTCGTTGAAATTACAATAACTTTTGATAGAGTGGACCGATTTTAATGAAACAAACACTAAGTTACTACCGGGGATATGCTTCACGATTTTCTTGCTGAGGGTTTATTGTGAACCCAGTACTTTAGCAGTGATGCGTGTTCATACAAACAAACAGACAGACAGACATTTCTAAAAATGATTGAAATGTATTTTATTACTTATTTGTAGACACTTGCAACAATTTTTTTTCACGAAAATCGAAAAAGTACAGGCACGTTGGATTTACATTCTTATTGTATGTATAGATAAGACAGTTTAAAATGTCAAATTATTAAATAAGAATTAAAATTATAGCAATATACAACAAGTAAGGTTGTAATAGTGCTGAACAAACATCATCCTCTTTCGTAAAGTTGTGAAAAACATCATACTCTTGCGGCGCAGTTGGGTAAAGATATTTTCTTCTTTCCGCGCATTCGGGTAAAGATATTATCCCTCCTTCTGCGTAATCGGGTAAAACAATTACTTTCCTTTGCGTAATCGGGTAAAACAATTACTTTCCTTTGTGTAATCGGGTAAAATAATTACTTTCCTTTGCGTAGTCGGGTAAAACAATTACTTTCCTTTGTGTAATCGGGTAAAACAATTACTTTTCTTTGCGTAATCGGGTAATATAATTACTTTCCGTTGCGTAATCGGGTAAAACAATTACTTACCTTTGCATAATGGGGTAAAACAATTACTTTCCTTTGCGTAGTCCGGTAAAATAATTACTTTTCTTTGCGTAGTCGGGTAAAACAATTACTTTCCTTTGTGTAATCGGGTAAAAACATAATCCTCTTTGTGGGCAGTCGAGTAAATGCGTATTACCCTCCTTTGCAGTCGGGTAAAAATCATTTTATTGTTATTGATATTAAACCGCTCTGACATACAGCATCCGTATCCCACGGAGGAGGAGAAGCGAACCCTGGCCGCTCAGACCCGGCTGACCCTACTCCAGGTCAACAACTGGTTCATCAACGCTCGGCGAAGGATCCTGCAGCCGATGTTGGACTGTGCTGAGAAACCGGGTTCGTACTAATCATACTGATATAATCGTCGACCTGTAAGAGACCCACTGTAGAGTCATAAGCCTTTCAAGGTATGGGCATAATCACCTCACGCCAGTCCACGATGTACTGGCAATTTCAAATTTGGAGAAATCCACAGTTCTGTATCGTTCCCACGTACGATGATACCACAAGAAGATTTCTCATATTCAGGTTCCTTCACGATGTTTACCTTCACGTCAACGGTTAGTTACTGATGGGAGGAGGGGGGTTTGATTTGCTTAGTTTCAGCAATATTTATTTGCTGAATTAGAACAGATTTTAATATACTTACATAAATGTTTACGTAATTATTGTGTGGGAGGGGGGTGAATTATTGTGTGGAAGGGTGTTAAGAACATTGCCTACTTTTGCGGACCAGGGGTAGGGGGCGGCCAGAAATTACACAAAAATTCTGCTTACGTAATACTTGAATGGCCCCTTTGCCGAAAAATCGATAGTACATGTCGGGGTTCGAACCTACGGACATTGGTTCGACATTCCACCGGAGAAAACCCTGGCCTTAAACCGCAACTTCACATGTTCATATGAAAACCTAAAATGACAGACATGCATGTATAATGTAGGTCAGCGGCTCTCAACCTTTATTACTCAGTGATGCCCTAACACAGGGCTTCTTAAACTTTTGTCATTCACGACCCCATTTATGATTGCGAGTTTCTTGACGACCCCATACAAATATAAAAGAAAAATAAATTAATATTTTTTGATGATTTATTTATTAGTTAACAATATACATATACATATGAAAATATATGGTTTTAGAATTCGTTTTGAAACATACAAAAATCTAAATCTCTCGCGACCGTAGAATTTTGCTACGCGACCCCATTTGGGGTCGCGACCCATAGTTTAAGAAGCCCTGCCCTAACATAATCTTTACAAATTCGCGAGCCCGTCATACGTACATGCAACAGTTTTCATAGTTCAAAAAATGAAGGTACGTTATATATGAGCAAGATCACGTCAACTGGACCCCCCATTTTCCACTTTGTCATAAAAATTAATCCCATGTATTTTTTTTATAAGTTCATACCATGACAAAATGATCCCCAAAACGATTTAAAAAAATTTTGATTTTAACAATATTTTTTTTGACAATGAAAATTTTAGGTACTTTTAATTAAAAAATGGATTGTAAATCAACCGTTAAAGTTAAATTAATGGGACATGAAGGATTTATTTTTAAAATGTTTATATTTTGATAAAATATTAATACCTAAAAATTATTTGTTTATTATCATATTGTTAATTAACTTTTAAGTTAACAAATGAAAATTTCAATGACTTCTCGGTGAAAAAATGAAGTTTTTTTTTATCGGTTACATGCGTTATTTATTCAAATTTAAGATTTCAGAAAAAAATTTCACTGCTCGCGATTAGTTTAAACAATATGAATTTATTTATCACAGCGCGCCGAGCACCAGGCGCTGTCAGAATACCGCGCCGTCGAGCGTCAGACTACGTTGCAGCTTCGATTAATTATAATTAAAAAATGATTTCATTGCATTGTTTATGACATTTTTACAAGAATAAAATTTGTTCAATAATAACAATAACATGATAATGATAATAATAATAATAATAAAATTTGTTTGATAATTATATTTTTAATTGTTATTTTTAATTATAATTAATCGAAGCTGCAACGTAGTCTGACGCTCGACGGCGCGGTATTCTGACAGCGCCTGGTGCTCGGCGCGCTGTGATAAATAAATTCATATTGTTTAAACTAATCGCGAGCAGTGAAATTTTTTTCTGAAATCTTAAATTTTAATAAATAACGCATGTAACCGATAAAAAAAAACTTCACTTTTTCACCGAGAATTCATTGAAATTTTCATTTGTTAACTTAAAAGTTAATTTACAATATGATAATAAACAAATAATTTTTAGGTATTAATATTTCATCAAAATATAAACATTTTAAAAATAAATCCTTCAATTCCCATTAATTTAACTTTAACGGTTGATTTACAATCCATTTTTTAATTAAAAGTACCTAAAATTTTCATTGTAAAAAAAATCATTCTTATAATCGAATTTTTTTTAAATCGTTTTGGGGAATTATTTTATCATGGTATGAACTCCTAAATACATGAGATTAATTTTTATGATCAAGTGGAAAATGGGGGGTCCAGTTGACGTGATCTTGCTCATATATTTTTTTTTTATATCATAGGAGGCAAACGAACAGACTGGTCACCTGATGTTAAGTGATCACCGCCGTCCGTAGACACTAGCAACACCAGGGGAAAGTGCGTTGCCGGCCTGTGTTTTGGGGAGGGGAGTGGGAAATTGGGAGGGGGAGGTAGGTTATCCGGTGCTCTGACTGACCGTACGAAACGCAACAATGCAAACACCGTTACTTCACGTGGGTGTTTCTGGGTGTTTCTGGGTGTCGAGTGGTACTACCCCGGACGAGCCGACCCATTCATGCTGAAACCAGTAACAGCTTCAGCGTTGCTCTATCACCTGTAATTGAAAATCATTAAATCTATTTGACTTATTTATATTGCGTAAGAACATAACATACGAACAGATAAGGTAATAAATAGGAACTCAAAACTAGTGTGACATGATAAAATAATCGTATATGTAAATCTCGCGACAAATTTGACACGTGTTTGCGATACAATAATGTGACACGATGGTTGGGAACCGCTGATCTAGGTCATATTTTTTAGTAATATTAACATTTGGTATAGAATTATTAAAGATAGAATATAAATTCTTTTTTTTTTTTTTTTATTATTGGCAACCGATCTTCTAGATTATTACTGTCACTGTCGAGTAGGTAATAAATAATATCACGAGTGTCCTGCGATTATTTCGAATGTTCTAACAATATGGTGGCTCCCTTGTTAGAACTTTCCAGGGAGTTTCTGTGGCATCTCAGAATCCATGCTCCGGTAGCATTCGTTCCGTTTAATCCCATCATTAAAAAAACGTTCCATTACATACAGATATGTTGCAAACAATTTCAATCTTTGAATAATATTTTTGTTTAATACTTTATTAAGAAAATTTACTTGTTTTAAGTAAAATTAGTTATCATTATTGTGACATTTTATTTCATAGAAAATGATGTAATTGTTAAAATAAGCAATTTATAAGATGAATGTGTTACGTCAAAATGCGTAAGGTGGAACAACGGTATAAGCTCAGATTAAATACACTGTCAAATGTCATATAGTAGTAGTTATGATTAATTTGTGAATATCTAAAATTGATTAACAATAAAAAAAAGTGTGTGTGTACTTATGTACACGCGTTTGAAGTTATACTTCTTCTTTGGCGTAACAAGATAAAAATCTTTTCAAAAATTTTATCTATCGCCTTATTCTACGTTTGTAGAACGACATTAACAATAGAAAAAATGTATTTGATACATTGAAAGTTTTAATACGAAGAAACAAAATGTTGACTATAGTTAACTTCAGGGTGTCGGTTTTTCGTGACGGTGCGCGCGCGCGCATCGTAAAAATTTACTCTCATCATTTTTCCCCAACGCGCCAAAAGAAGTATAACTTCAAAAAAACCCACGAAATTCATAATTTACTACGAAACGTCTTTTGTTGGCGCAACAACAAAATAAAAACTGTCAATTTAGACAAGCGATAGACAATATTTAAGTTTAAATAATGTCCATCTGTAAACATGGGTAAAACCCACTTTAATAATCAAACTTCTTTTAAGCAAGTGTTCAACGCGTATTTAACTTTTTTTGTAATAATACGGCGAGTGTCTCGTGATTATTTCAATGTTCTAACATTGTGGCTCCCTTGTTAGAACTTTCCAGGGAGTTTTTGTGGCATTTCAGAATCCATGCACCGCGGTATTAAGTCCCATCCACTCCACTCGCGCACAATAACCGAAATATATAGCGTAAAATGCCACAAATAATACAAAATACATAGTGAAATAACACAAGATAAAATATAAAAGTCACTACATGAGAGACGAAGATCCTCTTCAAAAACTCATATAAATCGAGTTATTGTAATTTAGTTAATATATAAAGACTGGGTACGATTTTTTTAAGTTATACTTCTTTAGGCGCGTTATGAAAAAATGATGAGAGTGAAGTTTTAATTTTTGTGACACAAAATTAACAGTATGAAGCTGTCTGCTTAACCGCTCATTAAGTCTCGAAAAAAAAGCTACCAACAAAATAGAAATTGAACCTCGATATTAGTCGCGCATGTTGGTACGCTCGTCGTTTTTTTTTTTTTTTTTGTACAAACGTAGATTAAGGCGAAAGATAAAATTTTTGAACAGATTGTTATCTTGTTACGCCAAAGAAGTATAACTTCTAACGCGTGTACATAAGTACACACACACTTTTTTTTTTAATTCGCTACAGATCACGTTCAGTCGTTCCCGGATGCATTACCATATTACGTTACGTGTATACCGTTTTTTTTTCCCAGGTGGTAAGAAAAGTAAAAACGGTTCGTCTATAAGCAAGCGATATTGGCCCGATGCACTCTCCAACCCTCAGTTCACTGCAGGTAAGTTGAGTATTGTAAAGTCATAAGGATGACTAGATTAAATGGTGGTAGAGCCACGCTGAAACTATTACTGGCTTCAGCATGAATGTGCCGGCTCGCCCGGAGTAGTACCACCCTCTCATAGAAAACCGACGTGAAGTAACAGTGTTTGCATTGTTGCGTTTCGTTCGGTCAGTGAGAGTGCCGGAGACCCACCTCCCCTCCCCTCTCCTCTCTCCTCTCCCTCTCCCTCCCCTAACCCTTCCCCCCAAAGGGTGGCAACGCACTTGCGACTCCTCTGGTGTTGTTAGTGTCCATGGACGGTGGTGATCACTTAACATCAGGTGACCCACCTGTTCGTTTGCCACCTATGACATAAAAAAAAAAAAAAAAAAATAGAAATGATGATAATGTTTATTTTACAAGGAGCTATTTATTAAAAAAAAAAGCCGAGGCAGTCATCATGAGGACTGCCGAATTCTGATTTTTTTAAAGTAGAAAGATAATTGCTAACTTACTGTTTACAATTCAATGTTATAGTTTATATTAATTTTGAAGATGAAGGGGTCTTTTCTAATGAGATCTTAGACCATAAACGTGTTACAGTAGAAAAAATTATTTATATTGCCAATATGGACATATTATGTTTATAATAACACTAGCTGTTCCCGCGACTTCGTCCGCGTGGAATAGTTACTTTGGGCTAACGCTAACACGCAGCGGAAGTTGTCAAAGAGAAAAAAACCCGATTTTAGGATATCCTTCAATTTGTGCTCCGCTCCTATTGGTCTTAGCGTGATTATATATAGCCTATAGCCTTCCTCGATACATGAGCTGCTCTATCTAACACTGAAAGAATTTCGTAACGACTTTGAAAGATTCGTCATTCGTGCTCCGCTCCTATTGGTCTTAGCGTGATTATATATAGCCTATAGCCTTCCTCGATGAATGAGCTATTTAACAGTGAAAGAATTTTTGAAATCGGACCAGTAGTTCCTATGATTAACGCGTTCAACCAAACAAACAATTTGTAAGTCATTGTCCCATTAGTTCCTTATAAAGTGTAAGTGAGCACTGAGGTAGTTATATGGTGGGTGCCATTTCCATATATGTTACTGATGGTAAACCTCGTGTGACGAACTGTTAGTATTTATATATCTAATGTATATGTCACAGGAAATAGGTAGAGCCTATAGAGAGCAGAACACACGGATGACATTGTCCTCCATTTGTATGTATTTTGACAACACGACTGACATTATCAAATAAAACGACGACTTCTTTCGATCCTTGTTCTCTTTAATAATTAATGATTTTACAATAATCTCGGAGACGACTCTCTCGGAGACAATAATTTTCACTTAGCGACAATAACAATAGATCTCACGATCTCAGTAACAATAATGAATAACGACTCTTGCACAACCTCGTACAAGCACTTATAAAGGTATCGTCTTCCTTCACCTGCCGATAAACCAAGTGAACTTCGATCAACAATAACTAGATAAAGGGTCACGTACAAAATCGAAGCTAACTGCTGTCCGCGTAAATATATACTTATGTGTAGCTATTTGTTTACTAAGAAAGGGAGAAAAAAAGTTTTAATACAGTTTTAAGTTCAACCTAATTACAACCATGACACCTAGTAAAAAAGTCACAAATGTTCAAAATATTATCTAATACTTACGATAAAACGAGCAAAGCAATAAATTACTCCCGTCACTTACAAATGAAAAGACAACATAAACAACATTTAGTGTGAATTCAACCTTAACACGCAATGAATAAAGTACTTTTTCCCGTTATTGTGCGTGTTTGTGCGTGGTTGGCGAGCCTTGGACAAACATTTGTACCACAGGTTTATAATCGGTAATTTTGTTCAAAATTTGATATTATTTGTTAGTTTAAAGCTTAAAATATAACTTATTCAACATGTATTTAGCGAAAGTAAGATACTCCGGCCGTTAAATTGCTTTTCGGGTATTATTTTTGCATCTTTTGAATACACTGCGGCATGTGAAACGTGCTTACATTGGCTGTGTTTCAAACTAAACAAAATAAAAGCTCACGTTTCAAGTGAGCTGTTATTATTTGTTAGTTTAAAGCTTAAAATATAACTTATTCAACATGTATTTAGCGAAAGTAAGATACTCCGGCCGTTAAATTGCTTTTTCGGGTATTATTTTTGCATCTTTTGAATACACTGCGGCATGTGAAACGTGCTTACATTGGCTGTGTTTCAAACTAAACAAAATAAAAGCTCACGTTTCAAGTGAGCTGTTATTATTTGTTAGTTTAAAGCTTAAAATATAACTTATTCAACATGTATTTAGCGAAAGTAAGATACTCCGGCCGTTAAATTGCTTTTTCGGGTATTATTTTTGCATCTTTTGAATACACTGCGGCATGTGAAACGTGCTTACATTGGCTGTGTTTCAAACTAAACAAAATAAAAGCTCACGTTTCAAGTGAGCTGTTATTTACTGAGACGTATTTTTCGCGCCGACACGATATCTAGTTATTGTTGATCGAAGCAAGTGAAGGAAGTCGTAGTTTAACGTAGTAATTAATCTACGATTTTGTACACAGTTACACATTATATTCGTTAATAATTCTAATTATAAATAAATAACGATTTTAACATCATACATTGATTTAATTACGTTGTCTTAAATAATTCACAGTTGTAACAACCGAAGTACTTTACGGGTCCTTATTTGCTTTAAGTCCATTTTAGATCGACCAATAATTCTAGTAATTATAAAGTAATACTAATAACATTGTACAATGATATTTTTTTAATTACATTGTTATTCATTTTAAATAGCAACTTTTACTATTCTAACTCGACTGCACATAGGATGTATTTCCGGTTTTAATAAATAAAAGAAAATGTTACTTAAATCTGGAATAATCCTATTACAATTTCACGAATCCGATTTTAATTATCGTGACACTAATTTAGGTCTGCTTTAAATCAAGAATAAAATCGAGTTAGAAACGTTATCGCACGACGCCACATTTTCTTAAGATGATGTCACGCGTCGAGTGTGGCGTGACACCGGTTTATTTAGTGATTTCTATCAGTGCTTATGTGAATAAACATGTGGAATTCTTAGAAGTTATGAACAGTTTAATCTAACCTAAATCATTACATAGTATAAAACAAAGTCCCCTACCGCGTCTGTCTGTCTGTCTGTTCGCGATAAACTCAAAATGACCGAACGGATTTTCATGCGGTTTTCGCCGGTGGATAGAGTGATTGATGAGGAACGTTTTAGTATGTAATTTGTCAAGGATTTTTTCATAATCAGGGCGGGACAACGTCTGCCGGGCCCGCTAGTTACTCAATAATTTAGAATAAACCACATTGACAATAATTAAATAGAAGTGTATTAACAACACATTGCCAGTATTGATTAACATAGAAAATAATAGATGGCGCTGTTAGCAAACACCTATGATAAGTCGAGCCTTCGTAAAATTCTGTAATAAAATATGCGTTACTGTTTATGTGTTAATTTCGATTGCTGGATGCTCCCACTATCACTACATAGTATAAAACAAAGTCCCCTACCGCGTCTGTCTGTCTGTCTGTTCGCGATAAACATAAAAACTACTGAACGGATTTTCAAGCGGTTTTCACCAGTGGATAAAGTGATTCATGAGGAACGTTTTGGTATATAATTTGTCAAGGGTTTTTTTTATAATCAGCGCGGGACAACGTCTACCGGGCCCGCTAGTGACATATATATATACGTTACATGTTACTGTACGTGGCGTGCGTGTCATACTTGCCATTGTTTTTGAAAGAACGTGTCTGTAATTGTACATGTTCTCACAATCCTATATTTCTTTAATACAATCTAAAAAACGGATCCGCGGGTAAATGCTAGTCTACACTAGTATAATAAAGCTGGAGGGTTTGTTTGTTTGGTTGAACGCTCTAATCTCAGGAACTACCAGTCAGGTTTGAAAAATTTTTCAGTGTTAGATAGCTCATTTATCGAGGAAGGCTATATATCATCACGCCAAGACCAATAGGAGCGGAACACGAATGACGAATGTTCCAAATTCGATTTTTTTTTTTCCTTTTGAGAGCTTCCGCTGCGTGTTAGCGTTAGCCCAAAGTAACTATTCCACGCGAACGAAGTTGCGGGCAGAAGCTAGTTATTAATATAATCCAACCAACATGCAAAACGGAACAATGAACACAGTTGTTAAGACATAATGCACACACTTTCACTATAGTATTGTTCAGAGGATCGCACGACACCGCAACTTCACTCTACTCTCTAAAAAACTCTTACAGATGGTTTTCGTTTGCTTTTCCAGGTCTCCTGTCATCATCAGAAGACGAAGACCAGGACGGCGAACAATCAGCCGACGAGCAAGAAGTACACCACAACGACGAACATTCAAACGAATCAACAGCGTACGCTCCTTTACAGCAGAGCATGCATTAAATGGGGGGGTAAGGAGAATACTATATGCAATGTTATTATAACTAAAAAGCTGTGGATACGTTACCTACGTGATATTTTGACAAAACAAACGGCACGATAACGCACACATACGTAAAGTGGTATTGTAACGCCGCACTGTCTTACGATAAGATGTGGAAGTGAGATAGCATATTCTTAATATCGGTGGTGAAAAAGAAATAGTTATATGTTGCTTAGTAAGGGCGGATTGATGGGGCTAGATCACGTTTGCTATTTAGCCAAGTTTTAACAAGGCGCCGTCGAAGTGCTTATGACGTATCTACAGCTTTTAGTTCTGACATCATTGGTTATATGACGTGTAAAGTGGTTGTGTTAAAGTATTACGCTGCTACGGAACCCATTTCAGGCGTGTGGTATTCAGTACTATGAACTAAAGTCCGCATATTAAGAGAACCATTTATTTTTATCATAGCTTTTTAATGTCCATTTCCAACCCTAAATACCGACTTAGTTACTAAATCGTATTAAAATTGAGATGGATCGTCTGTTTGACCGTGTTTCCATCTATACACGTCAGACGTGAAAGGTTGTGCTTCTGTAGTTTAATCTTGCACTGGTTTTTCTAATTACAACATAGCTGTTAAAATATCACATGGTTTAATCGACTATCCAGAGTGCACTTCCGTCTCATAATCATGTGAACACGTTTTAAGTTGAATGTCCACCACATTTGGCTTGGTTTTGGATGCCCAGTGACAACGGTTTGCATATGTATTTCAGTATGTCGCAAACGTCAATTTCGTCCGTGGCATGTAACGTCAGTTTGACATCTGTCAAAAAATTGACGCATGTCAGATTGACATCTGTCAAGTCGCGGTTCAGGATCAATTAGTAATGCTGTCACGCTTGGTTTTGTAAAGATTAAAAATTGTATTCCCAAATACAGTTTACACTTTGTATATATATTAAAAAAAAACGTATACGTATTATTTTAATAATAAATAATTAAAAAAATAATCATGACAAGAACGCATGTCACAATTATTGTTAGGTTTATTTGAGGAAAGACATTAAATTATTAAAACAACTGATTTGTATACCATATAGTGTGTAATGTTTAGACTAAAAAGAGTGTAATTGGTGATAACTATGTTGTGGGGACACGTTGGAAAACATTATTTCCAAAACTATCTGCTGTTTTAAAGCAATATCATTATCGTCTGGGCCGTATCATTATAACTGTGTTTATTTTTAATCCGTTGTAATTTATCTAATTTCCTCATAAAAAATGTCCATTGACCGTTTGCTAATAATCTCTAACCAACTGCACCGCAAATTGACGTCAAATTACTGACGCAAATGGCTGTCAAATTGGCATCAACAGTTGCAACCAAATTGCATTCAAATTTGAGATAGCGATTGCTTCAATAAGTAATTGTTGTGTATGTTATTGAATGATTGAATTATATAGTTTTCCGATCTGTTCTTTATTTTTGCTAGTTATTTTGTTATTATTACGAAATAAATAATTAAACAACTAGTAGATAAAATATGCTGCAACTGTTGCTGTCTATTTGCCATGCAGTTTGACGTTGAATTGGAAGTAAATTTTGAAATCTCGAACTGTACAGTTTACTGGCGTCAAATTGGGAGAAATATTCGGACAGAAAATTACGGTTAAAGGGGAATTATAGTTCTGTTTTCGAGCAAAGCCTAGACATGTTTTCAGCATTGAAAGAGTTATTTGTAAACTGTCACCGTCGGACATAGTTATCGTTAAATACATAAAAATGTATACGTAATTCATACCTCAGTATTTTAAAAATTATATATTTACACATTATACCACACTAAATAATATAAAACACGCGAAGGGGGGGGGGGGGGGGTTGAACTATTAAAGATTTTTTGACGTTTGTATTAAACTAGACTTAAAGTTTATTCTTTACTAAAAAGTCGGGCAATATGATACGGCCAATTATGCCAAACTTGTCACTTAGTATACATCTATCTCGGTTACTCATTTAGTACGAGCAGTGCCGCTAATTATCCAATATTTTGATGTCACTCCGGGGCTTGTGTTTCGACATTTCGAAGTTACAACCACGGTTTGAACTTGGAATTCCTTGTCTAGTTTAATATAAAAGTCATTGCTTCATTACAATGTTTTTTTAAAGCAGTTTCTTGTTTGTATTCAGTTTGATAATATCGCTATAGTTAGTATCAAATTTCTATAATATTGCAACATGTAGGACATTGGAGTCGTTGACAGTGCCGGATTGAAGGGTTTGCTGTGGGAGCTCTTAATTTTGTTTGAAAACATATTGATAAGGCGGTTTCAGTGGTAACACGCTCTGCCATGTTAACATATAGCAAATTAACAGTGGTAAACAAAACTTGTATTATTAACATTACCAATGAAGTATGACAATGTGTGAAGTAACCGGTATTAGCTGTGGAGTCGATGATAGTATTTTTTGCTCATAAATTAATATTCAATTTAATATTAAGTAAATTTAAAAAAAATCAAATGCTACAATAAAATGACGTTGGAAGGGCTAATTGACTAACGCGTAAAGACTCTGAAATAGACATACACGTGATAAGTACACGCTATGTATGCGTTCGTAACTTATTAAGTTACGTTTGTCTCTTGACCTTTACTTTGAGGTCTTGGAAAACCCTTCGTGAATTTGAAGGCTTTGTCTTTGTTACCACTTGCAATTTTTTATTGTTCAAAAAAAGGGAAAACGACAGTATTTTGACGCCCTCTTTCGTGTGGTTATGTAGTCTCTGTCACCTCGCTCTAAATCCGGCCCTGGTCGATGAATTGTTATTCAGCGAGATAACTTTCAAGTAAACAAAATAAACGGAAGAATATATACTGAAGTTACAATTACTTTGTCATCATTTCTGTCTCGTTTGATCACTGAAGCATGTCAAAGTCTATCTTGAAGTTTATTAATTCTACATACACTATCAAGTAAAAAAACCCCTACTCCAGCATTTTTTTAAATATGACATATATCGGGGCAGCGGTAAAATGGTGTCCATAGAAGTATGACGTCATCCATGGTGACGTCATGGTTATTATTCGATCGATCAATCCACCAAGAACAATCGAATAAAACGTTAACCGATTACAGAAACAACACTGAATATACTTACAACGAATTACCCGTATGTGTGACTAGCCCAACTGTTTGAGCGAGGATGCCCAGTATCTAGTCTTCGGTCGCATTTCAAGGCATCAATATACATAATCAGCCGATACTTCCAACCACTGGCGTCTCACACCGGAGTAAATAACGAACAACCGATAACTTCGACCAATAGCGTTTGAGGTCATTAGTAACACCCCCGACATAGTCAATAGCGCAGTATGGTAGGTCAATAGTGGCTCCCCCGATATATAGTATATATTATACATACATATTTATCTATATTTATAATAGTAATCCAATTTCAAATAGTATTTAAAATATGTATTCCTTTTGACTTAATTATAGAAAAGTATTGAAACAACGGTCTTGCACTAAAGTAATATTGAGCAATTATTATGAGGACATTATAGTATATCTATCTCGCTTACTACTCAATAGAATTAATTATATAGTACGGTTTTTCAGTCTAAATTGTACGTTATGACGTCATCGTCACAACAACCCAAGGCTTTAATTTTCCAGAATATTCGTTCAGAACTCTAAGGCCTAATATATAAGCCACTGTTTTTATAATACATGTTGTTTAAAAGAATTTTTAGCTCGACATTTATTGAACGTGGCGGTGGCGTTCACTAAAAAAAAATATTTTGTATGTGTTTGTAATAGGTTTTTTTTTTGTGACAAAAGCTTTCGTCAATTTTCATACCGGTTGTGAATAATTAATAGTTTAGTTTAATTTCACAGAGTTTTTACCGACTGAAATCAATAAAAATAAATAATAGTACACTGTAAGGTATTTTTTTTACGACAGACGAAAAAAAAAATCGACTATAGACAATACCGTCCATAGACAAGAATTGTATTTATTTTTAACGTGTAAAGAAATAAGTTTTTTATATACTCAATGTTGTAATTATTTCGATTGTTTTATAACTCAGCCATATTAGATGTTAAGTTCTTAATATTTAGTATTATTTCATTAAAAAAAAATACATCATAATCGACTATTCGTTTTTGTGAAGTGAAATTTGCAGATAAAAAATGCAGAGAAAGAATTACTCTATGACTTTTAGAAATTTAACAGTATTAGAAAGTGCCACAGCGTTTAGTCGATTTTGGATATGGATTAGTCGATTATGAACAATTTTTTTTATGTCTATGACTTCAGGTGTGAGGGTGCCATAGATTATAGTATTATAGGGTTACTCTCATACTGAAGTTTGAGTAAAAAAAAAAACTAACGTGTCTCTACGCGTTTATACGATGTAATTATACGATTTGAAATATAAATAGTATACCTTATCAATTGATGATAAAACTTTCGATTCAAATATATGTATACGCGGTTAATAATTAACAAAAAAAAAAACAAAAACAAAATGGCGGAACTTTTAAAATTTATACGTACGGATATTTTTCGATCGCGGCTTCTAAGGTATTTGAGTGGTGTAGTGTTTTAAAAAAATAATGGCAGATTTAAATTCTTTTTTTTTTATGATTTTAAAAGCAAGTCGTGATTTTTTACCAGTATTCTTAAATTACGTTCTATTATTTACACAGTTTCAGTATTTAAAAAAAGTTAAAAAAAATCTGCGTTATTTTTTTAATTCACGTAGATCGTAAGGCAAAGGTTGTAAATATATGTATACTATATCGCCATATATACAGTTCTGCCATTTTAAGCACAGTGTGATGTTTAGACGATTCTTGTTGTATAAATTTTGCAGGTGTTACCAACGTAATGAAAGTATGTTTTTTTTTTAAAGATTTTTGACAGCGAACTTGATTTTTTTTTTAAATAATATATTTAAATAATGCCTGTACACTGTCAAATTATTTTGATCGTAACTCGTTAAATTAAGAGTTTGTTTTCGATTCATTACGGAATGCATTCCACTATATTAGTGTACTGCGAACTGTTATATGGAACTTAATGTTAAAATTTTTTTTTGTGTAGTACAGTCGCTATACAAAAGTGGGTTGAATTTTTTTTTCTATTACCGACATCTTCTACGTATAATACTGTAACTGCATCTTACAAAGTTTACTATACGAGTTAATGAAAATCCTAAATAGATTTGGTAATCTACTAGCGGCTACCCGGCTTCGTCCGCGTGGAATTTAGCAAAATTTTTCAGGGTAAAATTGCCGATACTTCTTTGTACAAAATTCAATTTTTTTCTACAATTATAAAGCAGCCTAATATACTCCTTATAACTTCAGCTATCTATCAGTAAAAGTGCTCGACAAAATCGGTCCGACAGTTTCGGATATTACACGGAACGAACGACAGACAATTTTTTAAAATGATTATTTCGATATAAGTACCGTATATACTTTCATATCTATTTAGTAAAAATCTGTTATTTTGACATTACAGACAGACGCTTCAATATTATTTATTTGTATAGATTATGGAGTAATACTGCAATTGCCTTGGACTACCAATACTTGCGCGTCGGTCTGACGTATATATGACTAATGTATGGACGATTTTTCACATTATACTTATTTGAAGTAGGCCATACACCATGCAAGTATTGAGCAGGCCAAATCGCCATCTTTTTACATTAAATGAAAAGAGATAAATATATGCTATCGGTTTTACGAACCAAGGTGCAGGTATAGGAAGTTGAATGGCTTTATGATAATCAAAAATATTTTTACAAATAACCACTTGTCTGTACGTACACTTTATGTTTACGATATTATACGTAGGAGGCGTCGATTATATCACACGATCAAAGAGGACATATAAATCAGAAGAGTCGACAACTTTTTCTTTTACTACGTACTATATAGCATTGAGTTCGCAGTATACAGTCACAGAATAAATAAGTACAGAAAGGTGACTCTAGTTAACTCAGATTTTAGATACGTATGCTCGACTTTTGCATTAGGACTCGTATACAAAGTGTTTTAAAAATTTCCATATAGGAATGTCTTCCTCCTGATATGTGAGTTCGTCATTGGAAAATGTTGCATAAGTCATGGTCAATTCCGAAGCTGTTGTTGTATGTAAGTTATAACATATATTGAGTGCAGATACTCGCGACGAATGGCGAATTACAAAACCTATTTTTTAAGCCAAAGGGCAACAAACAGGCAGTTGGGCCACATGATGGTTATTAGTTACCGTCCCCTAAGGCACAATGTGGGGGCACAATACCAGGGGTTTTACTCTCGTGTTGACGAACTTGAAAAGTATTTTTCAGTCCCTTCTTGTAGAGCCCATTTCACAATGCTAGCGTACGGATAATGCAAAATTTTAGAGAAGTTTATGGTTGTCTTCATCTTACTAGAAGAAGCGGGAGGTGCATTAGCGCAACTGATAGTATTATGCATTATTCATACGCAATATAACAAATTATTGAAATTATCGTTATTCTGCTGTTGATTAACCGTTATCCGTTATTATTATTGAAAATGATAACGGTTTGTATTATTGCAAGATCAATTAAACAAGCGTTATGTGGTAACTAATAAGTGTGAAAGGGAGATACGTTTAAGTAGCTTCTCTCAAATTAACAAAGATATTTATTTCATTATCGTGTCATTATTACAAATCGCAATATTATACAAACCAGCAAATTACCGAATAGCAAAATAATTGACAATTACCATTGAATAATTCATATGGATGGTAACTGGGCTACCGAGCTACGCTTTTTTGGTTAACATAATGACTGCATTTTTGTTAATGCATGTACGCCGAACGTATTTGTATTCGGATAGTGTCTTCTATCGTCATCTCACAAAATGTCAAGGTATCAGTATGCAACCATTGACAATTATAGAAGTCCTACTAAAATTTACTAAATGGCGCTATGTAACGCGGGCTGTAATAATTAGACATATTTTTTGTTTTGTAAAATTGCGTTTCTTCGCGGAAGAAACTTATATAGATAAACTTAAAATGCAAAACCTCATCTAAATACAAAATTTGATCCAAATCGTTAGAGCCGTTCTCGAGATACAAGAAATAAATTTAGAAGAATTTCTTGTTTATAATGACTCGTAGCCGACGTTGTCTCTCGTTGTACGAAGTTGGCTTTCTGTACTAATCTATTCTGTGTAAAATCGCAGATTGTAAACATTTTTGTTAGGAATAATATTAATATACGGAATCGAGTATTTATATTATACGATGAAACGGATATACGTAATTTCGAAAGGTGAATTATCTAAAAGAATGTTTTTTATATAATATGTAATAACTAGATATAAATGTAACTATACATACGTATATAGTAGCGTTATGAACTGTATTTTTAATGTATGTTAAACTCGACGAATGAATGCCAATCTTTGCATAGAGTAGGCGGTATTTTTTGCTTATTTTATATTTAAAAAAATATTAAAACGTGTATTGTAAAATGGAACGGGAATTCGGATAATCTCGAGAAACATTTTTTTCATTCAACATATTTAACAATAAAAAAAATGCAAATTTTAAATAATATTTTCTCTACTATACAAATTAACGTGCAGTTGAAACATAGTACTTAAATCAATGTTAATCGAAATAAACGAAAGCACTTCAATTAGTATATTTTATTTTGTTTTTATTACCTTTAAAATCCTTTAACCTTTGAAATCATTGGTATCAAAATTGGCTGAGTGCCTTAAGCGCTCGCTTTAGTAGTCCCGTGAAGCTGTTAAGACCTTGCTAAGTAAAAAGCGTAGTCAGTTCTAGAAAAAAAAACATTGGCATCAAATTGAATAATGGCTGTCGATTCACAAAAACACTTTTTTTGGTATTAAAATGGGGTTTCTATTAGGACCTTAGTTAGTTTAATGCATACACCCGTGTTAATATACTTGGTTACTGTGCATAAAAAAAGTAATATAAACTGTCACAAGAACTATCTGGAAAGTTCTAACTGTGCCCCCTTTTTTTGTGCAGCAGAAAATACTAACTCTTATACTGCGATTCAATTACCCATTTGATACCGTAATCGTTTACAATGAGAATTATATTACAATAAACAATTAAATAAAATCATTAACTCCGTAATTCCGTGTCCAATGCCTTACAACCAGTAAATGGTGCTGTTAAGAGTAATAACGCCTCATTGGCTCGTTAGCGAGTTTAACCACGCCCTCTTGTCAGTCGTCAGCGTGCCGCGAGCGCGCACGGTCGTGTTTGTTTCACGTCAGAATGTGATTTTTGAGATTATTCGTATTCCTACAGTTATACGTACTATAATTATAGTGAAAAAATGTCCACTTTATAGTATACCATAGCTATAAACAGTGCTTCACTAGTCTATAAGTACATTACGAGATCATATTATACATACAGCATAATTTTTGCTAGTCAAATAAAATAATTTTTAGGCTCTTTACTATGTATTTTTATTTGCCTTTGATATATCCTAATTCTAACTAATATTATAAACTTGCTTCTGCCTGCGCGTGGAATAATCACTTTGGATTAACGCTAACACGCAGCAGAAGAGACGAACTTCTTAGCCTTCCATGGATTCACCGTGCGGGTGCCGGGTCCATCGTGTGGCAGAGGGAGAAACTCAGAGCAGTTCCCAGGACTTGCGACCCAGGTGTAGGTTTAAGGAGGCCCCCTTTGAGATGCGCATCAACGCTCACCTTCACTGCTCGAGTTTCCCGCCCTGCCCAGCCAAATTTGGTAGGAACCTGTTAGTGCAGCCTTTGATACTCGTTCTAAAATAGAACTTACTGCAGTTCTCGACAGGCCAAGGTCCTTCAGAAGGTTGTAGAGAGATTTTGCTGGTATACCTCTCGCTCCTACTTCTACCGCGTATAACTTAACCACATAGCCATTTTTATTTAGTTCATTAGTTAGTTCGTAATATTTATTTAATTTGATTGTGTGGTCTTTAGGAATGTTGGTTTCCCACGGTACAGTATTAAAAGGAAAAAAAAACCCGATTTTGAAACATTATTCATTGGTGTTCTGCTCCTAAGCGAGATATAGCCTTCCTCGATAAATAAGCTATCTAACATTGAAAGATTTTTTCAAATCGGTCCAATAGTTCCTGAGATTAGCGCGTTCAAACAAATTAGTTAAAGATTACTACTCTCCTCTCGTACTTAACTCGAGCCGTCATTAAAATTACAATAACTTATGATAGATTGGACCTATTTCAATGAAACACAGGCTAAGTTACTCCCGAGAATATGCTTTATGATTTTGTTGTGAGGTTTGCTGTGATGTTGAAGATTTATTGTGAACCCAGTACTTTAACAGTGATGCGTGTTCAGACAGACAGACAGACATTTCTAGAAATGATTGAAATGTATTTTATTACTTATTCCTAGACACCTGCAACAATTTTTTTTTACGAAAATCGAAAAATACAGACACTTTAGATTTACATTTTTATTATATGTATTGATGGAAGAGTGAGTTTGTTTGTTTGTTACGCTTCGACGCTATAACTACTCAACCGTTTATAAAGAAATTTTTCATACACATGGTCAGAGAAACGGAGAGAGCTACTGTAGTCCGCGTCAAACTTTTTGTCCGCTGTGAATATAGCTTTAAGTTCGGCCTTGCGCATAGTACAGTCAAGATGTTAATGGAAAAGAAATTCAAAATATTATTATACGAATTTATAATTGCCGTTTATTATATCAATTGTCTCGATATTATACGTGCAATGCGTGCGATTTTAATTAATTATGATTCAAGTAGATATTTACCTACTATATCTTCTATATTTATACATATAATATAATAAGAACGTAAATCTAACGTGTCTGTTCTTTTCGATTTTCGTGAAAAAAATTGTTACAGGTGTCTAGAAATAAGCAGTAAAATAAATTAAGCGATCACCACCGTCCATAGACACTTGTAACACCAAGGTATTCGCAAGTGCGTTGCCAGCCTGTGTTTGGGGGGAGGGGGCGTAAGGAAACGGGAAGGGGTGTGGAGGTGGGCCTCCGGCGTTCTCACTGACCAAAAAAACGCAACAATGCAAGCAATGTAACTTCACGATGGTTTTCTGTGGTGGGGTGGTCCTACCCCAGGCGAGCCGACCCATTCATGCTGAAACCAGTTATAGATTCAGCGTGGCTCTACCACCTATCTATAAAGAATGATAAAGTAATACAGAAATGTGGAATAATAACAGATCTCCATATAAGTATTTGTCAGTTATAATTAGCTCCAGGTAACATCTGATCACTACCTGGTTGGTGAGTTTTGGCTAATCGCGTACTTTAATTGAATGAATCACTTTATACAGCATTTCTTTCTATCTGTTAGGTATATCTTGTAGTACATGTACCGTGTAAGTATTATGTTTGTCGACGCAATAGCATTATTGTGAATAAAATATATTCGTAGTAAACAAATAATTCGTAATAAACATTTATTTAGAGTGACGAAATGTCTTCCATAGAAACATCATTTTTCGATGTGCATGGGTCTTGTAATAACAAATATCAACAAGTAACAATAAGTTAAATATAAATAAATTAAATAATAAGTAAAATAATTAAATTATCCACAAGAAAAAGAAAGGAACGAAACTGACAATAATATGTAAATAACAACAACAAAACTATTCTGAATGCGACTGTACTGCAACTAGTAATGCTAGCGGCACACGTGTCAACGTGGGTGCAATAGGGACAAATTAGGAGCGCGGGCGGGCCAACGTGCGCGCGCTGCGTAATGCGCAGCGCACGGTGGCACTGAGGGCGATCCGGGGGTACCGGACGGTGTCCTTGGCGGCGGCCTTCACGCTCGCCGGCTCCCTACCCTGGGAGCTGGAGGCAGGAGTTCTCGCCGCCGTGTACCAATTCACGGCGGCGAGAAAACGAAGGGGGGAGCCTCCGGCTCCCAGGGAAATAGAGGCGGAGAGACGGCGTCTCCGAGGAGACGCCGTCGAAAGATGGATGCAGGACCTGGCGGACGAGCGGTTCGGGCGGTTCACTGTCGACGCCGTCCGCCCGGTCCTGCGGGCGTGGTTGGACAGGGAGTGGGGCTCCCTGACGTTCCGGCTGGTGCAGGTACTCACCGGACACGGTTGTTTCGGGTGGTACCTGCACCGGATCGCTCGCAGGGAGCCGACCGCCGCCTGTCATGAGTGCGGCGCTGACGAAGATACCGCGCAGCACACTCTGTCTGAGTGTGCTGCGTGGGGGGAGCAGCGCCGCACTCTGGCGGCGGCGGTAGGACCGGATTTATCGCTGCCGAGCGTGGTCTCGGCCATGCTCGGCAGCGAACAGGCGTGGAGAGCGATGTCCTCCTTCTGCGAGGACGTCATCTCGCAGAAGGAGGAGGCGGAGAGGGCCCGCGAGGCAGATCCTCAAAGTGGCCCTCTCCGCCAAAGGAGGACAGGCGGGAGGAGGCGGCGCTTTGCCCAACTCCTCCCGCCACCGTAGCCGGACCTGAGGGGATGGGCCGGGGGGCCCATCTCCTCATTGCACAGGTCCGGCGGACGAGGGGGGGCAGCCGATGTGTACCCGGTCTGTCCCTCTATAGGTAGGAGCCCGGCGGTCACCTTCCGCCGGGCGGACCGTGGGGGCGGCTCTACAAGGTTGATTAGCTGGAACGATCCCTTGCCGCCCCCACACAACGGTCTATCGGTACACCGTGGGGTTTTAGTCCGTGCGACTCGGACATAACCCACTCTCTCCCCCGGGAGGGTGGGTATCCATAAGGGATTTCCCCACGTTAAAAAAAAAAAAAAAAAAAAAAGGAGCGCGGGCGGCTCCCCTTCACTTCTTTCACGTCCCTCTGATACTTAAATTTGTGATCTGCGCATCTACTTCAGAGCAGTCAAAAAGTTTGACCTGGACTACAGTTATATCTATACTAATAATAGGTCTTTACCTATGAAATTGCCGTTCTGCAGTACTGGCCATTTCAAATCAAAATAATTTTTGTTTGGCTAAGAATTCTAATTTCAAATTAATTTTATTTTAAAAACGTGGAATTCTTTTTCCAAAAGTAGTCATTTGTTTATTGATTTGCTACATTTTCATCGCATTTCAATCTTTTTTGTCATCATGGGTACGTTAAAAATTCGAGTAATTATGGAATATGAGTACCGTAGTGGGAGCTACGCGGTAGTCCGGTGAAGCTGTTAAGACCTTACTTGGTCAATAGCGTAGTCAGTTCGAAGAAAAAAAAAGGCAGCAATGCGGCACAAGCGGCACGCAACATCAACGACGTTTACGGAGCTAACAGTATAAACCAACGCACCACCTGTTATTGGTGTGCTCGCTTCCGTTCTGGGAATTTCGACCTGAAAAATGAACCTCGCGGTCGTCCGAAGACTTTGGTCGACAATGACGAATTAAAGGCGATTGTGGAAGCTGATGATACACAATCTACGGCTGAATTAGCAGCAGCTTTCGACGTTAGCGTCAAAACAATATTGGTCCATTTGCGTCAAATTGGCAAGGTAAAAAAGCTTGACAAATGGGTGCCCCACGAACTCAATGATCGCCAGCGCGACGTACGCGTCTAGACGTGCCTTGCACTGCTCAACAGACACATATGAAGGAATTTTGAATCACATTGTTACCTGCGATGAAAAATGGATTCTGTTTGATAACCGCAAGCGCTCAGCAAGTTGGTTGGATCCTGGTTCAGCACCTAAACAATGCTCGAAACGAAAACTTACCCCTAGAAAAGTGATGGTCACTGTTTGGTGGTCTAGCGCCGGTGTGATTCATCACAGCTTCTTACCAAATGGGGTGAGCATTACTGCAGATGTGTACTGTGAAGAACTGAACACAATGATGGAGAAGCTGGCACATCTCCAACCAGCATTGGTCAATCGCTCGTCTCCGCTGCTCCTGCACGACAACGCGCGACCTCATACTGCACAGCAGACGGTCTCCAAGTTGCAAGTACTGGGTTTGGAAGTTCTCCGTCATCCGCCCTACTCACCAAACCTTGCGCCTACAGTCTACTACTTTTTCCAGAATTTGGATAACTCCTTGGCGGGAAAAAAATTCAATACCCGAGAGGCAGTACAAAATGCCTTTGAAGAATTTGTTGCCTCCCGTCCAGCTGATTTCTTTAAGAAGGGCATCAATAAACTGCCACTGCGTTGGCAAAGATACATTGATTGCATGGGTGATTACTTCGATTAATACAAATAAAAAATACATGAAAAAAAAATCCTTTACATTTTTTCATACAAAACGGCAATTTCATAGGTAAAGACCTAATATTATAAAAAGGTAAGGTTTGTGAGTTTATGATGTTGTAGGGGATAATCTCAGGAAATACTAAACCGATTTTGAAAATTTTTTAACAATAGAAAAACACGTTATTTGCGAGTGTATATATTAACGCGAAAAATGAAAAGACTTTTTTGTAGTCGTCGGTTTTGCAAAGTCGGAGAAAAAACGGTCGAACGAAAATGTTTCTTACGAACGCTGCCTTAACGATGAGAAATATATGATTGCGTTCTAGAGAAAAGTTGTAGAGCTTGATAATCCCTTCACCAAAACATATGTCTCACTTTTATATTTCAGTCACAAAAAGTAGTTTTTTATAAATGTTTACCGCCCAACGGATTGGAGACGGATCAGTTAGTGTAAGAAAGAATCTTATTCATCTGTACTTCATTTCTTCTTTCACGTTCTTGGTTCTATAAATTGGCAAAAATATTCATATACTTTACTATAGAGTGATGGAGTTAAAGAAAACAAGATATACGAATAAATTTTATTACAAACTATAATTATAAAAATTCTCTTAGATTTAAGATATGTACAAATTCGTTAAGCATATAGTCTTATATTAATAATCCTTAATCACCCATGTTTTTACTTAAATAATAATGGAATGTTCAGTATATTAACTATACATTATAAACTTAGTCTGACGCAAAAAAACAATGCATACGATGTATACATATATAGCTTAATGTATATAACAAGGTAAAGTTTGTGAGTTTCTGAAGTTGTAGGGAGTAATATATGTATCTACTAAGTCGATTTTGAAAATTCTTTTACCAATAGAAAGCTACGTTATTTGTGACTATCATAGGCTATATATTAACCCGAAAAATAAATAATAGTTTAAAAAAACTAAAAAAACACGCTTTCATAAAAAAATCCAACTAAAAAACAGAAAATAAAATTTAATAAATTTGGATTAAGAATAGTGTAAATTAGAAATAAATGTATATTTTTGTAAAAAGTGACAAAAAAATGATAAAAATACTGATATCTGGAGGTGCTGATATTAACATGCGATGCGTCACTACTATTATTTATTTTTCATTTTTTAGTTAATTTTTTTTAACTTTTTTTTTCGGATTATTGCATTGTCATCGACTTTTGACAGGTGTGCAAAGTTTGAATTAAATCTGATCGTTCAAAGTAGGACAAAATCGAGCTCAACGGGGTCGGTTTCAAACATACATACAGGTGAAGCTAATAAAAGCGTGACAATGAAAAGACTTTTTTCTGGTAGTCGGATTTGCAAAGTAAGTCGGAGAAAAAACGGTCGAACGAAAACGTTTCTTACGAACGCTGCCTGATGGTGCCTGATGGTGTGAGGCATATGATTGAGTTCTAAAGACAGGTTATAGAGCTTGATAATGCCTACAAAAAAGTCAACGACAGCGTATGTCTAACTTCAAGGTTTTTTTTATTATCAGGGCGGGAAACGTTCGTAAGTGTTTACAAAGTACAGAAAAGTTGACGTGTATTGTCGGCGCTCATATTGTTAACGCTTGCTAAACCTTATGAGGGACATCGAGATAATGTACTACGGAATTGTAAGTCTTAAAAATTGCTACAGAAAAGTCCTCGATGGTACACTTGTAAATCTTTTTGATCGTCCTGAATATAGCCCTAAATTCGGGTTTGCGCGTTATATAGTTAAAAGTTTAACACAAATCTAAGTTAAAACATTGTTATACGGATCTAAAATTGCCATTTACTTAGTTTAGTTCCGTCGTCGTTATACATATAATAGGTATTTATCCATAAATTTGTGTTTTGAGCATATATTTTAAGAGCGGTCAAAAAGTTTGGCATGGATTGATGACATAAATGAAAAAAAAAACACGCGTGTAATGCTATTTATAACAATATTTGATAAAGTACTAATAAATTTAGCTTTTGTTTTATATTATTTCAGTCGAAAGCACGCTATACCTGGTGAAAGGTTATATCCTAGGATAGGACACTTCATGGTCACATTTAACATATAAAATAATAATATCATAGCAAATACTAATAAACAACAAAGAGAACCTTAGTTAAAGTTTGTTCTAAAACTTTTAAAAGTGTAGGAACGATACTTGTAACGTAAAAAACGCCTAGGTTCAATGAACAATATTAAAGGGGCACTTTTCAAGGTTAATTATTACGTAACTGCTTATAGTCGGAATGCCGCACGGTCGAGCAAATGGGCGCGGGGAGCGAGCCGACGTGCGGAACGTGTATTCATTCGTTCCCGTATTTATTACACCAGTTCGTTTTTGCCTGACCTGATGGTGAGTGTATACCAGTTTTGCGTTTCTCAAGATACTTAGGTTAAATATTAAGCACCTATTTTTTAATTGATTTAGAACCAGAAACGACTAACGATTGTCCTGTAAAAATATTGCCGGCGTCTAACCTAACACCCAGTATTATAGTCCTTCAATAATTACTATTGTTTGAAACAAAAACTTATCACAAATAAGTATTAAACATTCTCATAAAAATGATGACAAATATGTTGATATAATATTAGTAATAATTATTTAAAATATATGTATGCAATAAACTGTCCTCTTCAATCTCTTTGTCCGCTCTGAATATAGCTTTAAGTTCGTGCTTACACGTAATATTGTTAAGAGTTTAATCTCGATATTATGCAAGTAATATAATACGCTTTTATACGCTGTGTTCCGCGCATATTCCTATATTCCGAGCGGTCAAATATATTGACAGTAACTGTATACAAATTATACATCGTTCTTGCATCAGACAAGTAAAGAAAAGTCTTCATTATTAAAGTTTTTCATGAGCTATTCTGTCTACTCAAAATTATATCAATTTTCTTTGTTTTCAACGCGTCATTTGATTTATTTATTCCGTCTTTTGTCCACACACCAAGACTTATTTACTCACTAAAGCAAATTGTTGTTAACCAAAGATTTTGTGTATTTGTTGTCATATTCATTTCTGTAAAATATCTTGCCTGAATCCTAAAACTTGGTCCCAAAAGTTTAAATAAATGTTAAAGCCACAATCCATCGATTTTAATCTTTTTTTTTATTTATATAATTCTTATGCTAGTCCCATACCGGCGTGACGAAGTTTCGGGTATTTGTTGCGCGAAAAACTAACCTCAAAATTCCGATAAATGCACAGAAAAACGTTCATACGTTCATTGTTTAAATGATAACACGATATTAGCGTTTCCAAGATCCTTTGATGTGTGTAAAAACTGTGAGCCCAGTTATCGTGCTGCGTCTATCGGCATGCAGTCCGACAGCCCCAGCAGCTGGGTGTATTGTGACCATAGACAAAACTTCGTGGCGTTACTCGGAGGTATAGGATAGGAGTAGCACTAGAATCATACAAAATGATTCCAATTTTATTGAATTTTTGAAATACTACGAGTATTGTTGAAGAATGAGTTGGATAATTGAGAATTATGTCTAGGAATATTTTATTTTGTGATCACGTGTATATGGTACACGTATGTTGTGTATAATAATTAAAAAAATGAATAAAATCACACGGCCATTTTGAATGGTATTAAGACTTATAAATAGAAAAAGACGCATAAAAAATTGACTCTGGTTACACGATTTATTCGTATTTCTATTAGCTAATCTTAATATATATATTTCTTGTGTGCGTGTGTATGTGACTGAACTCCTCCTAAACGACTGGACCGATTTTGATGAAATTTTTTGTGCGTGTTCGAGTGGATCCGAGAATGGTTTAGATTCACAATTGGAACCGGTAGGTGGCGCTGCGATCAACTTTTAGGATTTTTTTTGTTTTCAAGGCAGGACAACGTCCGCCCGGTCCGCTAGTAGATATATAAAATGTAATTTGAAATGTGGCTATGAAACTTTTTATGTGAATAATCTAGTCATTGAAGTAGTATGGATAGATTTAGTTTTAATTTAAGCTAAATATTTGGAAATGAACATTTTAGTTTTATTTTTGATTAAATATTGTACAGTAAATAAATAGTAGTTGGTGGCATATTTAGAGTCTTCTATTCGGTCGTTTTAAAACTGAACACATATTCTCTCCTATTTTTATTCTATATCGCCATAATATAACTCCTGAACGTAAATACGAGTCCGATAAATAATTAAAATGTAAAAAATAACTCCCCAAATAAGTTTACAATATATACACACAATAACCGACATGAACCAAACATAAAAAAAAACCTAAGTATATTTTGATTTCATTCAACTCAATAAATTAAACCATAAACTTAACTGATATCCCTTTTACCATCGATAACTGAAGATTATAATTCCAGAAAATACTGTGTCAAATTTACACTCCACATAAATATTATATATCAAGAGTGCAATGAACTCGTCGGCCATATTTATTAAGTCAAACACAAACAAATCACAATTACCTTAGTTTACAGTGAGCAAATAATATTTTAAAAACTATAATAGGCCCTATAAAAATAGGAATCACGTCCAGTCAACACCCTGTACGAATAGCTTATTATTAAACCTATTTTCGTGTAATGATTTACGGGCTCACAATTGCTCGTGAATCATTTAGCGTTCACAAAATGGCGTCCTCTTTTCTATAGCACCTTTAATAAAAAAAGAAGTACATATCTCAATTTTTTTTTATCAAAAGGAGGCAAACGAACATGTGGGTCACATGATCACCACCATCCATAGATACTAACAACACCAGGGGAGTCGAAAGTGCGTTGCCAGCCTGTGTTTGGGGGGAGGTGGAGGAAGGGAAGGAGGAAGGGTAGGGGAGGTGGGCCTCCGGCGCTCTCACTGACCAAACGAAACGCAACAATGCAAGCACTGTTACTTCACGTCGGTTTTCTGTGAGTCAGGTTACTACGAGTTACGAGCCGACCCATTCATGTTGAAACCAATAATAGCTTCAGCGTGGCTCTACCACGTACAATTCAAAAACATAAATTTTTAGTTAAACTTTTTTTTGATAAAAGTAGCTTTATGTCATTTGATAGATATCTTATCACAGTAAAAAATAAATCCGTCTAAAGTCTTATGAATGGAATATTTTACATAATTGTGGCGTCGTAAATCATTAAACGATTTATTTAAACTATTGTTTTTTTTTGTGATTCAAAAAGGCACTAAATTGAGCAATTAATTATATGTTAATATTTATACAGTTCTTAATAATTATCGCGTACTAATTTATACAATAATTATATATTTATTTGTGTAAATATTTCCTCTCGCGGATAACTCTTAATAAGTACGTATTGCAATAAGGACTCGATAAAAGTATGGGAAAGATGGGGAATTTCCCTTAACCTAGTATCCAATATGTTTCCCATTCCTTCCCAGTATATCACCAATTATTAACTGTTAGAGATATCCATTAAACTGATATTGTTGGGGAATTAGAGGTGTCTATAAATTACCTGAGGATTTTTGAGCTCTCCCTCCCTCCCTGCTGAGAAAATCCCCCTTAATGACAAGTGAGATCTTTTAAAATTCGCTGGATTTATTTGAAAAAATACAGTTCGACTTATTATTTGTGTTAAAACTAGTAAACACTAGTATTTAAGATTGTATAGGTCATATTTTAAAACTACAGTTTTAAATAAAATAATCCTAAAATGGGAACTACTAAAATATATAAAAAAATTGTATCAGATCTCGGAATATTTGAGTCTAGAAACATGTATTTAAAATTAATCTGATGTTACGTAATTTTTTGCCCGAAAAAAAAACAATTACATGACATTTGGCGAATCTCCCTCTCTACCCCACGTGAGTTTTAATGAGAATCGGTTTGAACTTCTCCCCCCCCGGTTTTAACACGTCATTAATGGACGTCTCTTTATCAGTTGCTTAGGATATAACTGCAGGTCGGAATCTAATTGGGAAATAGATAATTTCAGGACAGCTTCTAAGTCAGGAATAACACGAATATACGTATCTCAATTCGGTAATCGCGCTAATGTATTGTATTAACAAAGTGAGTTGTTTTCAAAGCTATGTTAATAAAAAAGTCACACAATGTTAGTCTGTTCGCGACCACGGTTTGTGTAATTTGCCCGAATTAAGAGTTGTTTTTTAACCGATTTCAAAAACCATGAGTTTCCCATTTGGTTGTTTTTAATTTAAAAATATTGTTACCTTCAAACTTTGTCATTTGTTTTGGGAAATTCTTTTTTGTTATTGGAAATGCGATATTTTCTAGTCGGTCCGATTATAGTTTCATTACCTACTAGATTCTAAAGATACTCCAAAATCCTCAAAATCGAATGGGCAGTGTTATAGTGATCGAGATGTGGGTACGTTTATGAGAATCTAAGACTAGGTAGGACACCTAACTATGATCAAGGATGTGCTGGTGTATTTTAGAGAAGATTTCTTTGAGGTCGCTATTTGCTATTTAATTTTAGTTCAAATATACTTGTCCTTCTATATCCATTTTCATCGATACCTTTGAAGCTGTCAAATAAACTGTAACGTATGTAATACCTTGACTTTAGTACCGTCTATTCCCTAAATCTTTAGCTATATGAAAACCTACTTCTATGCTCGGACACTATAAAAGTGTTATCTGAATTAATTAAACTTTCTCGCTCTATGTCACTAAAAGTGGACCTTACGAAATCCGGTCGTAGAACGTTTTTGAACTCTTCAAAATTCTGACTCAGTTCAGGACTTGAGACGAACACCAGCTCCTGAGATTTGTTGGTGTCAACCCGGTTTAAGGGTTGATAGGAAGTCGGCAAGAGTTTTGAACTGCTCATGATCAAAGTCGACCCACGTCTGAGGGTTTCTCTGCCAATCTCAACAATTTCCAAGGAGTTTTTCCCGATGACGAAGCTTTTGTATGCTCTTATGAAGATTATGACCAATGTGAGAAGACCGACGAAGATCAAAGAGTATGTGATCACAGGGCCGAGGATCGGAGCTATGGTTGTCGCTAGAAAGATCCATCTCCATATTGATGTTGTGATTTCTGGAATACCCTGTGGATATGAAAATACTAATATAACATAAATATAAACAAATATAAAACTAATACTATACTAATAATAAAAGTTGACAATTAATATATTTTAGTGTAAATGTTTCATCTACCGTCAAAAATATTATTCCTTACCCTACCCTACCCTTCCTTACCCTATTATATGAAACGAGTGGAAGTGTATAAGGTAGGGATAGAGCAAATGAGGGATCGCCCAACCGCGGTCCTCCTTGGCAGTGTCTTAAGCCTAGGTTCGACCCTCCCCGGAGTGGAGCTCTAGAGCATGCTGCTAGCGAGATACAGATACTGCACTAGATCATCAATCATCACACACACTATATTGCACCCCACACACACTAGTTACATAGGTTCTGTAAGAGACCTTTTTTCTTTGTTCAAAATAATTCGCAAATTCATACGAAAAAGAAAATAACTAACTGGAAATAAATCTCTGAAATGGATTCCAGCTCATATACTTTTTAACAGAAGAAGAAACATCCAGTAACGAGATCCTTAGATAGGTCAGACAAAGAATTAAGACATTCTATTAGGCTAGAGGAATTGTATTGAGTTTAAAATAATTCACATGAAAAAGAAAAGAATTAACAACTAAAATGGGTTCCATCCAGCAAGGAGATCGTTACATAGGCCAGATAAAGAATTAAGATATTCTATGTACATATCCGTTCATAAAATACGTTACGCAAAATTTTACCTCTTTAGATCCCCTTCATAACGCTGACGTATGTTTTGCTATCACCCTTATTAATATTGCATCACGAATTAGAAGTCCTTCGTCTCCCGTACACATGAGTCGTTACATTTCAAAATCATCCAATACCAATTTATATCGTTCATATAAGATCTTTAATTTTTTAAAGACTTTTCGTTTTTATGGAGTATGTATGGAGTATGTAGGGTGGTAGGGTGTTGCGGGGTGGTAGGGTGTCTGTACCCGACTGGATCGCGACCACCGTACACCAGGTGGAACACCCGCCATAGTGACACGTTTGGGCGTGTCGCGTTCCGGGATCAGCCGGTGTATATCCAGCAACCGGGGGGGGGGGGGCTGTCCCTGACTGGGTCGCTTTCAGGCCGGCATGACAGCGGCGACCGGCGATAGATAGTATGTCTTTCGGTGGTCGCCATTGTTTTTGGATTGTACTGTGCTTACCATCAGGCACAGTACAGTCACTTTGCCGAGCTACAATAAAAAAAAAAAAAAAAAAAAAATGGACGACGTTCAAATTTTGCCGTTCATAACATTTGAAGATCATTAAATAAACCCTAAAATCTTATGTACAGTTGAAATTGGTCTTTGCTTATTTTGAAATATACATTTACCAAAAGTGTGTATATTTACAATTAACTTCTAAATTATTATTTTTGATATCATAGGAGGCAAACGAAACCTGGTCACCTGATGTTAAGTGATCACCACCATCCATAGACACTTGCAACATCAGAAGAGTCGCAAGTGCGTTACCAGCCTGTGTTTCGGAGAAGGAGGAGTGGGGAAGTGGGGAGGGGGAGGGGAGTTGGGTATCCGGTGCTCTCATTGACCGAACGAAACGCAACAATGCAAGTACTGTTACTTCACGTCGGTTTTCTGTGTGTCGGGTGGTAGTACCCCGGACGAGCCGACCCATTCATGCTGAAACCAGTAGTAACTTCAGCGTGGCTCTACCAGCTAATTAGAAAGGTAACTTATGAAATTCTATCGCAAAAAAAAAAAATTGCGAGAAAATTTTGGAAAATTATTTGAAATGCTGGGGACGATACTCTCAACCCTTTTATCACATCATATACCCCCTCCCCCCATAAGTGCGAATTTATCTTATGAACGGCCCTTATATATTACTTGGTCCAAGTATTGCTCCTTGTAGGACACCAAATTCCTAACTTTTGTATAGCGCACATTTACAATTTATTAAAACCTCTCTGCTTACCTCTTCAATCCACATCACCGGGAACATCATGTCGGGGAACTTGTGTATATTATTCACCATTATATTCGGAGCACGGTTAACTTTCATATTTAGTTGGACTCGGACGAAGCCTTCTATAGGGACGCCGACTTTCTGTAACATACAAAAAATATCAAAATTTACCAAACATATTATTTGTTATTTATAGAGGTAGTAATTAGAGATATAATGTAGATGTGACAATTAGTCTTCGTAATTATATATAACTAGCTGTCCACGTGACTCCGTCCGCGTGTAAACTAGCTTTAAAAAAGACAGTGACTAATAAAATCATGTGAATATATTAATTCCATTTACTTATCTACTTTTCTCTCGTATTTAAGTCGCGTCGTCATTTAAAATACAATAACTTTTGATAGAGTGAACCGATTTTAATGAAACCAAGACTAAATATTACTCGACGATATGCTTTAGGATTTTCTTGTAAACGCAGTACTTTAGCAGTGATGCGTGTTCAAACAAACAAACAGAGAGACATTTCTAAAAATGATTAAAATCTATTTTATTACTTAATCCATGACACTTTTAACAATTGTTTTCACAAAAATCTAAAAAGTACAGATGTGTTAGATTTACTTTCTTATTATATATATAGATAATCATTATACATACAGTGGTACAACAAAATAATCCCAAGGAGGGTTGATGTCAGGCAGACGGCTGATCGTAATAATTAAGCCAGGTCATATATCACAACATAACAGACATGTTGTGACGACCCTACTTAGTTGAGATAAGGGTAAGAAGATAATGATAGAGGTAGTCATTTTTACCTTAGTAATGCGTAATATACTTATGTACCATTACATAGTATAAAACAAAGTCCCCTAGCGCGTCTGTCTGTCTGTCTGTTCGCGATAAACTCAAAAACTATTGCACGGATCTCCATGCGGTTTCCACCAGTGGATAAAGTGATTCATGAGGAACATTTTGGTATATAATTTGTCACGGATTATTTTATAATCAGGGCGGGACAACATCCGCCGGGCCCGCTGGTTAGTATATATAATACATAAATAGCATTTAATTTTGAACATTGTATAGAAGAAGAAATATAAAACATTAAATTCTGAAAGTTTCATGAAGATATCTGGAAAGGTTTAGTATAAAAATTTTAATTTCCAAATACATCAAATTTTTGTTGTTCAAAAAACGGAATAAAACCTGTTTCGGGGTTTAATTATCCCTAGTGATTACCTAATAATTATATTCAAGTGGGAACTGGGGGATCCACTTGTCGTGCTCTTACCCGTTAGGGTATTTACAGGCTGATTTTAGGAATCACACTGCAATTCGTGACCGTCATCAAAAGTTGTGATGGTAGATACATAGTATCTAGTAGATATAGATACTTTTTTTTTAGATGGGGACTAAAATCCTATGGTGCCTTTTCACACCTATTGGCCGGGGAGCAGGAGCTGCCGTCTGGCACTGCATCTACTCCCCGACAGGTGTCGGCCCCTCCTCAGGGGCCTCGTCGCGGTCGAGTAGATATAGATACTGGCTTAAGCTAGACTAACTTCAGTTACATTTCTAATATAACTTGATTCGTTACAACCACTAAACTTTGAATCGAATACATACCGGTTGTATCATAAAATATGTTTCGTGTTTCTTCCTATCTGGTTTAAGACCGTCAACTTTGGTGAGGAGTGACGGGTCTGCATCCAAAAAGTGAGGATACGAGAGGTAAACGGGAGCATCTGAAATTATAAAGTACTAGATAATTCCCGCTCGCTTCGTTGAGTAAAAAAATCGCAAAAGGTCAATCGAATCCATGAAATTCCGCATCGAATCATAATAGTTCTAGGGCGATACGTTTATTAGTTTTGAAGTCATTGCGCCTCAAAGGAACTGTATTTCTGTTTTTACTGTTAGTGTGTTCTGACAGCTGCACTTGAGAGGCGCTCCTCTATGTTTAGTGTGTTTACCATTTTAGACCAAGTCATCACTTAACATCAGATGAAATCGTAGTCAAATGATAAAACTTATGAAGCATTAAAAATAACTCATAAAAGGTTCTGCTTCTGATTTACTATGTACCAGTTGTTGGGGTTACGGCCTATCCAGAGTTAACAACTCCTGTTTCGTACAACTAATCGAATTATTTATTACTTACTGTATTGACAAGGGCTTATGTTTTGCAGTCCTTTCGGAGGACATTCCTCTCCTTCGCAATAGCATTTGTTGTCAGGATTTACGCTGGCACACTCGAAGGTCGAGTTTGGCGGAGTGTATAGTCCAGCTGTGATACCTGACAAATGGATTAAAACTCAATATTTCTTACGAGCCGGTAGCCGTTACTTCGGCTATGTTATAATCATAACCATATACTTTATGTACAGTGAAAAAAACATTTAAAAAAGTTGTGTGTAATTCACACGCTGCAGAAGTCATCATTATCAACCTACAAAGAGACCCACTACAGAGCCATAGGCCTCTTCCCGAAGGAAGATAAGGAAAGAGGGATAATGCTCTATGTTTTCCCACATACAATGGTACCATAAGAACTTTTCTCAGGTTCAGCTTTCCTCACGATTCACTGTCAGCCGATAGTGTTTCTAATTTAAATTAGTAAATATATGCCAATTCCGGGAAACACGTTGTTACATGCCGGGATTCGAAGAACCTGCGGACATCGGGATGATATTCCACCGGTCAAACCCCTAGGCCACCACGACATAAGTGAGTGAATCTTAGTATTCTGATTAATTTTTAAGAGAATGAGATGAATACACTTGAAGGTGGTAGAGCCACGCTGTAGCTATTACTAGTTTCAGTATGAATGGGTCGGCTCGCCCGCGGTACTACCACCCGACACACAGAAACACCCACGTGAAGTAACAGTGCTTGCATTGTTGCATTTCGTTCGGTCAGTGAGAGCGCCGGAGGCCCACCTCCTTCCCACCTTTCCCTTCCCCTTTCTCCTTTCCCTACCCCTCCCCCATATACAGGCTGGCAACGCACTTGCGACTCCCCTGGTGTTGCTAGTGTCTATGGACGGTGGGGATCACTTAACATCAGGTGATCCACCTGCTCGTTTGCCTGCTTTTGACATAAAAAAAGAATGTAGGTGGTAAACATTAGTTTTATGGTATTATTTTAATATATATTCCCAATGTTAATTACCCCGATAATACACATACGGAATAATTTTTAAAAGTGGGCGATAGTTACTACGATGTTAGTGAAAATAATGTGCTAAAGATTTCAGTGTTTCTCTCTCTCGTTCTCTTTGTATATACACATATATATCTATTTGTATATATTTATGTAGAAGAACACATTCATACTCCTTTGGGAGAAACTTCCAATTTGAGGGCGGTGGTAGCTAGCCAGGCCGATTTAGAAAAAGCGCTACCAGCACGACATGCACGACATTCTCTTGCACCGAAATCTCCTGCTTATTCGCAATTGATATACGGCTAAGTTCATCATAGCTTCTTACAATCAAGTGTCATTCAGTCTTTTTACCAAGTTAATATCTAAATCTTATCAAATTAATACTACGTTATCTTAAAAATAGCCTAAAAATGTTTTATTTTTTAAATATAAGTATCAATTTAGGCCTTTTAATTTACATCATAACTATAACCTGTTTGTGTATGGCCGTTTGTTTCTTCAATAAATGAAACTTACCATCTTTATAGATATCCTTTCTGTATTGCAAAGGCATTATCCTGCACAGATCCTTGTCGTAGACGTTAACAAAGTCAGATTTTGTAACTGACCGCGGCGGGAAGAACGATCCTTCAGATGCGCTGGAATGAGAATACAGGGTTCATGATAATCAGTTTCTCACAGCTCTGTAAGTATCTTAGTGCCTGTTTAAATTGGTAACACTAGCGGGTAGCGATGAAGGAAATCATCGTGAGATAACCTCTACCTGAGAATTAATCTTGTATTACCACCGTATGTGGGAAAACAGAACTGTGGATTTCTGAGTTTGAAATCGCCAATACCTCGTGGGCAGTCGGGAAACGGCGTCTCTATGGCCCTGCAGTGCATCTCTGGCACGTTAATTATGAGGATGCCGGTTGCATATAATAGATAGTTAAAAGAAACCTAAAAAAATACTATTTTATAGGTAATCTAATTAAAAAATATTCTTAAAATATTAATTATAGAAATATAAAGTTTACTTGCTTATAAAAAATAATCAAATAATTTTAAAATGACAATTGACTTATCAATAAAATAATTTGATTGTAAAAAATGTGGGATATGTTCTTAAATTTAAAAAAAATGTGGGACAAATTTATAAAATTATTGTATTGTATCAGTCCTTGAGAAGTGCGCTAAATTGCAATTTCATCCATTTTGAATTGGGTGAAAAACACGTTCAAAGATTCTGTTACATATAGATAGCTAATTTATCTAGGTAGGCTATCGTCACGCTAAGACCAATAGGAGCGGAGCCAATGAAGAATGTATCAAAATCATTTTTTTTTCCTTTTGTGAAAGCTTTCGCTGCGTGTTAGCGTTAGCCCACAGTAACTATTCCACGGGGACGAAGTCGCGGGAACGGCTAGTAACATAATAAAAGGAAAAAAATGAAATGTGGGCATAGTATGTACTGTAATAACACGTGATGTTAATTTAAATTGCTTAAGGTAACTTAAAGTGTAGCTGGAACATACCAACAGGTGCTTGGCGATAGATTTTCAACTCGAGAACGGTGGTTACTAGCTAGGTGAGTTTAGAAAAAGCTCTAATTAAGTTGCAAGGATTCGAGTCTACCTCAATCGACACTGTGCTCGAACACAGAAATGTTCGAAATGTAATAAAAGAAAAAAGATAAACGACATACAAATATGGTATACTAGCCGTCACAGCGGACGTTGTCCCGCCCTGATAATAAAAAAACCTTAAAGTTAGACATATGCTGTTCCTGACTTTTTTGTAGGCATTATCAAGCTCTACTACTTTTCTATGGAACTCAATTGTTATCTCTCATCGTTAAGACAGCATTCGAAAGAAACGTTTTCGTTCGACCGTTTTTTCTCCTACTTACTTCGCAAATCCGATTACTACAAAAAAGTCTTTTCATTTTTCGAGTTGACATTATAGCCTATGACACTCACAAATAATGTGGCTTTCTATTAGTAAAAGAATTTTCAAAATCGGTTTAGTAAATCCAGAGATTACCCCCTACAACGTCACAAACTCACAACGACACAAACTTTACCTCTTTATAATATTAGTATAGATAAGTAAAGATCTCTGGGAATTAATGCATTTTTAATTGCTTATATAAAAGCATTTATACGTTAACTGCATTCGGAGTTATTATAATGTATATTGTACATTAACCACATTGTATCAAAAGGTCATTTCAATAATCATTTATTTATACCACTATATTCATAACATTCATTTTCCATTTAATTTATATTCTAGTTGTCTTGGATTAATATATTTTTATTATGAATATTTCCTATGTTTTTCTTATCTACTGGATAAAATTGAACGCTACCGCGCGTAATTCATCTGGCTTTAATTGCATCCGCCTATTTTAAATCGTTAACACCGTTATAACAATTTATCTCTTTCATATCAATTTAATTCATTTACCGATACAAAATCACGTTTGTTAAATGTTATCTATACTAATAATAATATAATAATAATAATATTATAAAGAAGTAAAGTTTGTGAGTTTGTGACGTTGTAGGGGGTAATCTCAGGAACTACTAAACCGATTTTGAAAATTCTTTTACCAATAGAAAGCCAAGTTATTTGTGAGTGTCATAGGCTATATAATCGGGGCTTGTTTTCCTTTTGAGAGCTTTCGCTGCGTCTTAGCCCAAAATAACTCTGCCACGCGTACGAAGTCGCGGGCAGAAGCTATTAACTAATTATCTATACTAATAATATAAAGAGGTAAAGTTTGTGAGGTTGTAGGGGGGGAGGAGTCGGAGAAAAAATGGTCGAACGAAAACGTTTCTTACGAACGCTGCCTTAACTATGAGAGATAAATGATTGAGTTCTACAGTAAAGTTGTAGCTTGATAATGCCTATTACCGCCCAACGAAGTGGGCATGGGTCGGCTAGTAGTTACTATTCAGCCTCTATGGTAAAGCGTAATGATACTTAGAAAAGTCCGCTTTCTGCTTGTAAAAGTCCCGTCAAGATTGTTTAAGCCGTTTCAGAAATATTCTCAGACAAACGAAACAGTTTTTGAAGCGAGAACTTCTTTAGGCGCGTTGAGCGGTATTTTATTGGCAGGAGATAAACTTATGATTTCGCATCGTGACATGCTAGTAAGCGTGGCTGACCGTATTGCGCTTGCGCGACTGACGTCACACTAGCGACGTATAGTATAGCAGCCTGAGTACATCTTATATTGTTATCTTGTATTGAGTACAACCCATTATGTTTGATTATATCATTAACTGTATAGAAATGTATATATTATATGTTCGGAGTACCAATAGATCGGAAAATCAAAATAATGTTAATAATTTCAATATACAAATTATGTGTATTAAATAATTCACACCATAATTATTTCCACTCGTTATATATTCTCGTTAAAATCCACATAAAGACCGACTGTCATCAATTTTGATTACTTTGATTCTTATATTGAAGGCGCTAAAAGTAAGCGTTCCTAATAGAAACAATTAATTGAAAAACTATAATAAAATGATAAAAAAAACACAGGTGTCTGTACTAATATAATTTTTTCCTTTGTATTCACCCAACTACCGATCTGGATGCCAAATTTGAACTTTCTAAGTCGTCTGGAACTGGGTTAGAATTTTGGTCTATAGGTCAGTCAGTGATAAAAATGACGATTTTTGGACGTTAATATTAAAAAAAACTGTTTGATGTGTGTTTATAAAATTTGGAGTATAGATATATCTCGCAAGTCTTAATACATGAGCCAAATTTGACATGTTTATGTGAAATAGTTTTTGATATATGAGGTGGTGAAAAGTGGTTCCAAATGGTTCGAGTAAGCTTTTAGCTGTTAGCTTGAACTTGGCTTAACACTCTACCGCGTGTTTAGATGTTATAAGGTTCTTGTGATAATAATGTTCTAACAAGAGAGTGGCTCCCTTGTTATAACTTTTCAGGGAGTTTTTTTGGCATTCGTATTCTTGCTTCGTGGTATTCTTTCCCAGCCAATATTACAAAGTATAGAGTCAACTAACACAAGATTATGAATAAAATACAAAAGCCATTACTACATGACTAAGAATCCGCCAAAAATGCCTACTAGGGTCATTAGAGTGTAATATAGTAATAGTATTCGTCCAATAGAACAGGCGAAGGAATTAATCCATACTGCCAATTATGAAGTTGACAATGTAGTTCCCTACTAGATTGTAATTTGTTTAGTCACGTTGTAGTCCGGTGAAGCTGTTAAGACCTTGCTAGGTCAATAGTAGTCAGTTCGAAAAAAAAAGGTTTAGTCACGAAAATGTTGCCAGTCGAAAAAAAAAAAAATACATAACAACGCCATCTAGTGGTACGTACTATAACAATAACAACAGTGAAACGACCACAGGCTAGTGGTAAAGTCGATGGAATAATCATTAGTAAAAAAAATTTAATATCTAACCGTAAATTCGTGCACGGCTTATTTTTCCAGTGCGGTATGTGGTCCAATCCGTTCACTTTGTCCAGGTAACCGAATCTCTCCATGCTTTTATGACCCGTGTATATAGTGGACACCTCGTCAAGCGTTCCGTTTCTCTGCAACAAAACATCACATGTCACTGTAAATATCCGAATATGAGGGACATTAAGCTCTTGGCTGACTTTTTAAGATACACATTTCAAAATGGGGAAACATGTTTTTAAATATTGCCAAGTGTAGAGGTAAGGAGAACCATATCTGTGTATGAAAAAGTGCTTTCAAAATACGGTAAATTAGAGTGGCGCTACAGTAACCACAGTGTTCATTATTGTTCGATTATTTGAACAAGTTTTATAAAAGTAAACACTTAATTAATCTAATTTATCACAAAAGGTTTAGCTACGGTTTTCAATGTCGCTTACATTTACCTGGAAATTCCTCTTTACGACTTCGTTAGAATACATCGACTTTTCTCTACTTTATATATATATTTTATATATGTGTTATGCAAACAAACTCTCCGGTAAAGATTATCTAGGCTAGATAATTTAGATAACAGACAAACAGACGCGAAAAATGTCTATTTTATAACTGTCCGAGTCAATATTGCATCCAATAGATGGCGCTAGGTGTCGATTACATCGCGCTCACGGTATCCTTACTGGATAATATATGGTTCCGACCGATAACTCACAATGTTGTTGTCTTTGAAGTTTAGTTTTATATCCATCTCAATTTATGTTTATAGTACAAAGACATAAGAGTGAATGGAAAGTGTTTTAGTTAGTGTTCTGTTGTGAGTCCCTACGAAGGTAAAATATGTACAATAACGTATGTATATAGGATTTGTTTCAAAGAGGCACACCTTACCGCTAGTAAAAGTCCCATTTGACTGTTCGGTCTCTTCCCTTTAGGGTAGAAGATGTGGGCGAGGCTCACTAGGGGATCGTTGTAACTGAAAAAAAATGTCTTATTTATACTCCATAGGTTTTAGCGTTTGACCATTATCTCACTTGATGTTAATTGATGTTCTCTTATACAGAAAACTCCAATTCATTAGCAAGAATTCCGATATCTGGCTAGTTACATCCTCTGTTATGTCCTATTGTAATATCTCTCATAGATATCTATACATAGGCATGCCATTTTTCGATATCGCCTGGTGTGTATCCAGTAAGCAACAAAATAATAACCAACCAATCAATAACCAACCAATCAATAATCAACCAACCAGACAACGGTATACATGGCGATAAATTTCATTCGTTTTTTAAAGAGTTTAGTATAGTGAGAGGCGAGTTAGAAAGAGACACGAATATGAATCTCTCATTTCTGAAAAATGTCCAACTACTACCGTCACTACCACCTCATAGAAACACCGACGTGAAGTAACAGTGCTTGCATTGTTGCGTTTCGTTCGGTTACTGAGGGTTTCTCGAGGTTTCAATCGCCAGTACGTCGTGGGCTGGCATAAGGTGATTATGCCCATACCTACTTTCAGAAAAAGGGCTATGGCCGCATAGTCATAAGGACCACTACAGAGTGGGTCTTTTGTCATAATAATATTAAGAAACTCACCCAAACACCAATTGCTCGGCTGTGACGTCCACAAAGGCTTTGGCTCGGTCCTTGTATGTCAAAGCTAACCCAGACACGAAAATATTGAATAACCAGCCTGCCATGTTGTGAGAGAATGATGTCACTGTCTGAAAAAGGTCGGAATATGGAATGTATGTTCAAAATAGATATATAAATAAGGGTTGAAGTTATGACTTCTTGATTAATAAAGACAAAGAAAGTTCCCACAAGATTGCCCCCATCTTGTTGGTTCATTGAATGATCACAAGAAATTTGTAGTACCATTACCCTACGCGACAATTGCAGTAGTAATCTACTAGAGAATTTGTTGCCAAAAATAAAATAAATAGTTGATTTTATATTTTATTCATTATCTTGTGTTATTTGACTATATATTCTGTAATATTTATGGCATTTTATGTAATGTAGTTCGGTTATTTTACACAAGTGAAGTGGATGGGAAATATTATACCACGGAACATGAATTCTGAGATATCACAAAAACTTCCTGGAAAGTTCTAACAAGGGAGCCACCATCTTGTTAGCACATTGACATTATCGCAAGACGCTGGTAATATATTTTTTTAACTTTATTTTTGTCAACCAATCTTTTAGATTATTACTGCTATTGTCGAGTAGTTAATAGTATTACAAGTTCTTCTTCCATTCCATTTTTGGCAACCAGTCTTCTAGTAGACTATTACTGCCATTGTCAAGTGAGTATCGATATTACAAGTTTCTTGATATAATTACAATGAACTAACAAGATGGTGGCCATCTTGTTAGAACTTTCCATGGAGTTTTTGTGGCATCTCAGAATTCATGGTCCGTAGTATTATTTTCCATTCACTTCACTTACGCACAATAAACAAACTATATTACATAAAACACCAACTATTTTACACAATATAGAGTCAAGTAACGCAAGATCATGAATAAAATATAAAATCCACTACATGACAGACAAAAATCCCGCCAAAAACTCCGCTGGCAATATTATTACCTACTCTACAATGGCAGTAATGATCTAGACCAGTGGTACTCAACCTTTTTTTAAACGGGCCACAAACACGTTTCACTCATGATGTCACGGGCCGCTAACTACAAATATTTAGGTATTGAATAAAAAAAGTAATTTCAAATTAACAACGTATTAATGTAGTGAAAGTGGTTGTACAATAAAACGAGCCTGGTATAACCCTTATATCATAAGGAACGCATCGCGGTCGGGTTATCTGGGATTTATTTAATTTAGTCAGCGTGCTCATAGTTTTTCTGACGGGCACGAAATTTACAATAATTGATAATAAAGTATAATCGGGAGGGCCAACTACAAAGACCCGGCGGGCCGCACGTTGAGTATGGCAGGTCTAGAGGATTGGTTGTCAAAAATGAAATTGGAAAAAGAAGAAATCAAAAACAGTTGCGGCACTGTTAATACTTACCAAAAGCGGTATGTTTGGGACGACGAATTTTAGATTCTTATCGACAGACATCTCAGGTACAAATCTCAATATCTTATTATGTTGGTAGGTCACGGTGTCGTTGTCATGGAATCTTATGTTCACTTTCTCCATATCTTCCCTGAAAATAGTATGAATTTAGTAAAAAACCTATATATATGTATATAATAAGCATGTATATCTAACGTGTCTGTATTGTCTCGATTTTTGTGAAAAACATTGTTGCAGGTGTCTTGGAATAAGTAATAAAATACATTTCAAACATTTTTAGATATGTCTGTCGGTCTGCCTGTATATATGTGTTTTTTGAATACATATCGCTGCTAAAGCATATTTTTGAGTGACATTTAGTCTTTGATTCATTAAAATCGGTCCACTCTATCAAAAGTTATTGTAATTTTAATGACGACGCGACTTAAGTACGAGAGAAAAGTAGATAAGTAAACGGACTTATAGATTCAAATGATTTTATTAATCAATGTTTTTTTACAAAAGTTTCCACGCGGTCGAAGTCACGGGCACAGATAGTGCAATAATAATATTATAAATTAAAAAGTTTGTGAGGATGGATAAGTATTTGTTACTCTTTCATGCAAAAACTGTTTAACCGATTTTGATAAAACTTTACATTAATAAAGCTTATACATTAAACTAACACAAACTATATAATTTATAAAGATAATTGGTCAATACAATAAACTGGCCAATAATTATTAAATTATTACAATGGCAAACGACTTGACGGTTGTCAAGTGACTTTGAAAAAAAAAGTTGAAGCTGTCATAAGGATTGCCGACAGAAGTGTAAACTGGAAACATGGGGATAACTGTGTTCTGAGATACTAGCATGTTGATGACGCGAACTCATAAGTTGTTCTCCTATCGAGGATCGCTGAACGCGACTAAAGAAGTTTTCTCTTCAAAAATCTGTCATGCAAACCTTTAGAATTACACGAAGTTAATGTATGTTATCGTCAAACGCAGATGACGTCGCGGGCTACTGTTAGAGTATTTCTTTTATATATATAATTCTTCTTAATATAAAATATTAATGTATAGTAAAATAAATAAATAAATAAAAGAAATTAAACGTTAGAAGATGTTAAACTTATTTCATGGTATTATTACAATGGCGCACAATTCAGTAAGCATGTGCTCTCTGCCACCTTTGCAAGTGACTTGCAAGGTACTGCATTATTCATACGCCGATTCTATAAAAATCCTAAGAGAAATCAGATGATCGTCAAATCTAAAGATCCGAAAAACGAAGATGCTGAGAAACTCGCAACCTTACAGAGGGCTCCGGCAACATTTGCTCTCACAGTTCTAAAATAGTTGCCGTTCTGAGGGGGGTGATGTTACGCCATCGCTACACACCACAATTGCTGACTAAGAGATCCAGTCCCATGATGCGGTAGGTGTTCAAAGCATTACGCCATCACTACACGCCACAATCGATGACTAAGAGTGCCGAGTTCCCAGTCCCAAGTTGCGGCAGGTGTTCCAAGCATGCGAATCAGCAATTTCCACGGTACAACAGATGCACAATAGGGTAGTTCATTTCCGCAAACATTTTTTTTTTTCGTTGCTCATGCAAAATATCAATCTACACATAGAAAAAAAAATTCTCACCAAGATTGAGCTCTTAATATTAATTTTAAGTACTTACAATTCAAATTTAAAGTTTTACCATTCAAAATGCATTTATAAAAATCTATTTTTTTTTCAAATTTCTAATGCTTACCCGGCTTTTACAATATTGCAAATCGGTTTGATGGAACTTGTGGGGAATTTCACGCTCTTTAAAATAGTCTTAGTGTTTTTTTGTGTAACTCGCACTGGTTCACCAGTAGGAGTCGTCAAAGTACAGTGTTTGAAAAAAAAATATTTTCTCTTAATTTTCAATATTTATTATTAATGGTTCAACAATTTAGAAAAGAATTTCCAACGTGCGCCAAAAAGCTATATTCAGCTTCAAAATCTTGATGTGTTTTGAATAACATTATAGTAATTATTTGAAATTTTTTAACTTGTTTTTTATAACTGTTTAGATGTTTATCACGTTTGAAGTATTTTACATAACAACGTAACCTTCTGTATATTTTGATTAATTTTTTGTTGCTTTTTTATGAATTCATGTGTTGTTTTTGTATTCATTATGAGTAAAAAATCATACTAATTTTAAAAAAGTTCTTAGTGTAGGGAAATATAATGGTAATAAATAGAAAAAATGAATCTAAATAATATAATAAGTTAATATTTATCAATTTCTCACATTTTCTGGTATAAAACTGGCTGTAAATTCATTAAACATTGGTCGGATAACTTTTTTTTATAAGTCAATTCTTTTTTGTTCCTACTTTTGGCGGTTTGCTCGAAAAATTAAGAGAAAATATTTTTTTTTTCAAAAACTGTACTTTGACGACTCCTACTGGTGAACCAGTGCGAGTTACACAAAAAAACACAAAGACTATTTTGAAGAGCGTGAAATTCTCCACAAGTTCCATCAAACCGATTTGCAATATTGTAAAAGCAGGGTAAGCATTAGAAATTTGAAAAAAAAAAGATTTTTATAAAAGCATTTTGAATGGTAAAACTTTCAATTTGAATTGTAAGTACTTAAAATTAATATTAAGAGCTCAAACTTGGTGAGAATTTTTTTTTCTATATGTAGATTAAAATTTTGCATGAGTAACGAAAAAAAAAATTTTTTTTGCGGAAATGAACCACCCTAATGCACAAACTTAGTGGAAACGTTCGGTGGTCCGACTCCTCCGTTCCCACATTGTCCAAGTATAAATACTTGGACGAAACGACCATTGGGACAGTGTTAACCTAACATCAGTAGCGTTCACTATGCTATTAGTTTTAGTTTAGGCTTAGTGTGAGAGTTAGCCTAACATCGGCGACACTCTCACAATGTTAGTTTTATTGAGAGTTAACCTAACATCGGCGACTCTCTCTAGTTTTAGATTCTTTTATAATTTAATAAATTAAATTAAAGTAATGTGGTGTTTTTTCAAATCGGACCAGTAGTTCGTGAGATTACCCCCTACAACGTTACAAACGTTTGCGGGGTGGTAGGGTGTCTGTACCCGACTGGATCGCGACCACCGTACACCAGGTGGAACACCCGCCATAGTGGCACGTTTGGGCGTGTCGCGTTCCGGGATCAGCCGGTGTATATCCAGCAACCGGGGGGGGGGGGGGCTGTCCCTGACTGGGTCGCTTTCAGGCCGGCATGACAGCGGCGACCGGCGATGGATAGTATGTCTTTCGGTGGTCGCCATTGTTTTTGGATTGTACTGTGCTTACCATCAGGCACAGTACAGTCACTTTGCCGAGCTACAATAAAAAAAAAAAAAACAAACTCACAAACTTTACCTCTTTATAATATTAGCACGAACGACGCCTCGGGTAAAACACAGTAAAAAAGATTGGTCTATAAATTGAAGATAAGATTGAATGTATTATATCACAAACATAATTATAGTGCTATGATCATTTTTCTTTTCGATCTCGTATAAATGCCGTGATATTTAGCACCAATATTACCTTTTATAACGGCTAGCGTTAGCAATTATGACTAATATTATTTGGCATTCACTTCTTGTTGAAACACTAAGAGACAATCAAACACATTTTATACCCATGACTATTTAAACAACGTTCAGTAAATTATATTTCAATATTCTTGAATAAATCTGCCATTTTGTTTTCTTATCTATGGGTTAATTTTAGTTTTTATAAATGAATTCATTTTAATTCCTCCATTCCATTATTACTTTCTCATTTATTCTTGTTTAATTATTTTTTTCTTTTTCTAATGTTTATCTAAGAAAGAAAGAAATACTTTATTGTTGGAACATCTATACAATTGAATTATGCAAACAAATTAGACAAAAAAAAGGGTGTGTGTACTTTTCAAAAATTTTATCTTTCGCCTTATTCTACGTTTGTAGAAAAAACTACACTAAAAATAGAAAAAAGGTATTTAATACATTGAAAGGTTTAATACAAAGAAATACAAACAACAAATACAAAGAAACAAAGTGTTGACTATAGCTAACTTCAGGGTGTCGGTTTTTCGTGACGGTGTGCGCGCGCATCGTAAAAATTTACTCTCATCATTTTTCCCTAACGCGCCAAAAGAAGTATAACTTCAAAAATTTGATACATATGAAAAATTAAAAAAAAAAAAGAAATGTCCTACAATTGGCAAACCCATCCAGCAATATGTGCACTACTGCAGTGCTGATTTTCGATGGGAGCCCATATTATGTTAAACAGACACTCAGTCGGTTATATTAATGTTATAAAAAGACGTGTGGCACTCGGAGACTGCCGCGGTAAAGCTATTGCATAGCATTTTTTATCAACTTATGCAATTATAATTATTTATTTATTTTATTAATGCAGTATTTAAAAAAAATAAAATAATAATAATAATTAAAAAAAATAATTAATTTTTTTCTTTTTATTTCAAAAAATAATACTGCATTTGTGATAATAATAATAAAATGAATGTATATAGAGTACTAACTCATTTTCTTTCACAATTTTTTCGTGACTTTCTTCATTAATAAATGCACTTTGTTTATTCATATTTAAAACACTTTGTACACAAATTATACGAGTACAGATATTCACTGTTGTACATAGATGATAAATACCTATACACCTATATACTTTCTCACAAACAGCTGATTACGGTAGTTTTCCAATACAACCAATGCCACATAAAGGCGGGTTGCTGAACTAAAGAGACAAGCGTGATATTTCAAAAAGTCATTAAAAGTTCTGGTATTTATCGATAGATGGAAAAACTAAAAAGTATCACCGCTGTGCCGGTCGGAGTGGAGTGTGTTAGGTTTTTTTCGTTACGGAATTTCTGGATTCGGTCCCCACGCTCAAGGCCAGCGATAGAAGCTATGCAATAGCTTAATACAAAATTAAAGGAACAAGAACACACACACATAACGTGTCACAGAAGTCACATTAAATAGGTATAGTTACTGTAACTACAAAATCAAAATGAAATAAAACAAATATAATTGGAAGAACAAATACACACCGGTAAACATAGCTTAAAATAGAGATGCGTTAATACATTGTACCTCACTTTAATACAGAGTTTGAAGTTGCAATAGACAATTTTCTTTATTTCTTTCTCTCTGTGTCGAAAATGCACGTTACATAAGAGAGTGTATTGTTACGGAAGCTAAGGTAATTTAAATTAGAGAATTCCATCATAAGATGACCAAGCTACGCGTGTGAAAGAGATATCATAAGAGCATTACAATGACACATATCTATATTAAAGCCATAAAATCTATTTGTTCTGACGGAAATGGATGGTAAGAAAGTTTTTTTCTTTTATGTCATAGCAGGCAAACAAACAGGTTGGTCACCTGTTGTTAAGTGATCACCACCCACCACCATCCATAGACACTAACAACACCAGGGGAGTCGAAAGTGCGTTGCCAGCCTGTGTCTGGGGGAAAGGGAGAGGGGAGATGGGCCTCCGGCGTTCTCACTGACCAAACGAAACGCAACAATGCAAGCACTGTTTCTTCACGTTGGTGTTTCTATGAGAGGGTGGTAGTACCCCGAGCGAGCCGACCCATTCATGCTGAAACCAATAATAGCTTCAGCGTGGCTCTACCACCTACTAAAGTGCAATTAAAAAATAACGGCGATAACCGAGAGATCTATAATTCATAGGTAGTTACCACTATCATGCCGACCTGTAAACCTTATTCCATCTGGATATCAATTCATTGATTCCGAAACGCGACAACCTTAGTCAGTACGACGAGTTTTTCACCATGTGTGTGGTGATTTCGAACGACTCCGACAAAATAACACGATGTCCGTTTTGTTACTATTTCTAATTGTTTATTTGATTTTTTGTTGAGTAGCATTTGTGTTAACGATTGTACAAAGCACATGCCATACAAAAATTTTGCAATAGAGTAAATTACATACGAATTGCGACACGAATTACTAACACATTACACTGCTGGTTTGATACTTTGTAATGTAATAACTATGTTTACGCTCGTCCAGGTGTGTATCCACCGCCGTATCAGTGGTACGCGGCCCCCGAGTTTCAGGGGCCCAGTCGTGTGTCAGCAAAAATTCGTAAAATTTTACCCATGACCACAAAATCTTATTGTAAAGATGCTGCTTGTAATGAATAGATAAAATGTGAAATTCTATACTATAATATTATAAAGCTGTAGACTTTATTTGCTTGAACTCGCTAATCTCAGTGATTACTGGTCTGATTTCAAAATTTCTTCCAGTGTTGGATAGCTCATTTATCGAGGAAGGCTGTAGGTTATATATCATCACGCTCAGACCAAAAGAAGCGGAGCACCAATGAGGAATGTTTTAAAATAGGCGATTTATAACGTTAGTCCAAAGTATATAGTACAAAGCAGACGAAGTCGCGGGCAGGAGCTAGTAATCTATATAAATAAAAATCAATTGTTGTATGTATGTAAGCGCATTACTTCGAAACGGCTGCACCTATTTGATTTTTTTTTTCGTTGTGTTTACTTTGGTCAGCTCAAGGTTTTTATGAAAGAAAATGTTTGCAAAGACAATGGGATAAGTGAAATTTTTTATTAAAAAAATCTATATAAAAAAGTGAATTAGACAGAAGATAGTAGATAGGTCTTAAAAACAATATTGCCAGAAATAATGTATTGACGTTCAGTTGTTGAATTGCTATTCTGTTCTTATTATATGGCCATGTACTCGATTACAATCATTAAACGTTAACCTGCAACGTGATTTAATTAATGTTTTTTTTTTTAATATTCTATAGTTACATACCAACACTGTCAAGGTCAACCACCAACCAAAGACGCGTCTTTAATTATTTTCCGTTGTTTTAGTTACCAATATTACGCTCTTTTTAATTCTAGTTTCAGATTGAAATTTTACAGATAAACCTCGCCAAAAAGAATTAAACGGTTTTTGTTGCAGTGAGACGTGACAGCGGCCAATTAAGGCCAGGTGGAAGCGCAAAGTAAAAAGCAATAGAAAAGCCTTTTATTTGCTACAATGGAATCTATATACTATCACTACCATTACAGTTTTTTTTTCAGAACTATATAATACTGCCTATTTGTGTTCCAATTATTTAGTCGTTATCTCTATTTTAAATTGTAGCACTCGCCTCAGCGGCTTAGGCCTCCCCCAAACTTCTACATTCATCCTTCATTGACGCTATTCGAGACCATTTCCAACGACACCTTTTTTAAAAAACATCACTCCACCTCATTTTGGGCCTTCTTTTTTTTCTTTTATGCAGTGAAAAGTGCAAAGTAACATCCACTATAATATTAAATGATGGATTTCCGCAAAGGAACGCTTTCTAAGGGTAGATTTGGTCTCAATTTCGTCGTTAGTATACCCGCGCAAAGCCAGGGCGGGTAGCAAGTGATAAATAAATGAATCACTCCTGAGACTAATCATCCTCGACGGTAGCCTTCATTTAAAAAAATATATTTAGTATCAGAGCAACTCTCGAAGGAGTTTATTGCATTAAAAAGAAAAAAATCCGACTTAACTATTGTTCTCGATCAAAAATGAGGTTCTTACGTTACACGTTGCGTTTCACGACATAATTCATCAGGGAACCCCCACTTTTTTCCCATCTTTTGATACGGGGCCCCTTTGAGACCTAGCTACGCCACTGCGCTTCCCATAATTATGTTTCGCCGAATCCAATGTCGAATTTATTTTCTTACGTTATATGATTTACTAACGTTCAAATAATTATATTCATGTAGATAGAACCCATCAATTATCAGCCAATTTTTCAATAGTTTGCGGTTCATATTTCTAGTTTGAGAAATCGTGTAATAACAATATATTTTTAAATATATTACTGTATTTTTAGTATGTTGTTTATTACTTTTAATGAATTATAAATACTCTTAACAATTACTTATTGTAATATTGTATTGTATCGCACACTTTTAATATGTAAAATTGTGGGAATGAATAAATTAAAAAAAAAAGTCGAGGCAGTCATAAGGACCGCTGACCGAAGTGAAAACAATAAAAGAAATGACAATATTGAAATTACAGACTGTGTTTATTGAAATTATTAATATTAGTGTGGTTTTCATATTTATTAGCACGCGTATATAGTTTTATACAGTTTATTAATCAATATTACATGTACACAGGACGCTATACTGAACGTCGCTAGTCTGACGCAAGCCGTACAAGCGCAATACGGCCGGCCATGCTTAAGTATATCGTGACGAGAAATTATAAATTTATCTTCAGCCAAAAATAATGCTCAATATGCCTAAATATGTTCTCACTTCAATTGAATAAATCGAGTGACGTATGTGCGTACGTTCAGTAGTTTTGTAGAGCCTGTAGATACCCAAACGAACTGTATTTTCATTATAGACCAGGTGAAAAGTTACACGCTCGCAGTATTCTAGGATATAACACTTCATGGTTACATTTAACATAGAAAATAATAATATCAAAACAAATACTAATAAACAACCAAGAAAATTTAAGTTAAAGTTCTACGATTTTCAAAAGTATAAACACAATCGTAATAAACCTAGGTGCAATGATCGGTATCGAAAGCTACAAGGGGCGATCCGGAGTTAATAACTTTCGATAACAAAACGGACAATAAACCCTTTTGTTTTGTTCCTGACGTTCCCACGTTCCCTTTCAAGTGAAAGTGAACTCACCCGACGGCCATTGACACTGTGCTTTAACATGACGCGAAGAGGATAGTGTATAATTTTTGTATGTTTCTAGATAATTAGGTCAAATATTAAGCACCTATTTTTTAATTGATTTAAAACGAGAATCGAGTGCAGAGTATCATCCGTAAATATTGCTACTGTCTAAACATTCAGCCTGTATACATAGTAGCTGTGCCCGCGACTTCGTTCACGTGGAACTTAATGCAATAAACAGTCTATCGTTTAATATGTTATAGATATTATTTATACATTATATAATATCCTGTTTTTATAAGGGATTGCATTACATTTATTTATTAATTTTTTTCTCGTACTTACCTCGAGCCGTCATTACAATTGCAATAGATTTTGATAGAGTGGACCGATTTTATAAATAAATTATACTCGAGGATATGCTTTATTATTTTCTTGGTGACATTTAACGTGAAGGTAGTACTTTAATAGTGATGCGTGTTCATACAACCAGAGAAACAGATAGACAGACAGACAGACATTTCTAAAATCGATTGAAACGTATTTTATTATGTCTGCAACGCTTTTTTCTACAAAAATTTAAAAAGTTCAGACACGTTAGATTTACATTCTTATTATATGTATAGATTATTAAATATACTGGTAAAAATACCTGTACACGAAAGGCCCGACTTCCACCAGCTTCGGCTTTTCACCGTTCTCGAGGAAAGCCTGTTGGTTCGTCACGTTGAATATGTAGACTTTGGTCAATCTCGTCACACCAGGTTTCTGCCAGTAACTGTAGCTGATCGACCCGTTCCACAGCTTCAAGTCCTAGAAATAACGAAATGGTGACTATAAAGTTGACCTAAAAGGAATTATTATAAGTAATTTCTGTTAATAGGTATAGCCCTATTAAAAGTGTGGCACTAATAAACTTGTTGGTAGTCTGTGGGTAGAGGAGATTGCTTCATCTTGCTGTTACTATGGTCTATAAAAGTAAATCGGTTATTATATTACACTAGCTTCTGCCCGCGTCTTCGTCCGCGTCGATTAGTTACTTTGGGCTAACGCGCAGCGGAAGCTCTCAAAAGGGAAAAAAAACGATTTTGAAACATTCTTCATTGGTGCTCCGCTCCTATTGGGCTTAGCTTGATGATATATAACCTATAGCCTTTCTCGATAAATGAGCTAACTAACACTGAAAGAATTTTTCAAATCTGACTGGTAGTTCCTGAGAATACCCCCACATCCTCAAAAACTTTACCTCTTTATAATATTAGTATAAATTAGCAGCTGCCTGCGACTTCGTCTAAAATGTATCTTTATTGACATCACCATACATTATTATAGCAGGTTTTTTTCTGATTTTCTCGATATTTATAGCTATATATTAACCAAGTCAAACAATATTTGTATATAATATAACCTGTGTGATATTCTGATGTCAAAACTATGTAATTGTAAAGTTTCATTAAAATCCGTTGAGTAGATTTTACGTATAAGAGTCCCAAATATTATATAATAAACTCTTTCACGTTCGTCCTGCTAATAGGATGCTTTTTAAAGTGAAATCTGTTATGGCACTGTCGAGAAAATTTTGAGTTACACGTTAAGGTAGCAGTCGGTTCTTAGCGGCCGCGACGCGCGACTACGACCATTGAACTACGCGAACCCAGTCGCCAGTCGCGGGGAGACCGATGCCAGCTGCGGTGACCGAGCGACATCGCTATTCTCCCGCAGTTTTTATGAGTGACGGTTGTGTTATTCAGCAGTTATTGGAGGATGAAGAAGATAATGATGTCGTTATTATGTTATTATCCATGCCTCCGGATAAAAGGGTGAAGATTGATCAATTTTCACATCAGGAGAAGAAGAGGGTTGATTTCACATACTCATAAAATGCATTTAAATTATAAAGAGCAAAAGGTCAGAAAATATTGTGAAAACGCTGCCATTGTGATGTGCTTCTTGTTTGGGTCGTGCGACGGCACTGCTTCCGCTCTCTAGCCACGCTTACCGGTCGCGCGTCGCGGTCGCCGGGTTTGTTTAGTGGTCCATATATATCCATACTAAGTGGGTCGCGCGACCCGAATGCGTTGGCGGGTCGCGGTCGCTAAGACCCGAATGTGGGTAACGTTACCAACTCTACTGTTTTAACAGTAGGTTAGCTATTATCACATTGTTGCCCCTGTTTTCTGGTTTATTCCTAATTTTTCCTGTTTTTTCAATTAGCGTTCAGTAGTTACACTAGATGGCAGTATCAACTCTTGTTGCGATTCGAGAGAATTCCCCGACTATGTGATTGAGAGACATATTTTAATGCACAGAGAAAACTGAAGATGAGGCAATTGATAATGAAAGTGGAAATAATTTTACTTTGATTTTTGTTTTTTTTTTTATTACATATGTTGTAATTATAAATATAACAATGTATGTGAGTTGTAGTAATTAAGAAAATTGGTTATTGTTATTGGTTATTGTTTTAATTATATGAGGCAAGTATGAAATCTGCTTTTTTTACTTTACCTACTTACTGTTTTTTCCTGTTTTTTATTAGCAAGCTGTTGTTTTTTCGTTTGCTTGTGTTGGCAACACTGGTGTTACATTTACGCGTTAAATGTAAGGTAGGTATGTACTTGTGCGTATGTGCAAGTATGTATATATGTCCGGGTCTAGTGTTATACCAAAATGAGGAAATGTATAGTTAAGTGTTTATACTACGGAACTTCGTATAGAATATAGTTTATGAGCATTTTCATATAAATAATTTAACTAGCAGGTCCGGCGGACGTTGTCCCACCCCCATTACAAAAAAACCTTGACAAATTATATACCAAAACCTTCCTCATTAATCACTTTATTCACTGGTAAAAATCTGCCTGACAATCAGTTTAGTCGTTTTTGAGTTTATCGCGAACAGACGGACGTACAGACGTGGCAGAGGACTTTGTTTTATAATATGTAGTGACACATAAACTAAAGAAGTTTCACTACCTCCGCGTGTACGCACTGATACACGCACTGAATTTTTTGCAAACGATTAAAAATTAAGTTATAAATCAAATCAAAAATACTTTATACAGTTTAGGCCCTAATAAGGCACTTATGAACGTCAAAACTATCACTGGTTCGGAAAATAACCCAGTCATCGAGAAGAACCGGCAAGAAACTCGATCGGGTACATCGTTTTAACATACATATATTTCGAATACATTATACGTTACTATACCGTTTTTAGTGGATGCACAGAGAGGAGTCAATTCCAGACGTCACCATCGTTCACGTATTGATCTACTGTATAATAGCCTTTCGACGCTAAAACCCGCTTGACATGGTGCTTAAATTTACAGTCCGGCAAATCGGTAATATGTTTTGGGACTTTATTGTAACCTAACACTATTACTTAAGAAACGATTACTGGTTTTGCTAAGTCTGAAACATGGGACGACCAGTTTGTAAGGTTTCTAGTATTTAGATCATGCCGGTCCTTTACAAAATGTGTCCTTTATATTTGCGTGAATACAACAGTTTATGAAATAATTCGTTTGACGCGTGAGGAAGTTTTTAATTTAATTTAGCTGCTGACGACAAACAGTGATTTTAAGGTGGCAGATCAGGCCAATATAGTCACATTCCTTTTTTTGCTCTCCATATTTAACGAGATCTCTTAATGAAGGTCTAAATTGACATTATGAAGCGGGTAAATGGACGGATTTAATGTCTCATTAAAATTTACATACATTCGTCGAGGAGCTACTTTGGTGTGCATTCTAGAAGCGATGTTTATTACAGGTAGATTGCTGAGTGTGCCGTGTTACAATTATTTTAAAACTAGCTGATACTCGCGAGTTCGCTTGCGTTATTTATTATCTATACTAATATTATAAAGAGGTAAAGTTTGCGAGTTTGTAACGTTGTAGGCGGTAATCTTAGGAATTACTGTTCTGATTTGAAAAATTCTTTCAGCGTTATATAGTTCATTTATCGAGGATGGATATAGGCTATATATCATCGCGCTAAGACCAATAGGAGCAGAGCACTACGTTTAGAAAGAATGTTTCAAAATCGGGGTTTTTTCCCACTTGAGAGCTTCCGCTGCGTGTTTAGCGTTAGCCCAAAGTAACTTATTCCACGAAGACGAAGTCGCTAGTCTTGAATATATATTCTACTAGCGGATCCGGCGGACGTTCTCTTGTCCTGATAATAAAAAAACTTTGAATAATTATATACGGAGACCTACCTCTTGATCAATATGAAAATTAATTTAGTAGTTTTTGAATTTATCACGAACAAACAGACAGATAGACAGACGTGGCAGAGGACTTTGTTTTATAAAATGTGGTGGTGTATAGAGGAAAAATTAAGAAAAAATGAGGACATACTTCGCGTACAAAGTTTCTTTGTGAATCTTTTTATTCGTTTACTTACCCTCTCCTGCGTATGCATAATACACCGCTTGCGTCATGTCACACATCGCTAAACGCTTATTTATTCTATATTCTATACATATGATAAGAATCTAAATCTAACGTGACCGTACTTTTAAATTTTTGAAAAAAAAAAGATACAAAATCTTTCAATCATTTAGAAATGTCTATTTATCTGTTGTGTATCTGTCTATTTATTTGTGTTCCGCGCATTTGTATTTAGAGCGGTCAAAAAGTTTGGCGCGCACTATACGTTTCATTTACTAGAGTTTAAATCATACTCACTCTAAATATAATGTAATCCAACCAGGGCACGAATGATAGTATGATTCCAAGTACCACTGTGCATATGCTCACCATGATCACAGCAAGGCGTCCTGGAATTAAACAAGACATTATTTATAATACCAGTCATCGTCATTATCATCACCCTGTAGGGCTCTGCAGGGCCACAAGCCTCTTCCCGAAAGAAGGTATAGGCAAACGACGTATTGGCGTTATCAAATTCTGAGAAATCCACAGTTCTATGATTTCGCACAAGCGTAGTACTACAAGAACGTTCCTCAGGTTCAGGTTTCCTCACCATGTTTACCTTTACCGTCAGTCGATAGTGTTACCAATTTAAATTAGTAAATGTACGCGAATTCCGAAAAATTCCTTGTTACGTGCCGAAGTTCGAACCTGCGAACATCAGAGTGATATTCCACCGGTTGAACCACTAGACTACCACGTCTTAAAATACCAGTGCGTCAATAGTAAACATAGGAGTATAGACGGCCTTATGCTAAAGTTTCGGACCTCGCTTCAATAAGGACCTCATCATATTATCTCTGTTCTTCTTTCTCCTCCCTTCCTTTTTTTTTATTCTTATTCCAGAGAACCAGAAAACAGATATGCAAAGCTGCACGTCAGCTTTGGTCACGGTGCGAACAAATAAATTGCCGAAACTCTTGTGCTAGGGCCTTAATTTAATTTAATAACTGCTTACTCCAATTAAAATGTGTTACTGGTCTTCATTCCTTACACTAAACCGTACGTCGGAATATATAACAGATATATATAAGAAAATGTTTTGATTGCCTTTTTTCACAAAAGACAACTTTGTTTTTCGATCTTTGATCTTTATTCTGGTAGGTGACATTAGAAATAAATGAGGATACCTCTGGACGAATCGAATGTTTAATTTACATATATATTCCATACCTATATTATAAAGTGACCAGATTTGTTTTTTGACGTGAAAAATCTATAGCGGCGGGTCGCGGAATGCGTCGCCACGCTACATGATTTTGATTTTTTTTGTATTTAATGAATATTTATTAAATAAATAGTTATATTTTTCTTGAAAAACATAGTAATATTTTATTTTTAATTTTGTCATAATTATTTCCTGTCGTAAATTGTCTTTTTATGCACATTACCGGTACAAAATAATTTCGATGTTTCACATTCGCTAAGAAAAAACACACACTAAACATTCTTTATAATTTAATGTATGTACCTAAAAACTATGAAAAACTGCACTTAGTAAAAGACCGGCATGATCTAAATACTTGAAACTGTAACAAACTAGTCGTCCCATGTTTCGGACTTACCTGCTAAGTTGTAAGTATTTCACAAACTGATGTATTCACGCAAATATAAAGGACGCATTTTGTAAAGGACCGGCATAATCTAAATACTTGAAACTGTGGCAAACTGGTCGTCCCATGTTTCAGACTTAGCAAAACCAGTAATAGTTTCTTAGGTAATAGTGGTAGGTTTTACAATAATGTCCTAAAGCATGTTACCGATTCGCCGGGCTGTAAATTTAAGCACCATGTCAAGCGGGTTTTAGTGCCGAAAGGCTATTATAGAGTGGATCAATATGTGAACGATGGTGATGTCTGCAGTTGACTCCTCTATGTGCATCCACTAAAAACGATTGGTTTTAGGTTAAAAACGATAGGTTAATTTTATAATAATATAATATGTAAATTCATAATATACATTAATAATTAATTGATAAATAATTTATCTTTAGTAAATTTATGGAACCACTGAAATAATTATTATTCTCATTGGTCTTATTGAATGTCAAAATTTTTAGGCGACAGGACTGCTTTCACTTCATTTCACTATGCTTCATGTTGTTATAAGAGTAAAGCAATTCAAATTCAAGTTCGATTTTCATTTAAACATAGATTTTTATGTTTAGGCCGGCATGACAGCGGCGACCGGCGATAGATAGTATGTCTTTCGGTGGTCGCCATTGTTTTTGGATTGTACTGTGCTTACCATCAGGCACAGTACAGTCACTTTGCCGAGCTACAATAAAAAAAAAAAAAAATAAAAAAAATGTGCCAAATAACTGAGTAGCCATGATGAAAAACTTTGATTATAGAAGTCCTTTGACAAAAGAACCCTAATAAAGTTCAAACTTTAAAAAAACAATGAACTATGGTCGAATGTCGACCACTGGGCGCCCACTGGTATATACTGGTATATATGTTAAAAAGATGTTTCGTGTCGGTTCTTCTCGATGACTGGATTGTTTTCCGACCCGGTGGTAGTTTTGACGTTCATAAGTGCCTTATTAGGGCCTAAACTGAATAAAGTATTTTTGATTTGATTTGTCTTACCCTGTATTAAGTGTAGAGCAGAGTTTTTGTTGGGATCTTGGAAGGTTATGTAGTGGATTTTATATTTTATTCATAATCTTGTCTTATTTGGCTGTACATTTTGTAATATTAGTGGTGATTTACGTTATATAGTTTTGTTATTAAGCACAACTGAAGTGGATGGGAAACAATAACACGGAGAATGGATTGTAAATTCCAACAAAAACTCCCTGGAAAGTTCTAACAAGACGGCCACCATCTTGTTAGTTCATTGAAATTATATCAAGAAACTTGTAATATCGATACTCACTTGACAGTGGCAGAAATAGTCTACTAGAAGATTGGTTGCGATATATAAAATAAAGAAAGTGTAGCACATTGAAAGCAAGTATTGCGATATGTAAATTCAAGATTGAAACCTTACGAACACGACTAATGTTACGGAATAACTAAAATATACATGCTAAATACATAAATTATACTGAATACAATTTATTAACAGATTATTCAAATAAATGTTTGTTTATTACGATTGATTATAATCTATGTCACTTTATAAGCTGTGTCCTGCCGTATGAAAAAGTGATAAAGACTGTAGTACGAGTTTTTGACGGGATCTTGGAATGCCATGTAGTGGTTTTTATATTTTATCTATAATCTTGTGTTGTTTGGCTCTATATTGCGTAACGTTGGTGGTGCTTTACGTAATATAGTTTGGTTATTGTGCACGAGTGAAGTGGATCGGAAATAATACCACGGAGCATGGATTCTGTCTTGCCACAAAAACTCCCAGGAAAGTTCTAACAAGATGGCCACCATCTTGTTAGTTCATTGAAATTATATCAAGAAACTTGTAATATCGATACTCACTTGACAATGGCAGTAATGGTCTACTAGAAGACTGGTTGCCAAAAATGGAATGGAAGAAGAACTTGTAATACTATTAACTACTCGACAATGGCAGTAATAATCTAAAAGATTGGTTGCCAAAAATAAAGTTAATGAAAAATAAAGTAAATTTTCAAAAAAAGGTATTAATCGACTTCAATATCAATCAAAAACCCATAAGGCACTAAAAAGCGGAAAATAAATAGTTTATCAAATTAACCAAATTCGCACCAACTTCCAATACATCTCTAGGTAGCACACATATTCATATGTTTTATTTAATTTGGTCACGGCCGCCCATGGACACCTGCGACACGAGAGGAAACACAGATGCGTTGCCGGCCCTTAAGAAAGGAGTAGGCTCGTTTCTTGAAAATTTTCTTACTTTGTCACGGATCCCATAATCAGAACCTAACCAAACTCTCATCAAACTACCCTTTAAGTACGTCCTTTCCAATAAAAAATGAATCATCGAAATCGGTTAGCGTGATATTGAGTTATTCGTCTATTTGTCGTGTATATACTTAATGCAAATTTAAAACTTATACGGTTTTGCACTGGATGCCGTTGTCGGAACTGGACCAAATTGAAATGGGACCACACGGGAAGTACCAGCTTTCAAATAAAAAAAGAATAATCAAAATCGGTTCACCCATTCCAAAGTTATGAGGTAACAAACATAAAAAAAAATACAGTCGAATTGATAACCTTCTCCTTTTTTTGAAGTCTGTTAAAAAAGACTGTAACACGCTCCTTTACTGAAGTAAGTTAAAATCTTTTTAACTGACTTCAAATAGGAGGAGGTTACTGTGTTCGGTTGTGTTTTTTTATGTATGTTAATCGATATTTTCGTCAATTGCGAACTGATTTTAATGATTCTTCTTTTATTTGAATTGGTTATACTCAGAGGTGGGGCCCTATAAATTTAAAGAAAATACTCAACCACTAAGGGAGTGAAATATCGTTTATTTGATTTTCACCCAATAAGTCTCTACGTATTTTCGTCTACTTGGAACCGATTTCAATAATTTCATTATACCCAATAGAAACCATATATATTTATGGACACTAAAAATGTTTTTTTTTACAAAACATAAAAAAGGGATTTCTATATGAAAACCAATAAGGCACTAAAAAGCGAAAAATAACTAAATTATTAAATTAACCAAATTAAATAAAAAATATTGATATTTGCGCTACCTAATAATATACTTGAAGTCGATGTCAACCTATATTCATATCATCTACCGCGATGTCTATCTGTATAGTATAGTATAGTATATAATATACACTGTGTCTTGGGTTTTTTTATATGTCAATGACTGTATCAGCTATTTTTCTTCGCTCATACAATGGAACAGAAGAATTTTACAATTAATAAAACAAAGAAATACAATTGATGAAAATGTTAAAGAGAAGAGGACCTAACAAAGATCCCTGGGGTACT